>OY284489.1:46393153-46854353 GCA_958336395.1 Ctenicera cuprea | reverse complement strand
GTATCACGTTAAAATGACGAGACCAAAACATGGTGTAACATGGTGATGTCAAAGATTCGAATTTTTATGTAAGTACCTACGTAAATTTACTTTTATTTATTTTAGTCTACAAGACATATAACCTCAAAATTGTCTTCTGATAGCGCTCAACATAATGAATAAACTAATTCACACTGCAAATAATGGTTAACACCCGTTCAAATGCAAAAAAAACAATATAGGTACCTTATCTGCATAAATTGTTTATCGTTGTATTATAAAAGCTGTCTAGACAGGAAAATATATGTACCAGTACGATACCTACTCTACTGCTGTGACGATACCTTTACGGTGAAAATAAATAAAAAAGAATTTGGTGATCTTAAACAATAAGTGGCAAGAAACATGTAAAGGGAAGATTGTTTTACAACGTACGAAAGGACAGTATAGAAGAGACATCAGATTCACAAAGAAAAGCGTCTACGAGAGATACATTCGTCAAGCCGAAAATCATCAACCAAGAACAAAAAAAACAAAATCAACAACGTAGGCAGAATATAACAGCCCAATACTTTAACACATACTTTGCCAAAGTACGTAAAAGAACTGTAGGTAGCATTCCAACAATAAATGAAAGTCCCTCTACACTTTTAAAAACTAATGGAGGAAACAATTGGCAGAACATGTTTATTATTTTTATAGGAAATGTATTATTTTACTTTAAATTTTGACTGAAGGTTCTTTATTGACACTGAATGTTTTGTTATTTTCAATAAACGTTAGGTATTTTTAATAAACATTTTTTATTTTTACTGAAATTTTATTATATTTGCAGGAAATGTATTTTTTTTTCTTGAACTATTATTTATTTTATTTATTATTTATCGAAAGTTTATTGTTGTTACTGAACGTTAATGTTTCTATAAAGCATATATTATATTTTACTGAACGTTTGTCATTTTTATTGAAAGTTTATTATTTTTTACTTAACGTTTTTTATTTTTATAGGAAGTAAATTATTTTACTGAACATTTTTTAATTTGACTAAAAGTTTTCCATTTACACTGAACGTTTGATATTTGTACTGAAATTTTATTATTTTTACTTATGTTATTATTTATTTTTATAGGGAATGCATTATTTTACTGAATATTTTTTTTTACATAAGGTTTATTGTGTTTACTAAACGTTACAATTTTTATATGCATATATTATTATACTAAACAATTGCTATGTTTAATAAACGTTTACTAGTTTTATTGAACGTTTATTATTTTTATAGAAAATGTATTTTAAATTTTTACTAAAAGTTTTTCATTTACACTAAATGTTTTGTTGTTTTCACAAAACGTTGGTTATTTTTATGGAACGGTTATTATTGTTACTGAATTTTTTATTTTATTTTCAGGGAATGTATTATTCTACAGACATTTTTAATTTTTACTGACGGTTTATTGTTTTTATTGAACGTTTATTATTTTATAGGGTATATATTATATTTTACTAAACGTTTGTTATTTTTACTAAACGTTTATACTTTTTACCTAACGTTTACTATTTTTATAGGGAATGTATTATTTTACTAGACATTTTTTAATTTCACTGAAAGTTCATTTACACTAAATGTTTGTTATTTTTACTGAACGTTTATTATTGTTACTGAACGTTTGTTATTTTTACTGAAATTTAATTATTTTTACTATTTTTTTACGTAGGTTTACTGTGTTTTCTGAACGTTACAATTTTTATATTTATTATTACACTGAACAATTGCTATTTTTAACAAACGTTTACTATTGTTATATTGAACGTTTATTATTTTTATAGGGAATGGTTTATTTTGCTGAACATTTTAAATTTTAACTGAAGGTTTTTCATTTACACTGAATGTTTTGTTATTTTCATAAAACGTTTATAATTCTTTTACTGAACGGTTATGATTTTTACTGAATGTTTATTATATTTGCAGGGAATGTATTATTTTACCGAACATTCTTTATTTTTACTGACTGTGTATTGTTTTTATTGAACGTTTATTATTTTTATAGGGCATATATTATTTTACTGAACGTTTGTTATTTTTACTGAACGTGTACCATTTTTTCTTAACGTTTATTACTTTTATAGGGAATGTATTATTTTACTGAACATTTTTTGTTTGACTGAAAGTTTGCCATTTACGCTGAATGTTTGTTATTTTTACTGAAATTTTATTATTTTAACTTAACGTTTATCATTTTTATAGGAAATGTATTATTTTACTGTACATTTTAAACTTTGATTAAAGGTTTTCCATTTACACCGAATGTTTTGTTATTCTTAGTAAACCTTTGTTGTTTTTACTAACCGTTTATTATTTATACTGAATGTTTATTATATATGCAGGAAATGTATTATTTTACTAGACGATTTTTATTTTTACTGACGGTTTATTGTTTTTATTGAACGTTTATTATTTTTATAGAGCATATATTATTTTACTGGACGTTTGTTATTTTTACTTAACGTTCATAATTTTTATAGGGAATGTATTATTTTACTCAACATTTTTTATTTTGTCTAAAAGTTTGCTATTTACACTGAATGTTTGTTATTTTAATTGAACGTTTGTTATTTTTATTGAACGTTTGTTATTTTTCCTGAACGTTTGTCATTTTTACTGAAATTTTATTATTTTTGCTTAACGTTTATTGTTTTTTAAGAAATGCACTATTTTACTAAATATTTTTTATGTTACTTAAGACTTACTGTTTTTATTAAACGTTACAATTTTTATATGCATATGTTATTATATTGAGCAATTGCTATTTTTACTAACGTTTATTATTTTTATTGGACGTTTATTATTTTTATAGGGAATGTATTGGTTTACTGAACTGATTTTATTTTGACTAAAGGGATGTCAATTACACCGAATGTTTGTTATTTTTACTAAACGTTAGTTATTTTTAATGAACGTTTATTATTTTTACTGAACGATCATTATGTTTGTAAGGAATGTATTATTTCACTGAACGTTTTTTATTTTTACTGAAAGTTCATTGTTTTTACCGAACGTTTATTATTTTTATAGGCATATATTATTTTACTAAACGTTTGTTACTTTTAAAAAAATGTTTATTATTTTGATGAACGTTTATTATTTGTATAGAGCATATATTATTTTACCAAAAATTTGTTATTTTTACTGAATATTTGAATAACACACGTTAAAATATAATTTGCATTTATAGAGCATTTAATTTAAAATTGTTATACATCTTGCAATTGTTTATATTTGTATCGTAATAAAACCAACATGAATTGCAATTCGCGTATTATCTAGAAATAATTACTTGTACTTAGGGGCAACCACATAAGTAGATAATGAGCGAGAACTGGTGATAATACTAAAAATAAAACACTTCACTTGATATTTTACCGATTCCTACTAATCAAAGCAACTTTATTCTTACCTTAGCAAAACGAGGAAACATGACGAAAAACAAAGCTTTTATGATATCCACAAAAGAGACATTAAGAGTTGTAGCTTTTTTCCCCATTCGATAGAATTCGTTATCTTGATCCCTAAGGGAGTCACACTTAACTCCAAAAGCTGTGGAAGCAATTACGTCATTCGTAAATCTGGTGAAAACATCTTTCATTTCCAGTGTGACAACTTTGGAGTCTTGGTCTTGGAAATATTGAACAAACTGTTTTCCACATTCTGATATAAGTTCAAACATTATCTTCATTTTGCTACCGGTGAACGAAGGGCTTAGAGTCCCTCTCATATGCCTCCATTTGTCTCCTATACAGAAATGAGAATTAATTTTGCGTTAAATTTAATTTTTTAGCATTTATTAAATGACAATTTATGAATAGATTTACCTTTCAGTGAAATAAGGTTCCTCTCCAATAGAGGTTCAGTGTTTTCTGGAAAAAGTTGAGGGTGGTCAACGAAATAGTCAAAATCTTTCACGGTTATTTGTTTTATCAGGTCAGGATCTCTTACAGACAATATTGGTTTGGAGAACTGATAGACACCTGAGTATCTAACAAAAAATTAATAACTTTTTGTTACTTCTGTTGTCGCAATAAAAAAAAGAGATGCTTACCGTTTGCCAGGAAAGTCATTATAAATTTTTATAACTGAATCTGCAAGGGTGTAGTATCCCATCAGTCCGTATACAATTTGCGACCACACATTCCAAAATGTATACGATGGGACCCCCTTTTGTGTCCAATAATTAAATGGTTTAATTAATGTGAAATAAATAAGTATGGCCACTGCGGCGCCCACTAAGGTCCAAAACATTGCTGGGAAATTATTTCGCTTTTTAACTAGCTTAGTATTATTCAAAAAACAAAATATTTACTTGTTGTTGCGAATAACCTTCATGCGAACGCCGCCTAATACACTGTTTGATAATCGGATTTGGTACGATACTTAACAAGCTAACTACCGCGCTATACGTAGGCGTAGACTTGCGTTTTGTTGCTGCGTAAATGAACGCTACAAAAGCTGTTTCAAGTCATGATATCAGTCTCGATTTACTGCTATGTATATGCGAATAATTAAAACAATTTTGTCACTCGCAAGTAGAAAAACAAAAATATGTGTGCCTATTTTTAGGCGACGTGTCCTGTTCTTGTGAATTACCGATTTGGGCCAGCTGGATTCCAGTAGCGAGACAAAGAGAGAGCTGATGAGCTTGATAATCGTACTTAATAAAGTTATCAATTGCAATGTTTACATTTTTTACTAAGTTTAATACATTATTTTTGTAGTTTTCCCAGAAGTGGCATTACCGGGATTAGAGGGGGGGGGGGCTCCACAGCATTTTGCTATGCCCTTCCCTTCAATGATAATTTACAATTTTAGCGAAATATTACCATAAATATTATTAAATTGATTCTTAATTCTGTCAAGCGGCCGTAGCTTAGCGGTAAGAGCGCGGGCTACCAGTGCAGCGGATTCGGGTTCGATCCCCGGCACGGTCCTTCTCCCTCGCAAGGCAACAGGAAACCAGCGAGGTGGATTTTCTCTAGGAAAACCTCTCTGGAGAAGAATTGCATGCACTTCCTGCGGTTCGGAGCCCACGTTAAACTGTAGGTCCCCTATGTCTGTTTGTGCAAATTATCTACAGCTGCGCACCAAACACAGACATAGGAGAGGAGGGGATATTTTAAATTGTCTAATAAAAACATTTTGTATTTTAAATTGTGCCGTAATAAAACATTATGTATTCTAAATTATCTAGGGAAAAATTTGTCTCTGCAATGTATCCTGATTTAATACATACATACATAATTAGGCAAATAAAAAAGCAATAGCTCTGAGTTTACTAAAAGTTGTATTTTTGAATAAAATAGTTATAAAATTGACAATACTTTTGAAGTGCCCATTTAACTATAACTTGGCCCCCTTTGACCCTTCCCCTCGAAAAAATTTTCTAGTGCCGCAACTGGATTTTGCACTTTTATTCGACTAATAAATACATAAAAATGTAGTGCTTTTGTGTTCCAATCTACGCGGTATCGTATAAGACGCGGAGTGTCTCAGTATTGTTTATTAGTTAAGAACATACAAATACAAACGAAATATTGAAAGCATGGAAAGAACATTACACGATCAAGTTCCAAGGAAACATCGAAATAGTCCCACCAGATGAACAAGAACAAGATATAGAGGACATTGCAAGCGAAGCAGAAGAAATAACATAAGAAGAAGTAAAAGAGGCCCTGAGAAAAATCAAAAATGGAAAATCACCGGGAGAAGACAACCTAACCCCGGAATTATTTAAGAAAGGAGGTGCAATAGTAGAAAAATGGCTAAGAAAAATCTTTCAACAGGCATGGACCCAAGAAGAGATACCTAAGAGCTGGGAAAACAATATAATCGTCCCCATATATAAAAAGGGATATTCTACAAACTGCGAAAATTACAGAGCAATATGCTTATCACCAGTAGGGTCAAAAGCATACACAAGAATAATAGAAAAACGCCTGAGGTCCGAAGTCGAGGAAAAGATACAAGATGAACAAACAGCCTTCCGACCAGGAAGACAAACGCAAGACAATATATACACAACAAGAGCTATATTAGAAAAATCAATAAGTAAAGACAAAGACTTATACATAGTCTTTCTAGACCTAAAAACCGCTTTCGATCGTGTACCTAGAGAACACATATGGGAGGCATTAAGAGACCTACAGGCGACCCATAAAATGAGGAAAATAATACAAAGCCTACACAAAAATATAAAAGGGAAGGTGCGTTTAAACGGACAAAATTCAGAGGAATTCCAGATGTCTAGAGGGATCAAGCAAGGAGACAGCCTCAGCCCCTTACTATTCGTCATATACATGGACTATATCTACAAGAACTGCAAGAACGAGCTAAGGAAAACAGGCATAGGATATTACAACCTAAATCCTATATTTACACAAGACTTACTTTATGTGGACGACATATTTTAATAGCAAGAAACCCGCAACAGCTCCAAGCTAATATAGACACATGGAAAAACCACCTACAACAAAAAGGAATGACCATAAACATAGAGAAAAGTAAAACCATGTATATAACAAAAACGGAAATCGCAGGCTAGGTAGATATAAATATAGACGGAAACAACTTAGAACAGGTAGATGCATATGAATACCTAGGAACTTTAATTAGCAAAGACGGACGAATAGACAGAGAAATAACAAATAGGATCAACAAGGCCAACAAAATATATTACCAAGTTTATAACACACTAATAGGAAAAAAACAGCTGAGCACAAAAACAAAAATGCACCTATACAAGACCATATATACCCCCACACTACTATACGCAGCAGAGTCATGGGCAATCACAGACAAACATAGATCCAAATTAACTGCGGCCGAAATGACGGGTAATGGGGAAGACAAGAAGAGATAGGATAAGGAATAGAAGCATAAGAGAAGACCTACAACAAGACCCTATAGTACAAGAAATAGAAAGAAAACAACTACAATGGTATGGCCATTTGATCCGCATGGGGAACGATAGATATCCAAAGAAGATTTTCGAAATGAGGTGTGAGGGACAAAGACCCAGGGGAAGACCCCATATAGGATGGGAAGATAATATTAAAGACATCGCCAGAAGGAAGGGAAGGACCTGGCAACAACTAAAAACCCTAGCTAGGGATAGAAAAGAATATAGAAAGTGGCTCAATTCCCCAACACCGTGAGGTACCAATGGGAGAAGAGAAAGAAAGAAAGAAAGAAAGTTAAGAACATTTTTTTAAGAAAGAATTTGTTTCATCCGTATAGAAATATTTTTATTTTTTTTTAAAGATCCCATAAAAATATTTCTTTTATAAAAAATATATCTCGCTTGAAGCAGTTCTCATCAAAAAATATTTCTCTCCCAAGAAATGTTTTCCCAGCACAAAATTTCTCTCTTGAAAAATGTCCTCTCATAAGAAAATTTCCCTTTTGAAAAAAGTTCCGTTATAAAAATATTTCTCTCTTGAAAAAAGTTCTCTCGTAAAAATGTTTCTCTTAGAATCACGGTATGCGTATAACACAAACAGTTAGCGTTACTACATCCGCCGGTGGAACAATAAATTCAATGTAAATCTGGAACATCAATCTAGGTAGAGCAAGACAGACAATAAAGTTAAACATGGTTTAAACATAAAACAACACATTTTATTAGTTAAAAGTGCTCAGTCTCTGTTTCACTCTACCCTATTACTCGAAATGAAAACAAAACAAAGTTTGTCTGAACTTGTACCGGCTCTAAAGGATTGGCTGAGCGTTCCAGCTTCGTATACAGGGTGCCGCAATTACAGTGTTACAATCATTAAATGATACAGTTTTAGACAAATTTTGTCTAAAACTGTAGAACACTGAGCAACTTTTTTTCATTTTATGAGGCTGATAGTAAGTTTTGAAAAACCACCCCAATTTCACTTAAATTTTTTAAATGTCTGTAATTTTTTTATACTTTTTTAATATTTTCTTTAAAATAGGTACACCCAATTTGAGAGAAATGTTTTTATGAGAGAACTTTTTTCATGATAGCTTTTATTGTAAGATAAATATTTTTTCACGCTACCGGCAATGTAAGTAGGCCTTACATCCATAGCTACAGGGATCGTAAATGGCTGATAACATTCGTGTACTAGTTACCCTTGACGATGGAACTTAATAGTGTCACTTACATCCCTAGGAAAATAATGTTGATTTTAACTGTTCGTTGATATGGCAACAAGCACAGACAACTTAGAATAACGGGGCTTTTAAAAAATAATTCCGATGACAGCTGTCAAAACGAACTTTTAAAAATATGATTAAATTTCTACCTGTAGGCCTACTTACATTGCCGGTAGCGTGAAAAATTTAATAAGTAACACGAAATGTATCGACTAATAACATCCTCGGCAGGCGACAAGCTTCGGCTCCGCCTCAGCTCGTATTCGCCTACCTTGGATGTTATTACGTCCTTACATTCCTTGATATTTAAATAACTATTATAAGAGAACTTTTTCCAAGAAAAAAACAAAATGTTTTTCTAAAAACAATTCGCATTAAAAAGTTTTTCTATTTTTTTTTAGTTTTTGTCTATCTTAAAATAGTTCTAATTTAATAAATATTACCGCGACATACGGCATACTACATCAGAAAATTTATCGCATTTCAAAGTATAAATCAAAAAGCCTTTATTTTGGGAGAATATAATGCTGCATGTTGTTTATAAAATCTTTCTAAATTTACTCGTATAATTGGTTTGCCCGCTGCTGCTTGTAGTGACCAGTACAACCAGTACTGAATAATAAATTAGTAATGGAAACTGGAAGAAATACTGTACGTGTATGTCGGTATTATAGAAAATGCGTTAAAAGCAATAAAAAACTTGCTAAGCTTTTATTTGACATTTCCCATACTTCCAAGCGTTCTCGTATTTTCGAAAGCATTTTATATCAATGTTGCAGTCCCCACGGTCATCGGCGCCGAGTACGAGGGGCTCAGGGGCTGGAGCCCCCCCCCCTTCTGAGAAAAATTAAGGAGAGCCGACCCCCCCATGACCCCCATGACATAAATAACAAAAAACTTTTTGATCAGATTGTATTGGTACCAAGCTCAAAAGCTCTTAAACCATTACTGTTACCTATTAAAACTTGTTCACTGGAATCACGGTTGACAGGTTTTGCTTTAATTGCAGGAAATCATGAAATAGCCTTCACTCATGTGAAGCGAGGCATGTAATTTCTAAGCATTTCTTTTCAATAATTTTTGTACAAAAAAACAGGTTTATTCTCTTCACTATTTAACATAATAGCTACCGTGCTGCTCCATCGGACCAAGCGGACGGAGTGCTAATTGTGTTTACCTAGACATAAAGTTATTTTGGCAATAAACTGATCAGAATACAACGCAGGCATAGTTATGCATCAAAATGTTTCCTTTTCCACTCACCCAAGTTATTTTTATGGGTTACGACTTAATAGGATGAAAGTTTTTTGACAACTGCAACACTGGAAGTATGTTTTCTTTATTATTTTGTATGTACTTTACTTACAGATATTAAAACAATTATCTTAGATTCAGTTTACATAAGCTGAATCAAATTACTAATTTCTAATTGTTCTGTTGTTTAGAACTTTTTATCATTGATAATTTTACCACTGAACTACAATTACACACATAGAGCGTAAATAATGAACTACTTCAATATAGTTAGAAAACTAATTGCCGTTACATTTTGTGTACAAATATTGTAAATACTAATTTATTTTTTTCCTTGGTTTCAGTCCCAACCAGAATCCACCTTCAGCATCCAGCTGGAATAGGTGTCGATTAAGTTTAAGAGGAATGGGCGTTTTTTCTATGACTGTAAATTCAAATTTAGATAAAAGGCAAAAGAAAACCAATTTGGTCTCCATAAGAGCAAATCTGCTTCCTATGCAAACTCTGGGTCCTGCACCAAAAGGCAGGTACGTGTACGGATTAATACTGGTTTTATTTTCCTCGCTAAATCTTTCTGGGTCAAAGCGATCGGGGTCGGGGTAAAACTGTGGGTCCCTGTGGATACCAAATAAAGGCAACCAAATGATGTCTCCCTCTTTTAGATGGATTGGTTTTTCACCATTTTCTGTCGGTTGAATGGTGTAAGGTTTAACGCAGACTCTATCTAACATAATTGCGTTCGGCCATTTTCGTAATGTTTCTGAAAGATAAGTTTGAAAATTATAATTATAAATGTTAACATTTTGATAATATTACTTGCCTGATATAACCATATCCATGTACTTCAGCTTGGTCAAATCTTCATAATCTAGCGATTCTCCACACTCGTTTCGAACATCATCTACCTCATTCTGTAATCGTTGCTGAATATCAGGTTTAAGGGCAAGTTCGTATGCCATAAAGTACATTAAAGTGGCAACGCTATCGAATCCAGCCAAGAAGAAAATAAAAGCTTGTGCTGCGATGTCTTCGTCAGTTAACTGTTCTTTTTCCACTCCTCTATCTTTCCCTGTAGCATTATTTGACTCTTCCTTTTTGGAATTGCCTTTTCTAGCTTCCAGAAGGAGATGTATCATATCTGGTCGGATAATTCCATTTTTTTCTCGAGATTGTATGTTACTTTTTATTACATTATGGAAAAAATCGCTCACGTCCCGTTTGAAGACGGTTATTCCAAAGGTCTAAAATGGAAAACGCTTAGTGATGTTGAAAGAAACTATTGTATTTTAAATTTGAATTAATTGTCTCATCTACACAATGATAATATTCTTTTATTTTGCTAATTTATCAAAACGTATAGATTTCAAGCTACTACAAGTAATTGTGAAATTCTTTATTATATTCATATCCAGCGGTAGCAAATTCAATAATACCTTTGTAAGTCTAGGACACAAAAGACTAAAGAAGAACTTGAAACTGTCCCAAATTCCTCCGCCAAATTGCGTTCCTTTTTTACCCATTACATAGAATTCGTTATCTTTATTGGTCATAGAATCGCAGGTAACACCAAAAGCTGTTGTGGCAATTACATCATTAGTAAATCTAGTAAATATGTCCTTAAGCTCTACAGTTATAGTGCCTACGCCTTGCTTCTCAAAATATTGAACGAATTGTGTGGCACATTCGGACATAAGACCAAACATGATCTTCATTTTGCTACTTGTAAAAGATGGACTGAGCATTGTTCTCATATCTCTCCATTTTTCTCCTAAAATGTACAATAAAATAATAACGCTGGTCAACAGTGATTTTATTGTCATTGGTATTAGGTCAATTTTAGGGTTACTTTGTGCAGCTGATTCCCAATTTGCTATCAGTTTTATTAGATTGGCTCTAGTTTTTGAGATAATGCTCCCTTTTAGAAAGTGTGAAAGAATAAAACAAGGAAAATCCAAAATTAAAAGTATATTAAATAAATCTCAAATTATACAAAATAAAGTAAACGGAATATTAAAAAGTATTACATTGTTAGCAAAAAACATGTTAAGATTTAAAAATGATATCATAAATCACTCCAAATGCTTGGTAAAACGCGCGCCGTTTGTATGACTCCAGCAATAGTCTGCCATCATGTGTCTATCCCATCTGCCTTGATACCTTTTCTCCATAGTGGCCATGTCTTCTTCGTCCAATGATCCTGCTTTGCTCTACTACCCCATAGACAGATGAAGCAAGGGTACTTCGTGTATCCACTTTGCTGTCCAAGCAAGAAATTCACCATCTTTAAATCAACGCAAACAGACCGCTGGTGGTGTTGATAGCGGATCTTCTGCAAAGCCATTGTTATGTTTTCATATTCTTCTTTAAGTTTCGTTGAGTGGCCAATTGGAATGGATGCATAGCGATTTCCGTTGTGCAGTAAAACACATTTCAAGCTTCTTTTAGAACTGTCAATAAACAGCCGCCATTCTTTTGGTTGATATTTAGGCAAACCCATTTATGAAAGAAGTCTTGGAATGTCATGGCAATAAACAATCCCTTCATTTTTGCTGAAGTACGGGAGAATTGCCTGCTCTCTTGTTCTGTAAGTTGTTATTGTAACTTCTGGCTTTGGACAGTTTTTTTCTTTTAATCTGGATGCTAGAAGTTCAGACGCTTGTTTTAACAGATTTAGATCCCGTACCAAATCATTCAGCTCGTCTTGAGAAAACTGTTGTGGTGTTGATAAGCTCCTCTGACAACGAAAGCTCGGACTGTGGGGTAAAAACTGGAATAGGAATTGTTTCGCTGTGTGGTAAAGGTCGCCTGGCTGACTCCAAATTAGGATATTTCCACGTACGTTGTAGCGGTTAAAGCCTTTCACAATCACAACACAAAAACAACAATCGTCGTGATGGTTTTTCAGTTCTGTCCACACCATAGGGACACCAAAGTTTAAGCTACTTCTCTCTCCTTTTGTCCATTGCATGCCGTAGAGACTCTACACAGGTTTTACAAACGTTATGGGGAACCCAAGGTTTGTCTTACTTCCCAATTGGGAAACCAAAATAAGTAAGACATGCTTGTTTTACCAAATTAGTAATGTTTTGCCTTTGTTGCTCCACAGTATAATCACCACAAACGTAGCAGAATACGTCTGGATGGTTAAGGCAAGCTCTTCGTGACGAACTCATATCTATGCGAACGCTTAAAATATTGTATTAATATGATGCTTGCAGAAATTAAGTAATATAAAAACACGTCTTTGCTCCACGGCTCGCTCTACACAACTAAGTAAATGAGTGCGGTAACGTACATGCAAACTGTTGTGACATGTCGCAACTTGTTACAACGCGTCATAACAAGCGTCTGTTTAGCGTAATATAAAAATTACAACGGTCGGATTAGGGATGTGCCAAAAAAATCGATATTGTAGAATCGATTTTTTCTCAAACGATATCCGATTTTTTGAATCGATTTAGTAATAACCAATTTTTTACTGAATTGAATTTTTTAAGGTTATCGATGCTTAATTAAAAAAAATTTACTTTATTTTCTACTTCACTTACAACATGCCATGCCGGTTTAACTCACAGAATATTCCTACAGCGACCTCTTTGAGCGAGTAGAACAAGTAGGTATAGTATAATATATTATGTTTACAGCGGTTTCCTTTACTTGAGTAGGAAATAGACGAAGCAGGTATAGTAGAAACTAAAAAGTACGTATCTATCTGATATACGATACATAAACGAATTGGTTTCTTGGAACTATTTCAACTAAGTTAGGGATTTTACCCAACAAATTTTATCACTTGTGACCCGAGGTTAAAAGAAAAAAGTGGGATTACCCGCCGCTACCGCAATAGTCATTTGACGTTGTGAAAAAGCAGTACAAGTGATAAAATGTCGCGTTTGCCAAAGAAAAAAAGTGCAATTTGGGAGTATTTCAAACCTTTAGATTCTGGTGGTGCTAAATGCAAATTATGTCAAAGAATTATAAAAACGAGTGGAAATACCACAAATTTAAATCAACACATGACGAGAAAACACAAAAATGTAAAAATGTTACCAACACGTCTAGCAAAGAAACGAAGGGTAAGTTTAATTTAATTTTTATTTGCGCTTCTGCTTTTTTTATTCGCAAAGATTTTGTGCTAATATTATTTTCATATCTAGATTGACACTGAAAACTCTGAATTATTAGAAGAAACAGCTTCAGAATCAGATTCCATAGAGTTACAAGAAGAAATCAGTGACGTTGGCGATGTAGTATCAAACTTATCATCATGTTCAAATTTATCAAGTTCATCGATGTCAGTTGCTGTACCTAGTACTACTGTATCTTAAACTTTCCGGAAGGGCCTGTCTCAACCCTTAATTACAGAAAGTTTTTCGGATATAAATTCTTATAGCGGTAATAATAATTTTGGTAAAAAAAACTTCTTTTACTTAATTTTTTCTATATTTTTGCAGGGGGTGGTGTAAAATCAGGTAGATTAACGAACGCTATTTTATTTATGATAGCAAAAGACAATTTACCACTGAATTCAACAGAAAAAGAGGGGTTTAAATATGTATTTAAAACGGCTGCCCCCTTCACAAGATACCGGGAAGAAAATTAATTTCGATACTGATGTATGAAAAATATGACGTATTAGCGAGGTGCGTTAAAGAAAAAATTAAAAATGTGGCATCCGTTACTGTTTCGACGGACGTGTGGACGGAGACCATGTCTACAAAAAGCTTTTTGGGAGTTACAGTGCATTTTTTATTACATGAAAAACTACAAAGTGTAAATATTGGAGTAGCGGAAGAATATTTAGCCGATCAACTCCAAAATACATTAGAGGAGTGGGGAATTTCCGACTCAAAAGTAACTGCTGTTGTTACTGATAATGCTCCAAACATAGTAAAGGCTGTAAACCTTAGCTATGGCAAAAACAGACAGTTACCATGTTTTGCACACACCCTTAATTTAATACCAGAAAAGGTTTTGGAAGAGCCTGATAACAAAAAAATTATAGATTGCGTTAAAGGCATTGTGACTTATTGTAAGCAAAATGTATCAGCTTCAGATGAGCTTAGGAAACTGCAACCAGATGGAAAAGAATTGAAATTGATCCAATGTGTACCTACCCGCTGGAACTCAACATATTATATGTTAGAACGATTTATTAAATTACTGGAATTTATTGCACCAATTTTAATTAAACATGCGAAGTCGCCCTCTTTTCTAAGTGCCACAGACATCGAAATAATAGCTAAAGATATGTTAAATAATAATATTGCAACCATTAGAAGAAGCTACAAGAGATATTTGTGGAAATAAATATCTAACGGCTAGCAAAATTATACCCCTGGTACAATGTCTCGAAAATAACTTAACTTATAAAATATTTCCTGTTACACGACGGGGAGACTTAACGAAGGAATTAATTTTAATAGATATTAATAGACGATTTAGTAAAATTGAGCAAGTACGAAAGCGAAAGCTACACTCATGGACCCCTGATTTAAGAAGCTACATTTTTCAAATACCATTGCTTGTTCTGGAGCAATCGAAATGTTGATAAAGCTATAAAAGAGCTTGACGGTAGTGTTCGAGAAGATGTTCAAACAGCTGCAGAAACTGCAGAAGTTTCAGGACTTTGGTCGTACCATGAAGAAGTAATCACTAAATCAGCAAACGATTGTGTCGCGGACATTAACGAGTTATCAATAGATTTGAAAATGTATTTAAATCAGAATGTTATACCCTTGTGTGATAATCCAATTAAATATTGGGCAGCCATAAACACACTTCAAAAAATATGGCGATAGTAGCTGAACGTTACATTTCCTTAGTAGGGACTTCAGTGCCTTCGGAGAGACTTTTTTCCAAAAGCAGGAAGTATTATTACTAAATCGCGTAACAGATTGAAGGGAAAAAATCTGTCAAAATTGCTTTTTCTAAATTCTTTAGAGTTGTCGGAATGGAATTTGTAACATTTGCAATATACTGGTATATGTAGGTAGTTCCCAATTACCTTTTGTTATTTTCATTTCTTGTTTATTTTGTTAAATGTTCATTTAATTAAGTTAAAAAGTTACAATTTTAGATTTACTTTAGAATTAGGTATACTATACTTATTACTTTGTATTTTCATGTGCATGTATAAAAATAAACGTTGATAAAAAAAATATTGAATTTTATCATTTATTTCTAAAACTTAGTAAAAAGTAAATCGATTTTTGACAAAATCGATTTTTTATAGACGATGTTATGCGTGAATCGATTTTTTACAAACCGATTCTGAATCGATTCAAAAATCGATTTTTTGGGCACATCCCTAGGTCGGATACTAGGCAGACGTCAAGAAAGTGCAGTGTTATTGAGGTAAATTCTAAATTTGAAGGTTATAAATTATCTAGGAAACTAAAGCCAATTCAGTAAAAACTAAAATTGTTTTTAAATTCAATGCCCCAAAGTACCCTAAAATCACATAAACATCTTCGGCAACGAAAAAATATTTTTTTTTGTTGGGCTGTCTAATTTTAGTGGAAAACTTATAGTTAGTATTTCTTACCTTTTAAGAAAAATAGATTTCTTTCCCAAAGCGGATCAGATTCATCTGGTATAAAATTAAAATGATCCACAAAATGATCAAAATCTTTCACAACAATTTGTTTTATTAAATCGGGATCTCTTATCGCTAAAGTAGGACTTAAAAATTGGTATATACCATAGTATCTAAAAATTAAAAAAGGAAATTAAATTATTCAAAAAGCGTTGAAGTAGTATTACCGAGTACCAGGAAAATCATTGTATACTTTTTGTAGAGCATCTGCAATATTTCTGTATTGAAAAATACTTTGAATCAATTCCAACCATATATTCCAAAATTTGTCTTGTCGAACTCCATTTCTTTCCCAGTATAAAACTGGTTTTACTAACGTAAAGTAGATTAAAAGTAATAAACCAACACTAACTAAAACCCAAAACATATTTTAAAAACACTTCAAATATGAAATGAAGCAAAATAAATATCTAAAGAATGTTTGATTTGGTGAGGTACATATGTAACCTCTATTCGTCTGTGAGTACTTGCTAACTAACTGGTAGTCACTTGTCTGCTATTTAGCAATTGAGCTTAAGTGCTGATTATAAAAATAATCAAGGCAATTCAGACAATTTTTAATGGACAAATATCAAATTATTTGTTTATAAGAACGTATTTAACATAAACATAATTTTTTTCTTAAAAATATTTAGTGATAGCTAACAGTATCAATAAGAACAAAAATACATATAAAAATTAAAAATATTTTGAACATAGATAAGCTTTTAACATATTCTGAATAGTTTTTTTATGAGCACTGTTGTGCAATGCTGGATAAGAATACACATTACTACGCCTGTTCATGTTATCATATTTCTCGAGTGGATTGTATAATTTTGTTGAACTTTGGAATACGGGAGAATATCAAAAAGTCATCGAAAAAATGAGTTTAAAAAACTTTGCAACTAAAAGCGGAAATTAGACATTAAAAAACTGAATCTTACGGCTTAAATCTTTAGTACGAATATACAGGATGTCCGAGTGGTTCGTCGGCGGAAGTTCTTGCATTACTATTACGCATACCTAAATTCCGTTGATGCAAGTATTATATCCACCTTATTGGCGCACGTTTGAAAAATTCTTTCAAATATACAGGGTGTTCCATCTAGCCGTGACGTCACAAAGTTAATGTTTTTCAAATGGCACACCCGGTATACTATTAAATATTTGGATTGGCCTTTCAAACACGATTTTATCGATACCATGTTTCATGGGTGTTCGATGGGTCTGTTTCATTCTACCTTTTTGTGCAAAACACTGACCTGTGTTTATGACGCTATTGGACGTAAACGCTCGACATTTTTTACTGCAGTTTTCGCCAAAGACCTTCTAGAATACTCTACTTTCTGATTCATGTATCAGGTTGGTAAAAACCGTACAATTATACCGAGTGATCATGAAACGCAAAACTTTGTTTATCTCAGTTTTTTCAAATGGAACACCCTGTATCGGATGATACAAGCGATAGTCTTTTGAAAGAGATTTTCAGTGATACAAACTTTTATGGGTATATTATTCACGGATTTGCGGCAATTTGACGATGAATTGGAAAACAAGGCATTTTTCAAGGTTCCCGTAAATTTTAATAACTTTCTTCAATTGTTTTTTGAATTATTGTTGAAATCTTAGTGTAAATGTTTTTTTTTTATTACACCTGCATCATAATCCTTGTAAAACAAACCAAAAAGCGTGCGTAAACCCAACATTAAAACACCCCGGTGTTTTAAAGTTGCTGAGCAACAATGACGTCATCAATTTTGAAGCAACAAATTACAAAAACGCGAAAAAAACAATAATTCGAATTCGCATAGCAACATAAACACAAAGAATGCTAACCAATCTCCAGGTAAATGATATGACGTCACATCATAGATTACTATGTAAGATGAATCAAAATCAAAATGCTGCTTCCTAGCTATATTCTTGTTAATTTCTAGATTATGATGCAAGTATAATAAAAAATAGCGTATAATACACGTGTATAAGAGCCTTTAAAGCACTGCTCCGTTAAAAGGCACTCGGCTTCGCCTCGTGCTTTTAAACCCGTCGCGCGTGCTTTAAAGGCTTGCTTATACACTTGTATTATAATATACTATTTTATTATACCTGAATCATAATCTCTGTTTTTGAAACTAAAAAGCGAGGCCTTTAAAGCACTGGTGCTTTAAACTTGCCTAGGTAACAATAAATTCACCTACAAAGTTTGAACAATGATATTTACACAGGTAATCAGAACTAATCTTTATTTACTTAAATGAATATGAAACGTACAATTGGAGTTGTTTGAAATTTGTAAACCAGAAGCTTTAATCAGTTCATTGTTAGTTATTTGTAAACTAGCAGACTGCTGATGCTTTGCAATACGCTTGTTTAGATTTCTCGGGGATTAATCGCTGTTCAGCTTGTTCGGCTAACATTCTAATCTCGGATAAAATATCCATGTTTTCGTTCATTTTGTATCTCACGAACAGAGAGTCGAAACAAACTTCACAAATCAACAAATTTATAGTAAATATACATGGCAACGAAACAACAATAATTGCTAACAGTTTCTATATCAACGATTAATGACACAGATTACTTCGAAAAAGTGATTTCAATTTCCTTTTTTTTGTTATAATTTTCAGATTGTAGTGCAGGTATAATAAAAAAAAGCGTATAATACACGTGTATAAGAGCCTTTAAAGCACTGCTCCGTTAAAAAGCATTCGGCTTTGTCTCGTGCTTTTAAACCAGTCGCGCGTACTTTAACGGCTTGCTTATACACTTGTATTATAGTATACTATTTTGGTCTACTTGTCTAATCTAGTGCGCGTTTTCTTTTTTATTATAATGCATGATGTTATGACAGTTTACTGTGCCATTATGCTTTGCTTCGAAGTTATGACACATTTAAAGTAATCGTGTATTGTTCGTTTTTGTTGTTGTGAAAATGAATTATTTTAATCCAGAATTATTTAATATGGTGTATTGCTGGGGAGAAGCTGAAAGAAACAGCTTATTAGTCTCAAGAATTTATAAAACAAATTTTGGGGGGAAGGCACGTTCCGTATCACGAGTCTTTCAATAAAAAAAAATATTTGAAGCAACAGGAAATGTAGCCTATCTAAAAAGGCAAAGAAATCATTCTGCGGTCAATAATGAAGAAAATTAAATGATAACGCTTTGTTTCACGTGCAAGAATGGCAGTGATTCTCAAAATCGCATAAACTTCTGTGAACTCGTGGTACGCAAGGTGGAGCGTGGTACCCATTTTCTACCACACGCATTATACCAGATTAGCGAGGATGAGAGCTCTAACTTTCGGATCATTTAAGAGACTCTACTAGATCTGGGCACCGCACCGCCACTGTCTTTAACACCCTTGATCTGAAATCCGGGTACTAGAAAATTCCGACGTAAATCGGCTTCTAGGCCTTCACCGCGTTTTCTACTCAGGACGGGGCCGCTTACCAGTTCTGGGTGATGCCCTTACGCTTGAAGAATGTTACCGCTACCTTTCAGAAGCTGAAGGCCCCAGAAGTTCTCCCTGGGTACCTTCGGCGTTTGCTGTTGGTGGGCATCGTCGTATATTCTGATAACTGGGTCGATCACATCAACCACCTTGGTCTCGTCTTTAAGCGGCGACGCCAACACACGACAGAAGTCACGAAACTCGAAACTGCTTCGTAGTTTTCTCGGTTTGTGCAACTGGCTGCGACACCACATTTATAGGTCAGCAGAAATTTACGCTCCATTGACGGACCTGCTAAAGGGGAAACATAGATTTACCTAGGCTACCGCTGCTGAACGAGCCTACATGGACGTAAAGCAAGTGATAGCCCAGCCGCTGTCACCGCGGCCAAATCAACCCACTTAGCCGTGGGAAGTTATATCCGTAAACCAGACATACCCCGCCCCCCTTGAGGGTTTGAGCAGCTAATTTGAATTTGAACCAGCGTCGCAAAATAAAATTACTAGAAATTTAGCATTTCAACTCCTTTTTGTTAATTGTTATTACCAATGAAGTTTCTGCAGTGAAACACGTATTAAAGATATAATGTAAGTATACATATGCAATAAAATGTTTCTTTTTCAAGTTGGTGATCTTTCTATCAAATTTAACATTCCAACGAAGTTTTTAGATTGCTACAACACTGTTGTTGTTTTTTTTCATCCCCTGGATCCGTCTACCCTATCCGGAGACACAGCAGCCTACAAGGCTTATTATGTTCACCCTGGTAGTTACTCACACCCAGTCCGTGATCTTGATTCTCTGCCCCACTGCGCACAGGTCGCTTACGGGGTGTGTGTACAGTTGCATAAAATACACTGCAGAGTCTGCATGTGGGGTCTCCATTGAATTTCCTAATCCTCCTGAGGTGCTCCTTAACAGTCGCGTGTCTTGTTAGAAGGCCCGTAAGGATTCTGAGCCGTGTCTTGCTTAACATGAGCAGTTTTGTGGTTTTGTTCTTGCAAGGTCCATTAATGAATGCCTTGCTTTGGGTTAATCCTGGTCTGTTGATCCAGTAAATTTTATGTTGACTGCAAATCCATTCGCTGATATAGCTACGGATTGCATCCCTTGATACTCCTAATTCAGGTTCAGGACCGTAATAGGGTCCTGTTGATTCTGCTTTGCGAGTTAAATGCGTGTTCATGAAAGTCCCACGCGTAGGGGGGAAATAAAGGTCACCACCCCAAGAACCCCAGTTGACGTGGAAGGCTGGATACAACGGGGTGCGCCCGGTGACCCGAGGTTGGTCGGGTTTCCCCTCGACCTTGCATCCCTCGGCGCGCACCATACTACTGGGAGTTGGGAGTTTTTTTATAGTGGCCTCATTCACGCGGTTTAGGTGGTTACGCCCAGACCCCCGTGCCCCTCTGCATTGCTATTTGCAACACAGCGGAGCGGTTTACGGTTTAACGGAAGTGTTAGACACTATCCAACGCCGAGCCGTTAAGACCCGCGGTGGCGCTTAAAGTCGCTACCAGCCATTGTTTTTACACGCGGCGAGTGGTCTTATCAGCACTAACCTTCTGCATCACATACGATCATCCACAAAAAGGTCTTCCCTCTATCCGCCACCTGAGGACGCACCCGGAAACAGTGATGTTACTTACAGACTTTTTTTTTATTATTTCCTAGACAGCTTACTTACAGAAATGTTACTGATATTCTTAAAGTTTTACCATTTAATTATAGTTACAATTTAGACTATTTCAGCCTAAATAATAACCTGCTTAAATTACAATAGTTTTTTTTGGTACAAATATATATAATAGCTAGTGTATGTCTTTTCTGGGTTTTAGTCCCAACCAAAATCCACCTTCAGCATCCAGCTGGAATAGAGTTCGATTAAGTTTAAGAGGAATCGGCGTCTTTTCTATTACTGTAAATTCAAATTTGGATAAAAGGTAGAAGAAAACCAATTTAGTCTCCATTAGCGCAAATCTACTTCCTATGCAGACTCTAGGACCCCCACCAAAAGGGAGGTAGGAATACGGATTAATATTGGCTTTGTTTTCTTCGTTAAATCTTTCTGGATCAAAGCGATCAGGTTCGGAGTAAAACTGTGGGTCTCTGTGGATGCCAAATAATGGAAAGACAATGATATCTCCCTTCTTTAGATGAATTGGGTTTTCTCCATTTTCTGTAGGTTGAATGGTGTAAGGTTTAACGCAGACTCGATCTAATACAATTGCGTTTGGCCATTTTCGCAATGTTTCTGAAGGATAGGTTTGGTAATTATAATCGCAAATGTTACTACTAATTTTACTTACCTGATATAACCATATCCATATACTTCAACTTAGTTAAATCTTCATATGCTAACGATTTTCCACATTCGTTGCGAATAGCATCTACCTCGGTTTCTAATCGTTGTTGGATATCAGGATGAAGGGCAAGTTCGTATGCCATAAAGTACATTAAAGTGGCGACGCTATCAAATCCAGCCACGAAGAAAATAAAAGCTTGTGCTGCAATGTCTTCATCCGTTAACTGTTCGTTTTCAAGTTCGTTACTTTTCTCTGTAGCGTTATTTGAGCTCTCTAAAAATTTCCCCTTTTGTGATTTGCCTCTTCTGGTTTCCAAGAGTAGATGTATCATATCCGGTCGGATAATTCCATCTTTCTCTCGAGATTGTATGTTACCTTTTATTACATTAAGAAAGAATGCGCTTGCATCTCGTTTGATGATTGTTATTCCAAGGGCCTAAAACAATAAAAAAAAAACACTAAGTGTTTGTCTTGTCTAAGCAATGTTAAACCCGTATGTTGTTGCTATCTTATCGAAGTATGTAGATATTAAGATACATAAGCGATCTGATGTAAAATTTGTTATTATATTAATAATTAGCAAAAGCACTAAATTGTATTTAATAATACCTTCATAAGCTTAGGGAACACCATCCCAAAAATAAACTTGATAGTGTCCCAGACTCCTCCACCAAATTGTGTTGATTTTTTACCCATCAGATAAAATTCGTTATCTTTGTTTGTCATAGAATCACAGGTCACACCAAAAGCTGTTGTAGCAATAACATCGTTGGTAAATCTAGTAAAAATATCTTTAAGCTCTACTGTTATAACATCTGGTCCTTGCTTCTGAAAATATTGAACGAACTGTTGCGCGCATTCGGACATAAGACCAAACATGATTTTCATTTTGCTACTGGTAAAGGACGGACTCAGCATTGTTCTCATATGTCTCCATTTTTCTCCTGAATTGTACAATAGAATAATTTTAATGAAAATTTGATTGTTAACCGTTCTTACCTTTCAGCAAAAATAGATTTCTCGACCAAAGCGGATCAGCTTCGTCTGGTATAAAATTGAAATGGTCCACAAAGTGATCAAAATCCTTTACAATTATTTGTTTTATTAGATCAGGATCTTTTATTGCTAAAGTAGGATTTAAAAACTGGTATAAGCCATAATACCTTAAAATTAAAAAGCGAAATTAGAATGTTCAAAAAGCGTTTCTGAAAGTTTACCGACTATCAGGAAACCCACGGTATACCATCTGTACAGCGTCAGCAACATTTCTGTATTGTATAAGACTTTGAATGAAATCCAACCATATGTTCCAAAATTTCTGTTGTGGAACTCCATTTCTTTCCCAGTATAAAACTGGTTTCACTAACGTAAAGTAGATCAAAAGCAGCAAACCAACACTCACCAAAATCCAAAACATTTTTTAAATACACTACAAGGTTTTAATTACAAAAATAAATATTTAGTTTACGTAGGTATTCTTCTGTGAGTACTTGCTTAGTTACTGACAATCACTTCTCTGTTATTTACCAATTATTCTAAAGTACTGTGTCTAAAAATAATCTTAATCAGACGCCAGATATAAATTAGAAACTATTTTGTAATGAAAACGTATTTAAGATAACACAGTTTTGTTAAAATGATTTGCCGATAAAAATAAAACTCCATTCACAAATATTTTGAATTACAGTAGATAAGCTTTTATTTGCAGTAATATACCGAGTGCGTCGCAATTTTTCCTATAATTTTGATTACGTTTAGCACGAATGGATGGTGTGATGAAGACTTTCCGAGTAGGAAGCATTAGAGCAGAGTAACACGCATAGACTTATTGTAGTAAAAATTATATGCAAGCGATTGGTATTCATTGTGAATTATTTCAATGATCATTCGCAAATTTACGAGCTTTTACATTAAATTTGCAGAATTATGCAAAACAGCAAAAAGCCAGTGACAACGTAGGTACCACACTGAATTAATTTTTACTAGCGGAACTCGTGGCACACGCTCCACGCTTTTTTAGTAACTTCTTTATAAAATGTAAAATATAAGCTGTGTCGAGTTGCACGACATGTACCTTATTCATCCCGCAGTATTGTATATTCTTTAATACGGAAAGTCGGCGACTGAACTGAACATACCTAACTACTAAGAAATCATGGGATATTTATTATTTTGTAGTTAAATTTCTTCTCAGCGTGATCAACATTAAATAATCTTCAAAATAAATGTTGCCACTTTTCCTTCAAATTGGCCCGTTTTCAATTTAAATTTTCACATTAGAAACGCTGCCACCGGTAGAAATGAATGTCCGTCCTTGATTCGTATTAATAATGATTGTTTATGGCAGGATCGGTTAGGTGAGGTTAGTTTTATCCGAACTTTTGTGTTTTTAAACTGTAAATGGTACTCCAGTACCCGAGAGTGATGAAATAATTTGTAGGTAAGAAAACAACATTTCTAGATATCTACCCTCTTGAAATCTCAGTTGCAATGCAATTTGTAAACCTGAATTAAGTTCTTCTTCTTCATCTTTATTTAGGCCTTGGTCTGTTTTGGCTAACATGAGTTATCTAGGATGACGATGTCCAACATTCCCTCCTTGTGGACGACGTGTTTCCGGTTTCCCATCTCGTGCAATTCTTACGACGCTTTATGTTGGCATTCTGGCCACGTGTTGGGTTTATTCACTTTTTCTTTGTCTTGTTCATTTCTCTACATATGGAACGTTGGTCGTCCTTCGTGTTTCTTCGTTTCGGACCCGGTCTCTCAGCTGTTATTATGTTATACTGCGAAAAATTTTTACTTATTTTGTTTGCAGGATTGCCTTTGTTCTGAAAGTTTCTGCTCTTGCTTCGACGAAACAGGTCGTGACCGGTCGGATACAGGTTTTGTATGTCCGTGTTTTCACGCCCTGTTTCATATATTTGTTGTTCTATATAACAACTTTTTAGACAACCTGCAATTCTTCCGGCTTTGTTCATTTGAGTTCGCACTTCTTCTATTCTGTCTCGATTGGATCTGATCTCTGTTTCTAGGTACCCGAATGTCATTATTCGCTCTATTGTCTTATTATTTGCCGCCAATTTACAGCGGATTCGTTGCTTTGGTGCTACAAGTGCATTTGTTTTTTCCTCCCGTATCTCCATGCTGTGTATCAGTACAACAGAATAATATCAATTCCCTTTTATCCATCCTGTGGTCGCAGCCTGTTTTCTTCACGTCTTCAATTATCCAACCCATCACTGTATTAAATAGCAGAGGGCTCAAAGAATCCTTTGTCCAATGCCTGTGTCTACTGCTGTGTCTTGCGTAAGACTATAGTTTATTAGAACGTGTGTCTTTGTGTCAGTATTTAGTTGCTTAATTATTCTTACATTCGGGTGGTACATTATGCTGTTTAAAAATTTCTATCACATCTTGCCGTCTAACTCCGTCATATTCATTTTTAGGTCCATAAATCACAGGAAAGCTGGCTTGTTGTATTCGATCTAATTGTCGTATTGCGTCCAGGGTCGATTGATATCTGCCTGCAAAATCCCTGATTACCTCCAGAGTCGTTTTTACACACAAACCGTAGATATTAAATTTTGCTTATCTTTATCGAAACTGTAGCGACGCACTGTACCAACAAATATGCGCTTTATATAATGGACGCGCTAATATAAGGCTTCTAGTAGCGGGGCTCCCTCATCGCTAAAAGTTGAGATAGGTAGAAGCGATCGCGACAAAATATATAGATAGAGAGATAGACAGATAGATATAGTGGAACCCGTGAGTTACGCCCTCCGTATTTTTTGTTAACCATAAATTAAAGAATAAAAGAGGTAACGGATAGGACTTAAAGCAAATCCGAATCTCTTCCTGCTATCTCAACATTTAGAACGTATTCAGTAATTTATTATGTTCAAGGGTATTGATGTTTGTGTAATAGTCACGCAGTAATCGGGGCAATGAAGCTGGGTACGGACGGAATGTATTAATTACGTCATTATATCTTGTTTAATCAATTTATTAGCAACTGTTTGTAAAGAGAAAAGTGTGGTGTAACCCTAGCCCTTAATTAGAGTATTTTGATATATTATTGGAAATTTTAAAATCATTTCTTTATCTAGTATTTAAATAATTTACATACTTTATTATTGTGCAATAGCATAGTTCATTTCATATATTTCAACATGCTTGCTTAGGTATTTGGAGTCAGCTTAATGGTGTAATTAAGTTTACCAATTTTGCTGAATCTTTTTGAACTTTGGTAAAGTAGGTTAGAAGCATGTGCAACAAATTGTGAAGATATATAAATTCTTTTATAAATTGCTATATTGCAAATTTGCATGAGGAATTAACTTTTGTCAGAAATTACCTTTTTAAAGTGTTTTTCAATGCAAAACGTATTCACATCAATCATCAAAACTTTATATGCAAAATTGATTTGGAAAAGCTTAGTTCCTCATGGAAGTTAGTTGTTCGCTAGCTACGGGCTAGAACACCACAAAGTTTAGAGTTGTTCTCTAGCTACGGGCTAGAAACATCTCAGAGCTTTAAGTTGAAAGCTCTGAGCTTTGTCAAAGTATTTTATAACAGGAAAATAATTTCTTGTTAATTTAAACCAAAAGTTGTTTAATAATATTAGAAGTGTTAATTAATAATCTTGTGATCAAACTTCCAAGTACGTAAGTTAAATGATATTTCTACATTGTAATTTTTGTGCAATTGTTTGTGTTTGTTGGATTTTTATTAATTTATTAATATATTGATTGTTGGATATTTGGTGTTATTATTCATACATTTCTTCCAGTTTAATATTTATTTCAGGGATAAACATATTAAATTATAAATAGCATAATACAAGCAGATCTTGTGCTTAATAAACTCCAATTCGGGTTTTTAATGGGGTTAATAAAAGCCTGTCTTGGTTAATCGACGTTTTCAGGTTGTGCATCTGAGTTGTTAGGGAAGCTTGAGTAGTTTCAGGTGTTCGAATCTGAGGGCTCGGTTATATTTGGTGGCAGCGGTATTTGGTGGTATCTCATATCTGGTAGCAGCAGTATTGGCAGGAGTATCTGGTAGCAGCGGTATTTGACGATAGCAGTATTTGGTTCGATATTTGGCATCAGCGACCTCTTCGAACTTCACTCCAGGAGGCAGTGGTGTGCAATCCAGTATCCAGATTTTTGGTTCTGATTTCTTTCGAGCTCATTCAAGGAGACATCATTGGTTTGAAATCCAGGACGCATAAGCAGAGCAGTTTTTATTGTTTTTCAGGCAGTTTCTTTTTAAACAGTAGGTTTTCAGCAACTGAAAAAGAAGAAGATTACTAGAACGCAGTAACAATGGTTCCTCCACCAGCGGGTACAGGGACAGACAGACAGGATCAGGGAACAGGTAATCCAACGGTAGTACCTCCGATGTTTTCGTATACTACTACAGGAATGGTGGCCAAAACAATGGAACCCTACACAGGAAAGGGTTCACCAAAAGAATATTTTCGGAAAATAAAGCGCAGGGCTTTATATGATGGTTGGTCTGAGGAGCAAACATTACAGATAATAAAGCTGAGTCTCACAAAGGATGCCTTAGCATATTACGATTCAGATCCTGCATTGGAAACAGCATCATTGGACGAATTTGTGCAGAAATTTATAAGCAAGTTTACTCCAATCAGGTTACCAGGAGAGGCGCAAATGAAACTCTCAAAGTGTTTCCAGAGGCATGACGAAGATGTGGCATCATACGTAACCAGACTAAATGGGTTAGGCAGAGCAGTTTTGGAGGAAGATTTACAAGGGGCAAAAGAAAAGGAAATAGATGGAATAAAGAAGAAATATATGGACCTAGTGCTCAACCAATTCAGAATAGGGCTGAGAAAAGAGCTAATGAGGCAAATAGCACCTGTTTTGTTGGCCGAAGAAAACTTAACCATTGAGAAAGCGGAAATGATAGGAAGACGGTACGAAATGTGCAATTCAGTGTCTTTCACAAATCCTTCTTCAGGCCCAAGGTTAATGACAGTTGGATCCAAGACAGGATGTAGCTACTGCAAGATGTCTAATCACAGTACTAGCAACTGTTGGAAGAAACCTAGACCACAGCAGCAGTTTTCTCAAGAGCGATACTACAGAGAAGGCAATGGAAATTTTGGTAGAAACCAGGGCAGTCAAAACCAGGGTAATCCAAACTGGGGAAGAAATCAACAGGGGCAGAAATTTTACGGCAGAAGTGGCTATCAAAATCAGCAATTTTCAAGACCTGTTCAGGCTGGAACGAGTTTCGGGCATTGGCAAAATGGGAACTTCACACAACCAAGGAGTGAAATCGAGGCACAAGGACTTTTAGGAAGAGATTTTTTATTTAACAACGATGTAATTCATTTCTTTAAGGACAACATTTTGAGGTTATGGGGCTACGACATCCCAATTTATTATTTGCAGGAGCAAATAGAATTTCAGTGCGAAGAGCAAACGGGTTATCAAAACTACCAAGAGGACGATGAGGAACAGTGGGGAGAAGAATTGCAAGAAATAAATAAGAGTCTAAACTATTGTGAAGAAGATGGTACTAATAGTAGTGAATCGGATACATTTTTAGAGGAAAGACAACTAGAAGCAAGGAATAGCTATGAAACATTAATAAATAATATGAATTACAGAAAGCAGCAAGAAATGCAGAATGAAGAAGTAATTGCCAAAGTGCAAGTACAAAAGTGTAATAATAAAATGAACACAAGTACAGAACTTGATTTCATTACCTGTAATGAAATACTAACAAACAAGAATGCAGATTTAGTAGAACAGAGGTTAAATACTCAACAATTTCAAGATAGTTACGACAGGTCAGGGAATCAAAGCACGGCATCAGGTTACAGTAATGTGAGAAGTGGGTCATCAGTTACAACTACAAATGCGGAAGTAAGAAATAATGACGCAAGGACAAAGGAGCAAGAGGAAAATGTAATCAAGAAGGTAAAGTTAGCAGAAAATTTACCAATTCCACCAAGGACTGAAGTTACTTTTATAGCATCAATTAAGCAGGGTATTATAGGTCAAGATTTAATAATTGAACCTACGGAGACAACAATAAATGGTGTATATGTAGCCAGAGCTTTGGTTAGGAATGAACCAGAAGTATGGTTACGAGCTATAAATTTAAATGATTTTGAAGTTACTCTTCAGAAGAATCAACAAGTAGCGTTAGCAGAAGCAGCACCAGACATAATCAAAGATCAAAACGATGGGAACAAAGTACAAATTAACACAGTAATGGTGAAAAACAAGAATTGGATAGAAAAAGGAATAAATTTATCACATCTAGACGAAGACACCAAGGAATTAGTAACGGAACTTCTTAACCATTATCAGGATGTATTTGACGAGGGGGAAAGTGTACTTACGAGTGCAACAGCAGTACAACACAAAATCATTACAGACAACATTACGCCTATAAACAAGAAGAATTACAGTATTCCATATTCACAACGTGAAGTACTAAAGAAAGAAATTGATAAACTTTTGAGAGCAAAAGTAATAGAACCATCTACATCAGCTTGGAATGCTCCAATTGTTTTAGTTACAAAAAATTTACCTAATGGAGAGAAGAAAGTGAGGATGTGTATAGATTACAGAGCACTGAATGCAGTAACGCAGAAGGAGTTTTTCCCTATACCGAGGTTAACAGAATCATTAGATTATTTAGGAAACTCGAATCTGTTTAGTGTGTTTGACGTTACATCAGCATATCATCAAATTGATATGGATAGTGAATCTATACCGAAGACAGCTTTTTCTGCTCTCGATAATCACTACCAATATAGGAAGATGCCTTTCGGATTAGCGAATGCTCCGAGAACATTCCAAAGATTTATGAATTTTACTTTGTCAGGATTAACAGGAGACATTTGTTTAGTGTACTTAGATGACATCATCATACATAATGGAAATGGAGTAGCGGATCACTTGGAGAAGTTAGCCATGGTTTTCGAAAGACTACGGAAAGCTAATATTAAATTAAAACCATCAAAATGTAAGTTATTAAAAGAACAAGTTCAATATCTAGGACATGTAATATCTAAGGAAGGAGTAAAACCAGATGAAGAAAAGATCAAGAGTATTCAAGCGTTTCCAGTACCAACGAGTGTAAAGAAAGTAAGGGAGTTTATAGGACTGGTAGGATGGTACAGGCGATTCATCCCAAAATTTGCGGAGATAGCAGAACCACTAACACAGTTGACGAAAAAAGATGTGAAATTTAAGATGGATGAGAAATGTTTAGAAGCAGTACAGGCACTGAAAAACGCAATAACGTCTGACAACGTGTTGTGTTATCCAGACTTCAGCAAACCATTTACCGTAGAAACGGATGCATCAAAAATAGGAATGGGAGCGATTTTAAGTCAGGAATATAATGGATTTCAGCGCCCAATCGCGTTTGCTTCGAAGAAATTCAACAAAGCGCAACTTAATTATTCGGTTTCAGAGAAGGAGTGTGCAGCAGTGATCTTTGCAGTTCAACAATTTAGGTGTTATTTATATGGAAGAAAATTTACGGTTATCACGGATCATAGAGCTTTAGTGTGGCTGTTATCGTTATCCGATCCATGCTCTCGTCTGGCGAGATGGTCCATTCGTCTCTCAGAATATACATTCGATATAATCCATCGAAGTGGGAAGTGTCACGCTAATGCAGACGCTCTAAGTAGAATGTTCGAAGGAGATGAAGAACCTACTTTTACGGCAAAACAGTTTTTGGATTACAGGAAAACTAACTTAATCATCAACGATAAGTTTAGCGAAGAAACAGGGGATTTATTCTCTTGTCCCGAGAATTATTCACTGGCACATTGTGTATCAGAAGACTTTGCGATGGGAAAAGAGATAGCAACGGAGTTTAAAACAAAATTTGGATCAACAAGAGAATTGAAGGCTCAGAAAAAGAAAACAGGAGAAGTAGCAGTCTTACAACTATTAGGTAGAAACATATATTATCTTATAACTAAGAAAAAATATTTTCAAGAAACAACGTATGTTACCGTGTGGGAAACTTTATACGATTTAAAGAAACAAGTCAGACGACTTGAAGATCCAGTGTTAGCTATGCCACGAATAGCGTGTGGTTTAGATGGCTTACAGTGGGAAATTGTCAGCGACATGATCAAATTCATATTTTCTCAGACACCTGTAAAAATAGTCGTTTATTATCTACCATCACAACAAAGGCAGCAATTAAATGTTATAAATACGCAACAACCTCAATATTCACCAATTTGGGACAGAATTCAAATCAAAGAAGAACAAGCTACAGATGAGTGGTGTAAAAATATACAGGAACAGATAAAAGAAGAAAAAGAGGAGTGCAATTATTATCTAGATACGGATGGAATTATTTATAAGAAAGGAGAAGGACAAACCGATGTCATGGTTATACCCAAAACATTTGTACATCAAGTTATTCACGATTTTCATAACTTACCAATGACAGGACATCCAGGTCAAGATAAAACGTATGCGTTTATCAAACCACGTTGTTATTGGCCTCAAATGAGGGCTGACATCAACAATTACGTCTCGAAGTGTCATCAATGTATGCAGAGGAAGTCATCACCTCATATAAAGAAGGCACCATTACAGAATTTTCAAGAAGTTTCGTATCCATTCGAACGATGTTGCATGGATATTGTGGGACCGTTCATTACATCAGATTCTGGAAATAAATACTTATTAACTTTTCAAGATTATTTTACCAAATATGTGGAAGTAATGGCAATTCCGGATCAAACAGCGAAAACAATTAGTAAAAATTTTTTTGAACATGTTATTTCTAGATTTGGTACACCAGAACAACTTATCACAGATTGTGGGAGTAATTTTATGGGAGAATTATTCAAGGAATTGTGTGAAAAATTAGGAATCAAGAAACTTCATACCACTCCATATCATCCTCAAGGAAATCCGATTGAGCGATGTCATCGAGTTTTTAAAGATTTCTTATCTCAATATATAGCTAAAGGCCAAAAAGATTGGGATGCATGGGTACCGTATTTAATGATGAGCTATAATTTTTCTGTTCATTCATCATCGAGATTTTCACCATACTTTTTACTGTATGGGCGAGATCCTATTTTACCCATGGATTTGATTTTAAAACCCAGAACCATTAAATATAATTTAGCTGATAACTATGTTTCTGAACTATTAGCTAGATTAAATATAGCTTGGCAAGAAGCTAAAGAAAATTTAAAAACATCAGCAGAAAAGAGAGCAATTCAGTATAACAAGAAAACAAAGGAAGTACAATTTCAAATTGGAGACCTCGTTTATTTATTTGATAATTCTACTAAAATTCATGAATCGAAGAAATTATGTAAACCTTGGAAAGGACCATTCAGGATAATAGAAGAGAAAGGACCAGTAAATTTTAAAATACGAGAATTAAACAAAAGGAAAGAACAGATTGTTCATGTAAACAGATTGAAGTTATGTAAAGGAGATTTTGAAGAAAACAGTGATAAGGATAACGAAAATTATCTTGCAGTACGTATAGAAGATACTGAAAATCAAAATGAAGAAGAAGAACCCGAGGAAAGTGATTCAGAAAATGCAGTAAGTCCTCAAGATGTAGCGAAAATTATTTTAGAAGGTCTTGATGTACATACAACGGTTAGCGATGATCAAAAACAAATCAAAAAGGGTAAACGAGTGAAATTTGAAATAAGTCAAAAGGATAAGAAATTAATGGAAACAAATAAAAAACAATTAGAAAATTTAGAAAATCTTGGGTTAAAGGAAACTCAAGGTGTTAAAAAATCAAGTAGAATACGATTGAAGAGTCAATCTTGAGATTTTTATAGTTTATCAAAGTTGACATTTCAGTCGTACAAAATTAAGGTTTTTGTTCTACTCATTTTTCTAAAAAATTTTTTTTTTAAGTGTATATAAAGCAAGTAACACATTAGTGAAACTTTATATATCAAAACTATTTTTTTTTTAGAAATATTATAGTATTAATAGTTTATAATATAGGAAAAACAAAAATAATTGTTAATGATTTTGATAGTAATAATGTAGTAGGATTATTTTATTACAGAAACATGAACCTGCTCCATCTAGTAGGGATTGTATTAGGACACACGGTTAGTTTAGGCATCTCACTTATAGCCTACGACTGTAATAACAGTGAGTCTAATATTACGGTAATATCCATAAAAGATGTAGCGGAATGCTCAAACATAAAAAGTGGGTATCAGGAAGTAAACAGTTCAGTGTGGGTGCTTCAAAGAAATGACTTTGGACAAGAAAAGGTATGGACCTGTCTCGTGGAAGTCACCAGGCATATTCAACATTGCGGTATGCATTCACATTCAAGTCCGGTTGGCCTAGGGCTCTCCACATTCATATACACATTAGGTGCGGAGAAGTGTCGACATCTACACAAAGATAAAATGGTCAGAATTTACAATCAAATCATTGGAGACATCAAGATGAATGGGACAACAGTGGCCTCATTAACAATTTTAGGTAAAGTGACAAATGACGCCAAGTGCAAGGGCTCTACATACACGGAAAACGGACAATCATGGGAAGATGTTATTATCCAGGCGGCCATTAAAATAACTACAAGAGATTACATGGCAACAGTTAAGTTAGAAGACGATGAAATTTCGTTAATCAGTGGTGTTACTTGTGCATTTTTAAAAGGGTATTGCATAGACAGCACATTTGGGGAATCCGTGTGGGAACCTGTAAAGGACACAGCTTGTGACAAGGACCTCAGTCTACTTTACAAGGGCAAAGCAACAATTGTTTCCCAAAGAAGCAAAAATATGGAAAAAATATTAGTGGTGGAACAAGATGACAAAATTTTTGCTCTATCATTATTGAAGACAGCTAGTATTTGTGGATATCAGGTATGGCAAACTGAGCATCCGAAAATTTTGGTTTTAGAAAGTGATGGGCAAGAATACATTAATCCAAGGATGACATTATTACCACAAAATACCAATTTATTAAGTTATATTAATAGTAAATTGCTTTATACAGAACAAGCATACAAAAGAGCATTGGACACTCTGTATATTGACACTATACATAGAAGATGCATGGCCTACAGAGAAATATTAAAAAATAGATTGTTATTAGCACCATTAACGCCAAATGCTTTAAGTACAATTATAAAGAATAAGATGGGTTATGTTGGAAGAGTACTTGGAGAAGCCTTGTATATTCTACAATGTGTTCCTAGAAGTGTCACTATTAGACGAACAAAGTATTGCTACAATGAATTACCAATAGAAGTTAACAATCAATCCAAATTTATGGCGCCGGTAACACATTTGATATTGGACCAAGCAACGCAGGTAATGTGCGAAAGTTTAACTCCACCCCTCTATCAAGTAGATGGGACATGGATTGGTTTAACTCCGGAACCTGTGATAAAGAACCCTCCAGTACAACTTCAACCAGAAGCAGAACCTACTTTATTATTTCTACCGATTCAACCCCTTGGTCAAAGTGGTTTGTATTCTCAACAAGAAATTGCGAAAGTACAAAGATTATTGACGTTTGGATTAGAAAGAGAGGCTGTACAAAACATTATGGCAATGAAAATTTCTGAATTGGAAACCGATAATCAAGGATATTCATCTTTAAATATATTTGATGGAAAAGAAATCAAGAAGCTTGCTAGAAATACGTTAGAGCAAGTATATGGATGGTTTACCGATATTGGAATATTCTTTTCAGGAATAATTGGTATATACATTATTATAAAAGCTGTTAAATACTTACTGGGAGTAATTTTGAATGGACTTTCAATTTACAAAACATTTGGGTGTGGTTTAGCACTGTTAGCAAGTTTATGGAATACATTAACACTTTTTATTATGCATCACAAGAAAGACAGTTTTTCAAGAAATGAAGATAGACCAGAATTTGAAAGATTAGATAATTCCTCAACTATTAGGCCATCCGCACCAAGCAAATCAACTTTAAACATTAATGGAGATAGTCCCTCAAATACGACAGCAGAAGTGAACATAAATAATCATCCAGTTGCAAGAAACAATCAAAATAATTATGGACCGAGCAGACCCACTGAATACTCAAGATGTTCAGAATTTCTAACACAAATAACAACTTAAGTAAATTTAGCGAAATAATTTAATTTTAATCCACATGGTTAATTATTTTTTAAGAGAAGTTTTGATTTTTGGTTAGTGGAGCAGGTATAGTAGGTATAGAGGTAGAATGGTATCGTAAAATGATAAAATCATTTATTTAGGATAGTTAATTGGGGAAATATTTATGTTAGTTATTTTCATGGAGTCAAATAAGGTTAGAATTTTATATGTTAAGATACTTATGTGTACACAATTACAGAATCAGAAAGAGTATACGTACCCAGTTCGTAAGCAGTTGCACGACATGCACAATTTCAATGTTCCAAGTATGCAACCAATCAGTACCTATGAGGCGAACCAAAGTCAAGCGACAGCACTAATCAATCAATATTGGTCATATCAATCCAGTAGGAAGCCAATCAGTAAAATTGTGGGACAAGCCGAGTAACAGGTGGTTTTCAATCGCTTCAATGGCAAATAATCTTCAAGCGGGATCCAATATAGGGCAAACTACAACCAGTGTCATAATTTCGACATCAAACATCGACGAAAATATTCTGCAAGCCGTTCATGTTTCCTTATACCTTTATTATCCTATATTAACCTAGAAATAATATCCATACAAAGTGAATTATTTCCTTCTAGTATACAATACATTACTCTGTAATAATTTCCTTGTTCCTGGAGAAAAATTCCTTTGAAAATATAACCTCAATCCTTGAACACATGGTAACAAAATATGGAAATCGAGCCTACAAGAATAAAGTTTAACAAGTTTACGTCAAGAACATATATGGAAATACATACTGTAAAATGCTGTGAGAGAAAACATGCTTGAAGAATCATCGAACTGCCATGTTTAAGACACATCACCAGTCCAACTCGCGAACTTCAGAGTGAATAAGTTAAATGCAGTGTAAAACTTGTTTCAAATACGTGTACGAACTGTGATAAACTTTGTTTCTGATTATCGTTACAAACACTATAGTGAAGTGTTTTAGTGTTTTGGTATTTTATTTTTTTAATTAGCTATATTGTATTTCTAGGGTTATTAGGATGTGTAGTAATAGATATAATAATTTTAGTGCGCAGTGAAATCCACTGTGTAACGATTTTAAAATGGATTTTATTTATTTTTGGTTAATTATGGTAATGGTTTACCTAAAAAGAAAACTTATTCCTTCAGAACAAGTTTCTTTTTATGGTGGTAGGGATAATGTAACCCTAGCCCTTAATTAGAGTATTTTGATATATTATTGGAAATTTTAAAATCATTTCTTTATCTAGTATTTAAATAATTTACATACTTTATTATTGTGCAATAGCATAGTTCATTTCATATATTTCAACATGCTTGCTTAGGTATTTGGAGTCAGCTTAATGGTGTAATTAAGTTTACCAATTTTGCTGAATCTTTTTGAACTTTGGTAAAGTAGGTTAGAAGCATGTGCAACAAATTGTGAAGATATATAAATTCTTTTATAAATTGCTATATTGCAAATTTGCATGAGGAATTAACTTTTGTCAGAAATTACCTTTTTAAAGTGTTTTTCAATGCAAAACGTATTCACATCAATCATCAAAACTTTATATGCAAAATTGATTTGGAAAAGCTTAGTTCCTCATGGAAGTTAGTTGTTCGCTAGCTACGGGCTAGAACACCACAAAGTTTAGAGTTGTTCTCTAGCTACGGGCTAGAAACATCTCAGAGCTTTAAGTTGAAAGCTCTGAGCTTTGTCAAAGTATTTTATAACAGGAAAATAATTTCTTGTTAATTTAAACCAAAAGTTGTTTAATAATATTAGAAGTGTTAATTAATAATCTTGTGATCAAACTTCCAAGTACGTAAGTTAAATGATATTTCTACATTGTAATTTTTGTGCAATTGTTTGTGTTTGTTGGATTTTTATTAATTTATTAATATATTGATTGTTGGATATTTGGTGTTATTATTCATACATTTCTTCCAGTTTAATATTTATTTCAGGGATAAACATATTAAATTATAAATAGCATAATACAAGCAGATCTTGTGCTTAATAAACTCCAATTCAGGTTTTTAATGGGGTTAATAAAAGCCTGTCTTGGTTAATCGACGTTTTCAGGTTGTGCATCTGAGTTGTTAGGGAAGCTTGAGTAGTTTCAGGTGTTCGAATCTGAGGGCTCGGTTATAGTGGCGTAGTCCACGAGTTCTGATAGTTTTATAAATTCATTTTTGATTACTTTAATTCCTGTTGAAATTCTAGCGTTATTTGGGTTAGTAAAGCGTCGTTTCTGTTTAGGAATTCTTAGCCTTTGTGTTGGCTGTGTTTATTTTAATTAGTCAATATATATTTGTCCAATTTCTGCTTTGACCTGTACGTATAGGATAGATGTAATGTTAGGAATAAATTAGTACTCAGAATGTAAAATTATATAAATCTTTTCTTTTATTGTAAGTAAAACAATTCTGAACTTCAGCAGGTTTTCTATTTTAGCCTTATACGTATTTTGCCATGTTTACATGTCATTTTCAGAGACAAGATTAAAACTGTTTATTTTATGCTCAATTGGCGGGTTAAGAATCGCTTGGTAAAAATGTTTAAATAATCGTTTTAAAACATTCCCTCGGGGCTCAATATGATGTTCACGGAATTTGTTTCTGTTATGAGCACCGCTCTGAGCGTAGGCGAAACGGAATTAATGAAGAAAAGGTCAGCCGCGCACGTAAACAGCCGAAAGTTGAGTCTTTAATGCCTTTAATATATAGATTTAAACAAGGCTCATTAATTGTATACCTGACCTTGATTTATCTGTTTGCAATAAACAATTGAAAACGTTGAAGAGAGAAAGAAATCGTTGTAGTTGATTAAAATTATTTACCTTCCTCGCTTTAAATAGGCGTTGTACAGTGGCGTGCCGTCGTCGTCGAAAAAGCTGAGGAATTAGCATTCCAAATACTTGAACATCCGGCTTATTTACCTGATCTGGCACCTATTGGCTATTCCCCAAACGGAAAGAAGTCTTAAGGGGTCATCCTTTTCCTAGCGAAATCAACGCTTGTAACGCCGCGGAAACATTTTTGAGCAGCAATCTTTGGATATTTTTTGAAAGAGGTAAGAGCTTTGGACCACAGCATGGAAAACGTATATGATTAATGACCTACGTGTACAGAGTGGCTAGGAAAACCCCGGCCACTTTTCTTGCGGCGGTCAAGAGATGGCGCTTTAATAAAGAAAAATTAAATTAAAATACTGGCAACGACGCAGAAGCCAAGACGTTTTAGTTATTAAATACGCCCCATATTAAATCAAAACAACTAAAACGTCTTGGATTCTGCGTTGTTGCCAGTATTTTAATTTAATTTTTCTTTACTAAAGCGCCATCTCTTGACCGCCGCAAGAAAAGTGGCCGGGGTTTTCCTAGCCACTCTGTATAGGTAGATAGATAGATAGATAGAAGATGGGAAATGGTGTGCACCATCTCCCAAACTGATGATGTTTTGAAATGCTGCAGTTAATCAAAAATTGATTGCTTTTAATATAATTTGAATGAAAATTGTTCTTATAATTTTTTTTTCTAAAACTGATATTTCTTCTTCTTCTTTTTTGACTTTTTCCCCTCAGAGGTTGGTCGTTCTCAGATTCCAATATTCTCTATCTTCCCAGTCGTCTTCTTCCAAACCCCTTTCTTGCATCGTTTGGTGTATGAATTGTTCCCATTTGACGGCTGGTCGTTCTCTTTTTCTTCTTCCTTGTGACAGCCACCGTAGGATTTTTTTGGGCCACCTTTCTTCTTCCATTCTTTGAACGTGTCTATACCATCTTAGTACGCTGTTCTTTAATTTTTTTGTAATTGATTAAAACTGATAGTAAGCTATGGTTTCCTCTATAGATAGATTATATTAATTAATTAAAACAAACAGTTTTGTCCATACGAATAAGTTTGCATGCTGAAACTTAAGTTTGTGTATTAATATTAACGTTGGCAATATATAGTTGACTATTTCCCGAACAAATTTTGGACCAGTCAGATGCCTTGATTTTTAAATTTAACCAATCATATTCAAGTTACAGCGACCATTCGCCTACAGCAGATTATTGAAAATTCCCTGGGGACGAATAGTCAAAATGTTTGTTATCTTTATTGTTTCCAAAAACGTGAAAAAAACGAATTTAATTTTGCTCAACATTTTCAGCAATTCGACATGTACTCGGGATATGAAAAGTCTGGAGTTACCTGATTTTTAACTGTCGAGTTCAAAACGTGTAAAATCAGTAGAGCGTTGTAATACTCGCAAACCTGTCAGTTTTAAATCTCCTTTGACAGGTAGTACGTTGACAAACCACTGGACTATAACGTTGTCTCAAAGCAATTCTCAGTCAAATTCATTGAATTATACAAACACATGAGCAATACCAATCTATAAATTAAATCTAGATTCCTTCTACCTGTTTCTACTTTTAGTGGTGAGGCGCTCTCGCTAATAGAGCCCACATATTTACGCGTCCATTATATAAAGCGCGTATTAGTTTGTGCAGCGGGCCGCTACAGTTTTCGATACAGAAAGGCCAATTTGGGTCTATACTGTGTCTTTGTATTATTGGAATATAATGTGTTGATAGCTGTCATTACGAAAACAAACTCCGAGGCTGAAACATCGCATTGAGATCACAAAGCGGAAAATACCAACGGACAGGTCTTCACTGTTACACAAGTAGATTTCTTATGTTCAATACTTTGGCCTATTTACGTATGTTTTTATTATTAACAAAATACCTTTAACTTAGGCCTCTTTCAACCTCAGGCCCCAATGCAACTGCATTACGAATTTACTTAAGCTGATTTTTATTAAGTTGTGCTTAATAGAAAGCTAGTATTTGATAACAGTTATACAATCTGAAACGTTGTTGTTGTTAATTTTAAATTAAATACGCTTATTTGCTATTTTGCTTGGTTAGGATGATTTCTCACACACGCGTTTAAAACGCTGACTATTATTAAAGAGTTTAGAGGCGTACGTAAACATTTTTTTTCGAGTAAATAAAACACAGTAATTTAAGTCAATATTATATTTTCTAGCGATAATTACAGAAGCATGTTCTTAATCGCAAGTCCTTGCATATTTGAGAATATAAAATACAGCCGAAGGCATTAAGGACATGCCTAACACCTTGAAACAGCGTATTTATTGTTTTATTTTAAGAAGAATAAAAACCGTGGAGCGCAGTTCACGGGTTTTGCTAGTTTATATTATTTTTATGTAGCTACGTTTAAAACTGCAAGTTATGTGCGACAGTTGGCTTCATTGTAGCTACCAGTTTTTGAACAATTATAAACAATTTTTGTGCTTCATTTTATTATTACTACTACGGTCACCACTGTTACAAAACACACTTAAATCAAGGAGAATCTACTCGATCACTAAAAAATATGATTACTGACTTTCTCATTATGAAAAGGGGACGATTCTCCAAATTGTTAGAAGTTTGTACTTCTTGGGGTTGACATAATCTTCTTTTAGTGGTGAGATTTCAATAGGAACAGTTTAGCACGATACTGTGAAAAAAGCAGGCGAATCTAAACATATATAGAAATTGTTAGTTTTGAGAGAAAGGTGTGTACTGTGTGCGGTTTGGGGATGGTATAATTTTTACGTACTATAATTTTGACGGATTTGTAACTAACACGTCGTATGTGTGCGATTTTATCTGCGATTTACTCAACTGACAAAATGTTAGCACCAATAAAAACTAATAAATTAATTATCGTATCACACAACTTTGTCTACATTCAAATATATTTTATTTTTTGGTGTCAGTGTAAAACTAAGAGGCTTCATTTGAAGGGGAAGTTTGGTCTTCTCATTGAGCGTAAATTTGTAGTGTTTCAGAAGTATCACTAAACCCATTTTGATTTGTATTAGACCAAATCGAAGGCCTGCAACAATAAAAAATTATTAATTATTTTTCACATAATACCAGATGAGGCAAAACTGATAATAAACTATAAAAACTGTTGTAATAAAAATTGTATTGGTCGATACCTTTACGTTCCACAGTTTGTAGGATTATATAAAAACTGAGAAGGTTTAGAAGTGAAAAACAAAGCTCATGCTGGAACGTAATTTATACAGCCTCCAACGCAATCTTTAACAAAATAATTTTATTAAGACAGTTTATGACTAGATGAATTAGGTTTCGAAATGAACTTTATTTTCCATTGCCATAGTTAACCAGTGTCTTTTAATCATAATTATGTTATGTAACACAAATATTCTAATAGTATATTACATACCGAGCATGGAAAGTGACACTTAACATACGAGTGGGAATGTTGCCGCACTAGGCCGCAGGGCAGGCAAATGCGGAAATCACACGAGTGTGTTTGTCACTTTCCAGCGAGTTTTGTACAATATTTTTCCCACGACCCAAAAGAATAAAAAAAAGGGGTTGCTACTTTTTAGGAAATAGATTTAACGAACTATTTTTTTGCTGCTTCGACGACACTCGGTGGGGTAGATTCCATAAAATCATCGCTATTTGAGTCAATATCCATATTTTTAAATTGAAATCGTTCAAACTATGATCAAAAATACTTTTAATAAAGTGTAATGTGTAGGTTAACTGTTGTCTATAAAATATACATTTGACATTTAAACTTTCGTGACAGACGTTGGTGCGTACAACTGCGAGCAAATTGCCTGATACCTCTAGAGCTCTACGGCGATAGCGATGTTTTGCCTTTCATTTTCCTAACACACGTGTGTGTTAGGAAAATAAAGCCGCACGTATGAAATCGTTAATTGTCGTACCTAATACATTAAATGAGTATAAACAATCGGAGGTCGCGGGAAACAGTTAAATTAGTTAATTACATAGCAATGCTGTATATTCTACAATTAATAGTTCTAAGGCTAAGGTTCTCATAACTACAAAAGCGAATTACATACCTATGCAAATCCGAGGTCCTTCTCCAAACGGCATATATGTGAAAGGATTTCGTTTTTGATTGTTTTCGTCAGAAAATCGTTCTGGGTCAAATTTATCAGGATCATGATAAAAATCAGGATCATGATGCAATGCCAGAATAGGAATATAGACAAGAGCTCCTTTTCCAATAATACTTTCCGTGTCAGGAATCCGGTAATCTCTTACTGGCACTCTTGTTATGAATGAAACAGGAGGATATTTTCTTAGAGTTTCTGTAAACACAATCTATTATAGTATTTTGGGCAAACTAAGCTGGTATTGTGCAGTTTCCGAGATATTTTTGATTGTACGTTTTAATGGCGCTATTAGGTTTCTAACAGCCTGATTAAGTTCTACCAGCCTGATTAGGTTTCTACCAGGTTCTACCAAAAGCTCCAACGGTACGCCTAAATCCTAAAGTATAATAATGCCACGCGATACGCCAGACACATCAACGCAATAAACGATTGATTACGGGCAAGTGAATAATAACCTCGTTCCTCACCTTGCAATGAACAAGCATGATATTTAACATCAGCTAACATTTATTTATTTGTTTGCAAATTGACGCGCTGGTGTCGGCACTAGTACTAGACGCCAGGCCGCACCGCTCGCAGGCATCCTTATTTCAAAAACCGTTTCCATCATAATGACCTCACATGACCCAGAGGGTGGAAGTTAGGAATATAAAATCAATATCCCGAGATAGAATAATCACTTCTCCGGGTCGACAACAACCAAACCCAGGAGCACTCCACGAGTTTTCTGAGAAACCAGTCCGCCAGATGGTGGGTTGATAACATCCAAGACAGCGGGTGCATTTGGTGTTTTTACTACCAAACCAACTAGACCTACTTCAGTCAACCGAGAGGGAGATTTCAGCGTGTATCAGTACCAATCTGAGTTTAATAGTACAGTCAAATGTAATTTAGAATTAGGTATTGATAAATACTAACCGTATTACCTAACCTAAAAACCTGAAATCTGCTGTGAAGGGTTTTACGCGCTTCTGCTCCTAAAAAAGGGTAATTTCGGCGTTAAAGCATTTCAACTCATTTTGATTCCTTTTCCTAACCCCCGTTGATTGTTCAAGATATCAGAAAGCTCGGTTGTAGGGTTTCAACGCACTTCTATATCGAATGAGCAACCAAAAGTGTTTGTTTTTCGAAACGTTACAACTTTAACCAGTTTGCTTCCTAACAGCGCCTCAACCTACTTTACGCTTAATTTTCGGAGAACAATGGCGCCAAGTAATTCGCCTGAAAAATCAGTTCAATAACAGCGATTGGCAACGCACAAGTAGGTAATGGCGTCGTTTCTCACCTTAATTAGTTTCCTACCTAATATCGCCCCACGTTACACGTAATTCGCAAGACAGCGCTATGCGGTATGCGTAAGAGAATACATCGATAAGGGCAGGAGATCTAAGCTAAAGCGGAACCATGGATTAGATTAACGATGGCTCCGGCCAAAGCCACTCTGATATTTTCAAAATGCCTATGACCTAAACTCTAAGCGATTCTTCATATGGACTTTTTAAGTTCTGCATTTGTAATAATTCCGAAAACTTTTAGCGGTATTGCATTAAAACTGGCATACAGATTGCAGCGATCTTGATGATTTATGAGAATCAAAACGGTTAATCCTCCCTCTTCGGGAAACATACTTAGTTTTAAGTTAAACTTCATGTTCAGCTTCCAAAAGAAATGGACTGCGTTGTTTTTCAGGGTCGTACCTGGCCAGCGTCCACTGCGTGTCAAACACGCAGGCGCCAGATGAAAAGGACGCCCGCGCCATACGATGAGCGCCAGGAATACTGTTATAATGTTTATAATAAATATCAGCTTTTACTGGCCTCTTTTTGTCCTTCCTTTATTATTTTATAGAGAGCTAGCAATGTCTAATAATTTAACTTTTACTTCGTGGTAATTGTTACATAATATATTACTTTAACTCTTTAATTGCCGCCAGAGTGGTCGAGTGGTTAGGGCACTTGGCTGCTACGCGGAAGATCTTGGGTTCAAACCCGAGCGATGGTCCGGTGGCCCTGACCCACCGCATTGCAGATCAAACTCTTAATTGGAGTGTACTGCCACTGACTTTACTTTTTTTTAACTTCAATTATAATTATTTAGTAAAACCAAATGAAATCTAATATCAGTTCTTGTATATTTTTATCAATACCATATTAGCCGAACAAATGGACATAACTAGAGCACGTGGGAAAACCATTAAAAAACAAAGCTATTGACATTTAAACCTTTGCAAAATGGACATTAAATTATGAACACCCTATGTAATAATCTGCTGGTTTTAACATGCCGCAAAATACATTCGGATATGTTATATAATAGTCTGTGACAAATAGCGATGGATGAACGTTTTTGGTATCTAAAATATTATAAACTTATTTGTAATATTAGTATACAACATAATGTCACAATGTTTTCAACTTAAAACAACTGAAAACCACTAATTTTACCATCTTATGTAATGTAATAATACACAGGGTATTTCATTTAAAATAACAAAGTAAGGTGCTGGACAGACATAATTAAACACCCATTATAATTAATAATAGTTTTAGGTTACGCGCAGTAACTTAATTAAATATTTTTCTCTTTACAATTTTTACTTACTGCTATAAACGTTGAATAACAACGCACTAATAGAACTCACCCTGTATAGTTTTATGTCACATTTGAGTCTGTATAGTGGCTAAGTATTTATGCTTTCTTAGTTGCTTTCTTGTTTTTTTTTTGCGAGTATACCTCGTTTTGTTATTCTTTCTAAAAAAATAGTTATGTAATGGCAGTTTACTATTGTATACGCAGGCGCCAAGTACTCCAGGTACGGCCCTCTTCCCAACAGATTGCAGCCCCACTATCCTTTAATTTATAATTGGATAAAGTATAATAAAATTTTTTCTAACGCTTTAAAAATTCCTACAGCACTTATGGTAATTAGAAGGGTCAAGTCACCTCAATTTATATTATTAACCAAAAACACCCTAAACCCTACAATCTGAGAGAGTAAAACACTAAATTCCAGCTGGACAAGCCTTAATCTCCACAAAACACCACAAACCTATTGATACAATCACAACATGTGTTTTCAGTTACGGTTTGTTTACATTTATGTTCTATAATTGTGTGCAACTGACATGAAGCTAACGGTTTGAAATTAAATTATTTAAATTAAATTACTTATCAATTTAACTTGAACTAAGTGGTCAATAATAATTAAAGTTTTTGTTTGCTGAAAATCACGTTGGTAATATTTTAGTAAAAAAATAAAAATACATTATTTGCTGAAAAACCCTTGTTAATATTTCAGTGAGTAAATTGAAGTTATTATTAAAATAGCAGCTTCTGGGGGAGTGCACACGTATATCAATTATAAACAATCAAAACAATATAGAAACTATTTATTTTTGGATAGCGTTGAAAAACCTTAAGGTACCTAATTAAAAATTTTATTATAGACTGAATAATTATTATAGATGAACGCAACATTTTGCTTTCATTTTTTTCAGATTTAAAAAATACTAATTTTTTTAATACATTTAAATATTTCAAATCATAAAACTCTAGTATCAATAATTAAAATGCCAGATAAGACTACTCCTGACATGGTTCAATTGCGTCGAGTTCTTACATTATTACAATTAAAATACAACCTGTAGTTATAAGTAAATACACTTTATCGAGAACAAATACAATACTTTTACTTCAACAATATTTATTTATTTCAACCCTATACGTATTTCGATATGTTTCCTACATGCCATTATTAAAGGTTATATTAAAAAGTAAACGTTAGTGTTGTTATAGCACCAATAGAACTTGTAGACCTGATCTTGTTAATCTATGTTTGCAGATGACTTGATTTCTTATTCCAAAATGTCCAATAGAAGTAAATTTAAGAGATCAATTTGCTCGTTTATCAACGGTACAGTTTTAAATGTTTATGAATTTCAAAAGCTTCTAGTTTATCTAATTTACGTTTATCATGACAGTGTAAACATTTTATAGTGTAATGAGTATCTGTATATAAAATACTTAATTACTTTAACAATATCTATTTATTTTAACCTTATACGTATTTCGGCATGTTTACATGCCATTGTCAAAGGTTATTTTGAAAGTAAACAGTTAGTGTTGTTATAGCAATAGAACTTTGTGACTTATCTTGGTAATCGTCTGCAGATGACTTGATTTCTCATTCCAAAACGTCCAGTAGAGGAGAATTTAAGAGATCAATTTGCTCATTCATTAACGGTACAGTTTTTAAATGTTTGTGAATTTCAAAAGCTTCTAGTATATCTAATTTACGTTTATCATCACAAAAGTGTAAACATTTTATGGTGTTATTAGATGTCATTGAATGATTTTGTTCTAGTAAGTGTTTAGCGTAATTGGATTTATGTGGGTGTTTGTATTTGTAACAACGTACGTGTTCTTTATACCTAATATCAAAATTTCTAATTGGCTGGCCTATATAAACCGAACTACAATGCGAACAATTTAATTTGTAAATGCCTGATTTTAACAAATCGTCTGTTTTTGATTTTGCATTAAACAAAGTATTTAAGATGTTCCTAGTTGTTTTAAAGCTTACTTTATATTTATTTGTTTTGTTTATAATTTTAGCAATTTTTTCTGATTTGTCACCAAAATATGGGATCGAAGCATATTTAATTGTATCGAACAAAGTTTAGTATTATAACCATTACTGTATGCAATTTGTTTAATAATTGAAATTTCTCTATTATAATTAATTTCATCTAAAGGAACCATGAAAGCACTATGTATCAGGGACCTGTATGCTGCTAATTTATGTGTTTTATGGTGACAAGAATCGTATGGTATTGTAATGTCTGTTTGTGTAGGTTTTATATAAACTGAGTACTCAAATGTATTAGTTGAATTAATCTTTATGTTTAAATCTAAAAAGTTAATGGACTTATTTTGTTCAGTTTCTAGTGTAAATTTTATTTTTGGGTGCAAGCTGTTAATAAAAATTAAAAATTCATTAATTAAATCAAATGAACTATTAAACCATGCTAAAATGTCATCAACATAACGAAACCAAAATATAACTTTCTCAGATTGATTTGATTCGAATATTTGATCTTCTAGATTTTCCATAAATATGTTAGCTAAAAGAGGTGAAATTGGACTTCCAATGGGTAAACCATCTTTTTGGAAATAAATTTTATTATTAAAAGTAAAATAATTTTGATTGGTGCAAAGTTCAAATAATTGAATCAACTCAGTCCGCTTTATTAACTCAACATTTTTGTTAATAAGAATGTCATTTAACAAAGGAATACACTCTTGAGGAGGTATTTGGGAAAACATATTAGTAACATCAAAATTAACTAGCTTGCTTTGTGGTGGTAAATGTAAGTTAGACAACTTTTTGCTTAATTCGGAAGATTGTTTAACTGAATATTTTGGTTTATAATCAAAACTGGTAACTATATTATTTAGTATTTTTGCTAGCATATGGTTGGGTGCATTTATGTATGATACTACTGGTCTAATGGGCATGTTGGGTTTGTGTATTTTTAATAAACCCTTATTTAGGAATTTTATCTGTTGGTCATTGAAATCTGTGTTTGATAAATTTAGAAAACGAGGACAAAAATTTATTATTGTGTCAGGTTTTGTGTGTGGTTGAAGTGCACGTGTGTGTTGTTCTAATCTCGAAAGTTTATTTTTCTGTATTGCGTATTTTTTAAATTTTATTCTACCAACTAATTCTCTAATGTCATTGTCAAATACGTCAAACTCAATTGGATGTAATTTGTGAATGAGTTCTGTGTAAAGTACCTTTAAATAAATGTGCAAATTGTCTCTAATTCTAAACCATCTTTTTGATTCTTCTTTCAACCATCTTTGTTTAGCATTTCTGATTATCTTTTCAGTTATGCTGTTCTTGGTTTTGGTGGAGATATTAATGTAGTTTGGAATGAGCTTCTTTTTCTGACATTGTTGATTAAACCAAACGTTCTGTGTTGCTACACCATGTTTGATCATGATCTTCTTGTACATTTCAGCTTGTTCTTCTAACGAAGATGACGTCACTTTACTCATTAAATATGGACTTTAACGAAGCAAAGCTGGAAATTATAAATAAAGTGATGTCATCTTTGTAATAAATTTTCATCCTCGTTTTCTAAATTTATCAAACACAGATTTCAATGACCAACAGATAAAATTCCTAAATAAGGGTTTATTAAAAATACGCAAACCCAACATGCCCATTAGACCAGTAGTATCATACATAAATGCACCCAACCATATGCTAGCAAAAATACTAAATAATATAGTTACCAGTTTTGATTATAAACCAAAATATTCAGTTAAACAATCTTCCGAATTAATCAAAAAGTTGTCTAACTTACATTTACCACCACAAAGCAAGCTAGTTAGTTTTGATGTTACTAATATGTTTTCCCAAATACCTCCTCAAGAGTGTATTCCTTTGTTAAATGATATTCTTATTAACAAAAATGTTGAGTTAATAAAGCGGACTGAGTTGATTCAATTATTTGAACTTTGCACCAATCAAAATTATTTTACTTTTAATAATAAAATTTATTTCCAAAAAGATGGTTTACCCATGGGAAGTCCAATTTCACCTCTTTTAGCTAACATATTTATGGAAAATCTAGAAGATCAAATATTCGAATCAAATCAATCTGTGAAAGTTATATTTTGGTTTCGTTATGTTGATGACATTTTAGCATGCTTTAATAGTTCATTTGATTTAATTAATGAATTTTTAATTTTTATTAACAGCTTGCACCCAAAAATAAAATTTACACTAGAAACTGAACAAAATAAGTCCATTAACTTTTTAGATTTAAACATAAAAATTAATTCAACTAATACATTTGAGTACTCAGTTTATATAAAACCTACACAAACAGACATTACAATACCATACGATTCTTGTCACCATAAAACACATAAATTAGCAGCATACAGGTCCCTGATACATAGGGCTTTGATGGTCCCTTTAGATGAAATTAATTATAATAGAGAAATTTCAATTATTAAACAAATTGCATACAGTAATGGTTATAATAGTAAACTTATTGATACATGAATTAAAGAAAGAGATTATAAATTAGCCATTCAAAAAATTTATCCGAATACCCTAACTTCGTTCGATACAATTAAATATGCTTCGATCCCATATTTTGGTGACAAATCAGAAAAAATTGCTGAAATTATAAACAAAACAAATAAATATAAAGTGTGCTTTAAAGCAACTAGGAACATCTTAAACACTTTGTTTAATGCAAAATCAAAAACAGACGATTTGCTAAAATCAGGCATTTACAAATTAAATTGTTCGCATTGTAATTCGGTTTATATAGGCCAGACAATTAGAAATTTTGATATTAGGTATAAAGAACACGTGCGTTGTTACAAATACAAACACCCACATAAATCCAATTACGCTAAACACTTACTAGAACATAATCATTCAATGACATCTAATAACACCATAAAATGTTTACACTTTTGTGATGATAAACGTAAATTCGATATACTAGAAGCTTTTGAAATTCACAAACATTTTAAAAACTGTACCGTTAATGAATGAGCAAATTGATCTCTTAAATTCTCCTCTACTGGACATTTTGGAATGAGAAATCAAGTCATCTGCAGACGATTACCAAGATAAGTCACAAAGTTCTATTGCTATAACACTAACTGTTTATTTTTTCATATAACCTTTGACAATGGTATGTAGACATGCCGAAATACGTATAAGGTTAAAATAAATAGATATTGTTAAAGTAATTAAGTATTTTATATACAGATATTCATTAAATATGGACTTTAACGAAGTAAAGCTGGAAATTATAAATAAATTTTATAGTGTTATTAGATGTCATTGAATGATTGTGTTCTAATAAGTGTTTAGCGTAATTAGATTTATGTGGGTGTTTGTATTTGTAACAACGTACACGTGTTCGTTATACCTAATATCAAAATTTCTAATTATCTGGCCTATATAAACCGAATTAAAATGCGAACAATTTAATTTGTAAATGCCTGCCTTTTTAAACCATCTGTTTTAAAATCTACTTTATATTTATTTGTCTTGTTTATAATTTTAGCAATTTTTACTTCCCCATATTACAACTGAAGTAAGGAAAGTTATGATTTAACGGCCCATTTAGATGAAATTAGTTATAATAGAGAAATTTCAATTACTAATCAAATTGCATATAGTAATTGTTATAATACTAAACTTATTGATACATTAATTAAAGAAAAAAAAATATAAATTTCTCAGAAATAAATTAATATTGTTGAAGTAAAACATATTTTATTTATACTCAATAAATATAGACTTCAACGAAGTAAAACTAGAACTTATTAATAAAATACACTTAACCCTCAATAAATGCATTTATTTTTTGTGTGGAGAAGAATGGGTTGGAATTAAATTAAAATGTAATGGAGGAAGGAGGGAATAATCCCAAACTGTTACTGTATCAAAATATGAAACATAATGTATGATTCTAAGTATGTATTTTTGTTAAAATACCAAAATTGATTTTATTACCGTCACGATACCTTCGTATGCTAGGAGTATGGAAAATTATAAATTTAATTAAACTGAGAGGGCAATTATTTTTAGAAAAATGTTTCCATTTGTAACAGTGACGTAGAACAGTTTCAAAAAATTTAACTAATATCAAATAGTATTATATATAATAGTATGATATAATAATAGTAATAGTATACTTGTTATTTAAATAATAATTTAAATTTTGTATTTAAAAAACCTACATTTTTGCTTCAAAATATACAGTGTACGTGTATGTACATACCTTTCACTATTTGATTAAGATATCTCATATCCATTATGGCATCATAAGTTATGTTCCCATCGTACTCTTTCAAAATTGAATTGATTTCTTCTCTTAACTGTTTTTGTATATTTTGATTAATGGCCAGTTCGAAAAGACAAAAAGTTAGTGTTATCGAAGATGATTCAAATCCAGCAGCAAAAAAAATGAAAACCTGTGCTGCTAGTTCTTCAGTTGTTAAGGTTGTTTTGTTTATACCTTCATTATCGTCATTTCCTAAGTCGAGCAATAATTGTAAAAAGTTCTTTTGAACAATACTATTGCTTTCTCTGTATTTCAGTGAATTTTTAACCACATTGATAAAAAAAGTATTCGATTCTTTGTCAAAAAGACTTATTTTTAACCATCGTGCAAGTCTCACATAGCTGAACGAAAAAATAACCTTCATAATTCGAAAAGGTGTAAAAGAAAATATTTTCTTTCCTTGTATTCTAAATTCGGCTTCGGGGTTTTTAAAACTATTACATTCCAAACCAAAAGCGCACGAACCGATGGCATCTATAATGAAACACTCTGAAACTTCCTTAAGGTCTACGCATAACTTTCGTTCGCAATTTTGTTCCATTGCATCTTGCAGTTGGTAAGTGCACTGCAGCAAAGTGTGGAACACTTCTTTAATTTTTTTTGAGGTGTATGCTGGCGATAATTTTGCGCGAAGAATTTTCCATTTTTCTCCTCCAAGTGCAAACAGATTTGCACTAATAGGATCGTCACTTTCGTTGTAATAAAAACCACGCTCTGTAAAATAATCGAAATCTTTTTGCAGTATGTTTTTTATGCACTTGACATCGAAGGGTATATAGATGGGCATGGTCCAAGCGAAGTATCCCGAGTGTTTGTAACCTTGAGATTTTCCAATGTCATATTGATTTTTTATGTAAATACCCGAATACACGTAAGCCCACGTTGCTTCCGGTAGATTTCCAAAAATTGGCCATGGTTTAAGCAATTCAGGCACATTTCGTTTCTTCCAGTATTGAAAGGAAAACTTGAAGTGGATTGCAAATCCAACGGTTATTGATACAACAATTACTATTGTATCCAGAAACAAAGAATCAAACACTAGCACCATAACTGTAATAACTAATTCTTCTGTAGAAATTCATTTGCACCGAATGCGCGAATGAACAAATTTGAAATTATAATAACCGCTTATAACACGCAAGATTCGGTATGAAATGTAGCATTAGACTGCCGCGTTGTCTAGGACAACTTATGAATACATTTTATGTTCAAAAACCTGTCTTCGCGAAAGGGTGTTGACCTCGACCTTGTTGATCTACAAAGTGGTACTTACGAGTCTAATAACGGGTTTAATTTTAATTTATAAAATATGCAAAATTCCATAAGACTATCCATATTTTATGGATGCCAAGTTTTAATATTCAATTTCGTAGAAAATTGGGAATGTTTATACTTTGTACACTTAATTTTTATAAATTATGTTTCCTAAATAACTGTTAATTTGATGTCAATGAAGTCTTATTTTGCATCTTTCAAAGTCCAGCTTACGATTTATAAACAGAATTTTTATTATTTTTTAAATCGTAATTGCCTACCCGAAATCGCTTCAGTTCTTATAAATAGGTCTTTGGATCGGCGCGGTTTATTTGTCAGGTCAAGTTGCGGAGAACGCTGACCATAGATAATGTAACCTAGGATAGAAGCTACTGATTTAGTTTCATTCTTTCAACAGTCCAGCGCTTCTTTTGTGAGAGGGAAGTTATTAAAATATATACAAAACAGACGGCAGATGGCGCTATATAAAAGCGGAAATATTGGTTTCCTAAATTCAAAATTTTTGCTTATAACAAATGATCAGGTTTGATAAAATTCAAAGGTTCTTCTTTAAGGTGAAATAAAAATATTTTGATTAAAGGTATATAAAATATTTTATTACTTCAACATTATTTATTTATTTTAACCTTATACTTATTTCGGCATGTTTACATACCATTGTCAAAGGTTATATTAGAAAGTAAACAGTTAGTATTGTTATAGCAATAGAACTTGGTGACTTGATCTCGGTAATCGTCGGCAGATGACATGATTTCTTATTCCAAAATATCCAATAGAAGAGAATTTAAGAGATCAATTTGTTTATTCATGAACGGTACAGTTTTTAAATGTTTGTGAATTTCAGAAGCTTCTAGTATGTCTAATTTACGTTTATTATCACAAAAGTGTAAACATTTTATGGTGTTATTAGATGTCATTGAATGATTTTGTTCTAGTAAGTGTTTAGCGTAATTGGATTTATGTGGGTGTTTGTATTTGTAACAACGTACGTGTTCTTTATACCTAATATCAAAATTTCTAATTGTTTGGCCTATGTAAACCGAATTACAATATGAACCATTTAATTGTTGAATGCCTGATTTTAACAAATCATCTTTTTTTTTGATTTTGCATTAAACAAAGTATAACATTAAAGGGGAATTACACTAGTAACGCCCTCTATGATGTGCGGCGAGGAAAAGTTGCAAAACAACAAACCGGCAAAGTTGCGATCGGAACCTGCTAAGCAGGTATCTGCGATCGCACCGGCCTCTAAGCACAAAACACAGAAACGCCAGTTTGTTGCTTTGCAACTTTTCCTCGCCGCACATAATAGAGGGCGTCACTAGTGTAATTTCCCTTTAATGTTATACTTTCTTGCATATATCTGCTTGTTTGCTTTTGGTTTCAATTATGGTTAGAATTATGTCCACCTGATGAGTTCAAATAAGAATGAAACATGTAGTGGTCTATTCTAGCCATAATTGTAACCAAATCTCTTTTTTCTTATTTCTTGCCACACGGGCGTTTCTGTGTTTTGTGCTTAGAGGCCGGTGCGATCGCAGATACCTGCTTAGCAGGTTCCGATCGCAACTTTGCCGGTTTGTTGCTTTGCAACTTTTCCTCGCCGCACATCATAGAGAGCGTTACTAGTGTAATTCTCCTTTAATGTTATACTTTCTGGCATATATCTGCTTGTTTGCTTTTGGTTTCAATTATGGTTAGAATTATGTCCACCTGATGAGTTCAAATAAGAACGAAACATGTAGTGGTCTATTCTAGCCATAATTGAAACCAAATCTCTTCGTTCTTATTAAACAAAGTGTTTAAAATGTTTGTAGTTGGTTTAAGACTTACTTTATATTTATTTGTTTGGTTTATAATTTTAGCAATTTTTTCTGATTTGTCACCAAAATATGGGATCGAGGCATATTGAATTGTATCGAATGAAGTTGGCGCATATGAAAATATATTGTTTTTCTAATGTGTTCAAGAATTAATAGTAATAATAATACCCTTTGAAAACATCAGAAGAATACAAGTAAATTATTTCATTAAAAAAAAACTTGTAAAGTATCTTCTTCTTCGTACATCCTTTTGCCCCTTAGAGCGTCGGATTTGTAAAGTATCAAATTTGATTATATTTAAACACTATCTTGACAACAATTATGAATATTTATGCAATCGTGTTTCAGAATATAAAATACTATATGTAGTATAAAATATGTACGCACGCACGCGCGCGTGTAACATATCCCTGCAGAGAGATGAAAACTGTTGATTGGTCGTCTCCATAGTTGACTCCTACAGAATGACCACTACTAAAGTTGCTTACCAACAGACTCTTGTATAAATGACGAAGGCAGCTCCAGCTGATGTTGGATTAGTAAATCTAGCATCTCGTTCTCGATTTTTTGCATAAAACTTATCCAGTGGAGCCTGGTTAAAGATGCGGGTTTTCAGGTTTTTAAAGCCCTTTTCTAACATAACATTAAACAACTGTTTCTACACTACAAACACAACAATAATACTGTAGGGTAACTCCGGGAGAGATACCTAATATTTTAATACTATCCTATGATTTTCTAAATAAAGGCTGCTTTAAAACAATAACAAGGGTGTTGAGAAGATTAAATATTGTTTATTAAACAATAAAGAAAGTGGAATACAAACGCATAACAAAAATGTTATCCTAGTTCAAACTGAAATCTATAAAATGGGCATTTTTTCCACTATTGTGGGAGAGGAGCGTATAGAAGATGGGTAGCATGCCCAATTATATAGATTTATTAAATCTTTTTCGCTTTTCCAACTTACGACACTCATTGCATATGGGATGGTAAATCTTGAATGTTTCATGAACCCATTTATTACATTCGGAACACTGAATCTAGTTAGCGGTATGCTTGGTTTTAAAATAATTTTCTCCGAAATCTGCGCAGTCATTTTCGCCTTCAAACTCTAATAAATTAACGATACTATTTTTAACTAAATAGTTACCGATAGTTTTCCTTACTGTGATTTGGTCCTAAACTATTATCTTTTGTTTTCCTATAGGCGTCTCTCCCAAAAAAAATTTAGGCAGTACACTTAAAGTCTAAAGAGAAATGCCTAATGGAATTAATAATCAACAGTCTGCAAATACCACTGTCTGATCGTCTAATCTTCAAACTATTTGCTGGTATAAAATTTTCCACGCTATGTAAAAACCTAATTGCCAATGTCACATTAAATATTTCTTGTCAGAGAAGCAAGTACTTGGCTTTTTTTTCAACTGTATCATGATTAAAACCCGAAAATAACAGTTTTACTGAGTCACAGCGAAAACTGCAAACCCTTTAAAAAAAACAGCAACTTATTAGGCATTTCACCCAACACTTTATTTTTTTTTAATTTACTACTTTCCAGACATCTGCGAATTAATTGGACGAGTGTAGATATTAATTTTGTGTGCACGAACATTGATTTTAGTGTACAGAACACTGAGCTGTCAAACACCATTTTGGGATCTAAGTTCGACACGGTCAATAACAGTCGATGTGCGCTCATACCGTAACAGAGAATTCCGTATAAAGACAGCCTACCAACCGAAAACACTAAGAACTAAAACAACCATAGTCGTCCCGTTCTAAAGGGGGCCTTTGCATTGTTTTATTGCATATTTAATGTAAATTGTAAATAATTATTAAAATACATAAACTACAGCTCAGATATTTTTTTGAATTGTAATATAAAGATAATAAACATTGTAAATAATTTTATTCTGTATTCTAGTTATTTCCAACGAACTCTGGCTTCTAGCTACCCAGGTTGGATCGTTATAACTTACCCTAAGAATACACAAACTGAACCAAATATTTTGTGGAAAGCAAGTTGATAAATTCATAATTTAAATGAGTTGGCCTACTACAACTTTGCACCCGTAGTGTCGTGCAGGAGCGTCGTCGCCAGTATTTATTTTAGCGGGGGAGGAGCAAACCCAACAGTAGCTTCTTTGTCGGAGAGAGATTCAGTTTATCTCCCCCCCCCCCACGAGTATAAGGCGGCCAGAGATCCTTCTCTGGAAATAAATTTTAAATAATTAATGCACTTTACTCTCCTTGGTTATTATTATTAGATACATTGTAATATACAACTTATATACTTACCTGCAAATGATAACAAGCTTTTTGTACATCGACCTTTTTTCCTCTTTTCATTTTTAGTTCTGCTACTGATAACATGTTTTTGAACTAAAGTTTTATTATCACGCAGCATTCACACAAATTTGGGACACCTTTTCAATAATTCTTTTCACGTTCCCTAAGGGCCATTTTAATAAAAAAATGTTTTTGTTGGTTCGTATATACTGGAGTCTATTGTGTTTTAATATTTGCACCTATTTTTGATACATTCTGTATGTATAACATTAAGATACAAAAAATAAGTATAAAATGAAAGTAGGAAAGTATTGACAAAAGTTTTTTTTGTTGTAAAATACACTATAAACTATGGTTTCCTTTAAACAATTGTGTCCGTATGCATAAGTTTTCATAGCATCTTTATTATTTCAAGTAACGCTCGAACAACGAATTTGATTGTGCTAAAAATTTCAGCAATTAGACGTGTACTCGGTAAATCTGGCGATATTTGATATTTTAACTCTAGAGTTTTACACGTGTGAAATCAGCAGTGTGTTGTATTACTCGCAACCAGTTGGTTTTACATTTTCTTCGAAAAGTAGTACGTTGACAAACCACTGGACTAAGCAGTTCTTAGTTGAATTTATTGAATTATACAAGCAGTACCAATTTATATATTAAATCTGGATCTCTTCCACCTCTCTCAACTTTTAGTGGCGAGGCGCACCCGCTACTATAACCTACGTATTTTACAAGTCTATTATATAGGGCTTATATTAGTTTGTACAGCGAGCCGCTACAGTTTTCGGTACAGATAAGCTATGTTAGGTTTATACTGTTTTCTTTTTGTATTATTGGAACATAATCTACTTTAATCTGTCATTCGGAAAACAAACTTCGAGGTGGAAACTAAGCATTGACGCCGCGAGGCGCCAAATACCGGCGGTCAGGTCTTCACTGCTTCACATATTTTTCCTCTATTTAATACTTGGGCCTATTTATTATTATTAATTCTGTTTCTTCTCAGAGAAAAATTTCTGGGTTTACGATACCTACGGAGTTTCACTCAAGGTAAGTATCGGAGTAATTATATTGAGTAAGCATGAATAGGATTATTTGTTTAACACCTTTTACTTATTTTTAGATTGTTGTTTAACCTAAGAAATATATATTGCTATATTGCAGATGCTGAGGATCACCGCCTTTTGCATTCTAGGGATAATATTCTTCGGTATTTTGAGCGTTTCTAAGGCGTCTTTTAATTGCTTTGGGATCACACCGGTCGCCGAAATTACCACAGGAACGATTATTACCTTATCCACATTCCATTATTGTTTTATCTCTCTTGAAAGTTCTTGGTTTTCTTCTCGACAATTGTAGCTTCCAGTTTAGATGTTAATGGAATTGCAACGTCTGTTAGGGAAGTTGTTTTTTATTCTTATTTAATACGATCATATCAGGTCTATTGTGTTGTACTGCGATATATGTTAATATTGTCCTATCCCAGTACATCTTGTATGATTCATTTTCTAGGACCACTTCAGGAGTATATTTATAGTAAGGGGGCGGGGACTTTAAGAGTTCATATTTTGTTCCTAGTTCTATGTTGATTATTTTTGCGACTTGGCCATGACGTTTTTTTATATTGAAGTTGTACCAGAGCACTGCAGCCAGATGTTATATGCTGTATACTTTCGTGAGATTTACTACATTTCCTACAATTGTCGTCGGCTAACTGTTGTCGCATTATATATTTCCTGTAGTTTTTCGTTTTGACAACTTGGTCTTATATCGATATTATAAAGCCTTCAGTTTCAGGATACAATTCCCGCCTGCTGAGCCATTCGTTCGACGTTTCCTTGTCGACATTGGGCTGTGACAGTTCGTGAATATGTCTTCCATGTAAGGCTTTTTGCTTCCATGCTATTATCAATTCCTGTTGCGATGTTATTTGTAACTGCACATCTCTATCTGCCAGATTTAGAGGTGTATATCTGGTATCGGCGTTTACTATTGCATGGTGCAGTATGGAGTTCTCCGCTTTGTCGTAAAAATATGTTCTTAATGCATTGATTTGCTTGTTATGAACGTTTGTAATTTTCAGAAATCTTCTTCCGCCCTCTTGTCGCGGTAAGTATAGTCTCTCCAAAGTTGTTTTAGGGTGGTGATAGTTATTTTGGGTAAGCATCTTAGAAGTTTTTCCATCTAAATTCATTAAGTTTGTTGGTGACCAGCGTACAGTACCAAAAGAATAGGTAAGTACGGGAATGGCGTAGGTTTATAGCCTTAGTTAAGTTTTTTGCATTCAATTTGGCATCTGCTATCGCATTAACTCTTTCCAGGTATGTTCGTGTAAATTTGGTTTTCATTTCAGAATGTTCTACTAATCTTCATTTGTACTTCTACTTCATTTGTAGACATACCGCCAATCGTGTCTCCGCTGTCTAAAAGATGTCCCGATTCCTCCAGTTTTCCTTTGTTTATGTATAATGTCTTACATTTTTCAGTTCCAAATTTGATCCTTATATCTCCGAGAACTTTTCAGTTATTTTGATTAGTTGTTGTATTTGTTTCTTAGTGCCACCGAATAACTTGACATCGTCCATATACATTAGATGTGGCAATTTTACCTTCATATTTTGATCTGTTTTGATGTCAAATCCCAAACCTGTGTGCTTTAGCATATTAGATAGCGGATTGAGCGATATGTAACAAATCGAGTATAAAAAATTAAATATCTAAATTATTACAGAATAAATTAAGAAAATTGAATTATAAATAAATGCTCGATTTAGTTATTAGTTCATTATTATTGTGAAACACTGAAATATGTAAGCTGACATGTGGAATGTCAATATACTTGTAGCAATAAGTGTTCTAACTTTGCAAAGAAAGCGATTACACAAAAGTTCAAAGGCAACAAATGTTGTAATAATTAGTATAAAGGTACATTTAAATATTCTACTTGGCATTATTGCATTAAAGGAATTGTTTTGAAATCTAACTTCAGCAGATTCCTAGTTCCAAAGTAAAAACCAAAAAGCTTACCTAAAACAAAAGCAAAGTAAAGTTAGTTAGTTACTCGTGGAAGTTTGAAAATAAAACATCAAGTACGCCCGTGATTCGGAAATTTATATAATAAAATAAAATTAAACTAAATTTCATTTTAATTAAATTAAGTGACAAGTTAGTGTGAGAATAAAGTTGTTAGTTTATCCAAAAGTTAATTTTAAATAAAAGTAATTCGAACGTTCAATAAAATTATTGTTAACAGCAGGTTGAGCGGCGGATCTACTAAAGGTAGGATTTTAAATTGATTCTAGAAGAAGCAGAGATAAAATCCTTACAATCCAAATTTAATTTATTACGAAATTAGAAATTTTATTAAAATAATAAAAGGCTTGGTACTAGGAGTTTGTTGATGTTATCAAGTAGTTAATAATCTCTTTGTAATTTAATTGTAAACAATTAACTTTTAATGTTCAATATATTTTGGGTTTTTAAATTCAGTGTTTCATTGGAAAGTAACCCTAATCTCAAATTTGTTGTCCAGAGCCCTTACCGCTCGGTACAACTGGTGGCAGCGGAAAACTACCCCTTACACTAGGGTAAAATATCTTCTCCGAAGTAGAACAAAACAGGGTTTTTCTAAACCAAGACACTAAATTTTTCTATAATTAAATCATTTTTTTCTTTCATCACATACTTTTCTAATGAGAATTCGAATTCTATTAATTTAATTTAATTGAAAATTTTTTTTTAATATCGCTAATCTAAATTTTGGGTAGCATCAAAAATTTATAGGCCTTGTGTATATAATCTACAAAAGGTGGATAATCTATATTATTAGATAGGGTTAATTTATAAAGGTACGGTTACCAAGCCTTAAGGACATTTATCTCCGATTTCTTAATAAAAACTTGGGCATAGGAAAATATAGATTTTGTAACAAATAAAGTCAAGGTTTAAAAACGTACACCGAAATAAACATAATTAAACATGCCTGGCGGTGACGATAACTCAAGAACTGGAACTGGCGGTGCAGCAACCAATTCAGGAACAACAGCACAAATTGTACAGCCGTTCATAACGATGGGGATGATTGCAAACACCCTAGAGAGTTTTAATGGCAAAGGTAACCCTCAAGACTACTTTGATAAGGTAGAAATGCGATCTCGTTTGGATGGCTGGGATCGACAGACTCTGCTCAATTTGGTTAAATACAGGTTATCCGGTGACGCCTTTAAGTACTTCAAAACTGACCCGGAACTGGACAAAATGGCATATGAGCTCTTCAAAGAGAAAATGATCAAGAAATACACTCCTACAAAAGTACCAGGAGAAGCCCTTCTGCGCTTAGGACGTTGCATGCAAAGACACGACGAAAGTGTGTCAAATTTTGCAATCCGGCTAAAAACTATTGGTGCCGAGAAATTACGAGAAGACCTAGAAAATGCTGTAGAACTTGATAAGCCAGGTATTAAGAAGATGTGTCAAGATTTAATCCTTAATCAATTTAGGATAGGACTCAAGAGGGACCTTCAGAAAAATTTAGCAGCGTTATTCATGCGTACTCAAGGATTAACATTGGAAGTCGCCGAAGAAATGGCAATTCAACAAGAAGTAGCTGATTCAATGGTATACAGAAGCACATCTGCACCACTCATGGCAGTAATCCCAAATTTTGGCTGTAACTTTTGTGGACTACGGAATCATAGTTCTCGGGAATGTCGACGCAGACCAAATCAACAATTCCAAGGAAATTCACCACGACCAAATGCTACAATGTACGTGGGTAACTCAACAGAAGAAAGCAACTACGGCAATAATTATTCTCGTGGCAATAATACTACAAGAAATTTAAACAATCCAAGAAATAATCAGCACAATAACCTCTATTCAAATAATAGAAACTTCCCTAATCACAGCAATTACTACCGCAAGGAAAGCAGTTCTGCAGGAATCTCAAATTCAGCAAATACACCGCGTAACAGATCAAATTACTTCAACGAAAGTAAAAGAAACAATTACGGACGCGGACCACCACAGATAGCGAGTAGAAGAAATTAAGAAGCAAATTCACAAAGAGGACAGGACAGTAACGATCAAACTAATAGGAGGGAAACAACAAATTTAAACTACAACAGTCGTTGCGTGCAGGCCCGCTCCAACGACTATCAGCAATCGTAAATAAAAAATCGGCGTTCCACATACCACAAATTGACGAGACCAACGTAGAAGAAACCCCTAGTACGATTTATTTATTCGTTAATGGTAAACTTACAAAATTTTTAATAGACACGGGATCACCAATTTCCATAATCAAGAAAAGTGCGGTCGAAGATCAACCACTTCAAAAGTTGGAAAACCTATCCTTAACAGGAATTTCAGGTCACAGTGTCAACCCAATTGGGGCAACAACAGCAAGTATTGGGGCTTTAAAAACAAGAATAGATTGTAAATTTAATTTTGTGGTATGCAACGACAGTTTATTTTGTAAAACCCAAGGCATTATTGGACGAAATTTACTGCTCAAATCCAGAGGAATTATAAATTTCGTGGATAAAACTTTGAGTATTTGGGACTACAAAATTCCAATTTTCTATCAACATGAGGACATCGATCAATTTTACGGTTACAAAATGGGCCAATCTGGTAACTCGGCAGATAATGAGGACAATCTAAGCAAGGTAAAGGATTATGAATATTATTACACACAGGAAGAATTAGGTAGCGATGAAAAGCAGGAAAGCTGGTATAATGGAAAAGATGAGGAAGTACTTCACTTAAATAAGTTAAAAAATGTAGAAAATACAAATGACTTATTTTATATAAATAGTTACGAATGTAGCAATGCAAATGAAGCAATTATTAAGGCACAAAGAAATGCCAACAATTACGAAGAAAAGAGTTATGATGAAGAAGTACAATATAATTTAAATAATTCAGAAATACAGGGAGCGAACTGTAACATTATACCAGGTCAAGATTATCGTATGACAGCATATGATAAAAGGATTGCTAATAAAGACAAAAAGGATTATTACATGGCGGAAAATGTGGAAAATATCAAGAAAAATGAAAATAAAATTCCAGAAAGGAGTACTGAAACTCAAAATACCATATATAATTCTGAAGAGGAAATAAGCAACAAAAATCCAAATACAGAAGCAACAATTTGTAATGTTCAAAACATCAAAGTGAAAAATCAAAATTATCACGAAGACAAGATAAAAGAAAACAATAAGAAGAAGCAAGATAGTTTAGGGTTAAACAAGAAAAGAACACAAAACAAGCAAAAATTTGATCCGGAGTTTAAAATAAATGTGCTAATTCAGGAAAATGGGTATATTAGTGAAGATGAAAAAGATGTGGAACCATTTCATATTCGCTTTCAGCAACAACAAAGAAATTTTAAAGGAAATGAACTACTAGAAAGTAGCAACGATAAAAAGAATTCACCATCGGACAAAACAGCATCGACAGAAAATAGGGAAGTCACTGTTAAAGGCAAAAATAATATAGGTCACCCAAGAGTTTGTTTACCTTCTAACATTGCAGAAATGCAAAATGCAGACTTGACAAGGTTAGGCGAACTACGAAGCGGACAGATTTTAATTCCACCACACTCAACAGGACAGAAGCAAATTCCTCCAAAATTCTGTTCTTCAAGGGTAGAGAAGGAAAATGTAAAAGAAAATCAAGCACAAGTAAAATTAATAAATGAAATAATCATTCCACCACGTTCCGAAACCAATTGCGAAGCAAGAATTAACAAGAAAATCACTGGTGACATATTAATTGAACCTTTCGAAACAGGAATTAACGGAGTATTTACAGCGCGTTCTTTAACAAACGACTCTAAAAATGTTATAATACGACTAATAAATTTAAACAATTTTGAAGCAACATTAAATAAAAACACTATTGTAGCGACAGCTGAGAAACCAATTAAAGTTTTAGAAAAACAAATAAATAATAAATGCGTAGAAATACAGAAGATTGAAACAAACCTTGAGGGTATAGCAGGAAAATTTGATCTGGACCATTTGGACAACCATTCCAAAGGATTAATGTACGAACTTTTGACGCGATATGCAGACATTTTCGACGAAGGGGAAGGAATCCTTTCTAGTGCAACACAAGTGCAACACGAAATTATTACAGATGATAGTGTAGCACCGATAGCTAAACGCCCTTATAGAGTGCCTCATTATCAAAAGGACGTACTAAAGAAAGAAATAGACAGATTACTACAGACGGGAATTATACGAGAATCGAATTCACCATGGAATGCGCCTGTCGTTCTTATAGTCAAAAAGTTACAAAATGGAGAAGAGAAAGTTCGTTTATGTATTGATTTTCGTGCATTGAATTCTATCACGAGAAGAGACACATTTCCAATTCCAAATCTAAATGAAACACTTGACCATTTTGGCAACTCTACATTATTTTCTGTTTTCGATATAACATCAGCCTACCACCAAATCGACGTGGCAGAAAAAGACAAATGCAAGACAGCATTCAGCACCTTAGATGGACATTGGGAATTCAACAAACTTCCGTTTGGTTTAACCAATGCCCCCTCCACTTTTCAACGTTTTATCAACTTTACATTGGCAGGATTAACGGGACAGATATGCCTCGTGTATCTGGACGATATTATTGTTCATAACGCAAAAGGTATAGCAGATCACATCCAAAAATTGAGTTTAGTTTTTGATCGGTTAAGGGAAGCAAATTTAAAATTAAAACCAAGCAAATGCAAACTGCTAAAAACACAAGTCAAATATTTAGGACATATAATTTCACAACACGGCGTAAAACCAGACCCAGAAAAAATTCAGGCTTTAGAAAATTTTCCACTTCCGAAGAATACAAAACAGGTTAAATCATTTTTGGGTTTAGTAGGATGGTACAGACGGTTTATAAAAGATTTCGCTAGAATAGCTGAACCGCTAACCAATTTAATTAAGAAAGATGTTAAATTCAAGTTAGAAGATCAGCATATAGAAGCTATAGAAAATCTAAAGAAAGCAGTAACCTCTGACTCACTACTGATCTACCCGGATTTCAGTAAACCATTCATTTTGGAAACCGATGCATCAAATACTGGCATCGCCGCCATCTTAAGTCAAGAACATGAAGGATTCTCAAGACCTATAGCATTTTTCTCAAGGAAGTTAAATAAAAGTCAACAAAATTATTCAACCAGTGAGAAGGAAATGTACGCAGTGGTTCAAGGAATCAAAAATTTCAGATGTTATTTATATGGACAAAAATTTATCGTTATTTCAGACCACCGTTCACTTCAATGGTTGCTATCTCTGAAGGATCCTCATTCTAGACTGGCCCGTTGGTCTTTTTTCTTAATGGAGTATAATTTCGAATTAATATACCGCCAAGGAAAACAACATGCAAATGCAGATGCGTTAAGCAGAGTGTTTGAACAAGTAGACAACAGTGAAAATTCTTTTGAAGAATTTCTGAAAATTTTAGGACAACAAGAAATAATAAATAATAATGTTTTTGAGAAACCAGGAAACCTATTTACGTGTCCAGAAAATTACTCGTTGGCTCATTGCGTTTCTAAAGACTTTGCAATGGGAAAAGGGATTGCAGTAGAATTTAAGAAGCTGTTTGGATCAATCGGAGAACTCAAAGCTCAACATCGAAAAATAGGGCAAGTGGCAGTTTTGCAACTTCCTGAAAGGAATATATACTATTTGATTACCAAGAGCAAATATTTTCAAAAACCTACATACGAGATTTTATGGCAAACACTTCTGGATCTAAAACAACAAGCGTCATATTTTAACGATAACTTTTTAGCCATGCCAAGAATAAGTTGTGGACAAGATGGACTTGATTGGCACATAGTGTTGAAAATGATAAAATATATGTTTAAAGATACATCAATTAAAATCTTCATTTACTATTTCGATTCTAAAAAAAATCAACAAATAAACACCGTCGTAACAGAAGAATCACCATTCATACCTATTTGGGACAGAGAAATGATAAAAGCGGAACAAGAAAAGGACGTTTTTTGCAAAAGTATAAAAGAAGAACTTCTAAAGAATAATGAAAATTTCGGATACTACACAGATAACGATGGTTTACTTTATAAAGTGTTGGAAAACGGAAACGACGTACTCGTAATTCCGAAATCATTTGTTAATAAAGTTATACACGACTTCCATGATTTACCTTTAGCTGGTCATACAGGACAAGGCAAAACTTTAGCTTTTATAAAGACAAGATGTTATTGGCCACAAATGAGGAGCGACATTATAGACTACGTTTCTAAGTGCCACTCCTGCAATCAAAGGAAAACATCTCCACACATAAAAAATGCACCATTGCAGAATTTTCCTGAGATATCAGTACCATTTTCAAGATGCGGTATGGACATTACTGGGCCTTTTGTTACCTCCGACAATGGAAACAAATATTTACTAACATTTCAAGACCACTTTTCGAAATATGTAGAGGTAATACCCCTTCCAGATCAAAAAGCCGAAACTATAAGCAGAGCTTTTGTAAATCACATAATTGCCAGACATGGAACACCAGAAAAGTTGATTACAGATCAAGGAACAAATTTTCTCTCAAAGTTATTCAAAGACGTTTGCAAGTCATTAGACATACAAAAGCTTCAAACTACGCCCTACCATGCTCAAGGAAATGGCTCTATTGAGAGATGCCATCGGGTTTTTAAGGACTTTTTGTCTCACTACATCGCAAAATCACAAAGAAACTGGGATGACTGGATTCCGTATTTAATGATGTCACATAATTTTAGTTTACACAGTTCCACAGGATATAGTCCTTACTTTTTACTACATGGAAGAGACCCTGCCCTTCCTTTTGATCAAATTCTAAAATCTAATACAGTAAAATATGATTTAGATGAAAATTATGTTTCTGAGCTTTTAACAAAACTCAACATTGCGTTTAACCATGCAAGAGAAAATATGAAAAAGGCAGCAGACAAAAGAACCAGTCAGTATAACAAATCTACCAAAGAAGTCGAATTTAAACTAGGTGATTTAGTCTATCTACATGACACAACCGTAAAACCAGGACTTTCAAGGAAATTAGCAAAACAATGGGCCGGACCATATCGAATAATGGAAATCAAAGGACCCGTCACATTTAAAATTAGAGAACTGAATAAACGAAAAGAACAAATAGTACACGCTAATCGTTTAAAACCCTGTAAAGGATTTAACTCAGAAGAAGAACATGAAGATGAAATTACATCGAAACAAGACGTGCATAAGACAGAAATAGTAAATTTAAATCAATTCACCGAAATTCAAGATGAAGAAGATGACGACGAAACTGATGAATATGGAATAAATGTTAAAGATGTTTCACTAAACATTTTGCAAGGTCTTGATGCGCAAAACGCCTGGTTAGAAAATGAAAAAAAAAAAAGAAACCAAAAAGAAATTGGCGCTTAGAGATTAACAAAGAGACCAAAAAGCTGGTTAAAAATAATCAAGAAAATTTAAGAGATATACAAAATTTAGGTTCTATTCAAAATCAAGGTCTTAGATCTTCTTCAAGATTAAGATTACGTTCAAATAATAACTAAAAATTAAATTTAATCTTCATGACAAAAGAAAAATTGTTTTTGGAATTACCTTTATTTTAACATTAAGAAAAAGATTCACATAAAAATAAGTAATGTAAAATAAGTACGAAGAATCTAAGAAATTCTTCTTGCTTATTATTTAACTCACACAAAATGTTTATATAAATATTTAGTATAAAATTAGTTAGTTTGTTTTTCTTTGAGGTGAAATTAATGGAAATACTACTCTCCTTGGTGTTAATAAACTTAGTGAATAAAATAATAGTGCGTGCGTTAATAGTGTACGATTGTGAAAACTGGGACACTAATTTAACAGTAATTTCGATGAGAGACATCGCATCCTGTCCAGACCAAGTTAGTGATTAACAAAGTGAAAAATATATATGGGCAATTAAATAATTAGTGTAGTGGTTAAGGAGAGTATATAAACACAAAATGGAAAAAAAGACTTTCTTCTTATTTTATATAGGTATACATAGATATAAACAATTATTGGGGTAATTATATAGTAAAAATTAAGTTAGCTAGATTATTTTACTTAAGAAATTTGCGTTTCAGAAGTGATGTTAGCTCTCTTTACTGTATTAATTTAGTGATTAAAACATTGTGAAATCATGTGAATACCAAAGACTGTAAGCTGCAGCATGAGTATGGTAGTTCTACGCCTAGATGGAAAAACAAAGCAACGAGGAAGCATATATGGTATATGGATAAGCATGAGGGTATCAAAAATGCAGTATCCAGTAGCTATTTAGAGTAAATCTAGTAATGGATTTTCAATGGACCTGTCTTCCAAATGATTTATTAACATACTTCCAATGGTCTCACAACTTTACAAGTGACAAATTATTCCAAAAACTATATCTATTCCTTAAACATATATCCTTTAAATCAATTACATTACCTTCTTATTATTTCCTATAGAAATCATAAAAAAAAACCTGTATGTATGTATCCCAAGAAAAAATTCCCTTTTATGAAAAAAAAAATCCAATCAATTATGACAAAGAAAATAAAGTTAACTTACGAAAGGGAAAGCTCAATTAACTTTATTGTTGGTACAGGACAACGACGCGACGGAAGGAAGGACTATCATCTATTCCACAGCAAGGATACTTACAAACATTATCAACAGTTAAAAAAAAAAAAGTGTGCAGTGTTACAAGGGCAATTAAAAAAAAATAAGTGATAGCGACAGAGAGTCTAACTGAAACTTCTTAATCCAAATTTATAGTGATAGGAATACCTTTAACCAATTGGAAAAAAAAAGGTTTTAGGATAATTGTAATATTAGGGACATAAAATTTTAAATGGTTATGGTTATTTACAGAAGAAAAATCATTCGAAAAGAACGATTTCTCTTCTACAAAGGGGGATGCTATGTAACAAATCGAGTATAAAAAATTAAATATCTAAATTATTACAGAATAAATTAAGAAAATTGAATTATAAATAAATGCTCGATTTAGTTATTAGTTCATTATTATTGTGAAACACTGAAATATGTAAGCTGACATGTGGAATATCAATATACTTGTAGCAATAAGTGTTCTAACTTTGCAAAGAAAGCGATTACACAAAAGTTCAAAGGCAACAAATGTTGTAATAATTAGTATAAAGGTACATTTCAATATTCTACTTGGCATTATTGCATTAAGGGAATTGTTTTGAAATCTAACTTCAGCAGATTCCTAGTTCCAAAGTAAAAACCAAAAAGCTTACCTAAAACAAAAGCAAAGTAAAGTTAGTTAGTTACTCGTGGAAGTTTGAAAATAAAACATCAAGTACGCCCGTGATTCGGAAATTTATATAATAAAATAAAATTAAACTAAATTTCATTTTAATTAAATTAAGTGACAAGTTAGTGTGAGAATAAAGTTGTTAGTTTATCCAAAAGTTAATTTTAAATAAAAGTAATTCGAACGTTCAATAAAATTATTGTTAACAGCAGGTTGAGCGGCGGATCTACTAAAGGTAGGATTTTAAATTGATTCTAGAAGAAGCAGAGATAAAATCCTTACAATCCAAATTTAATTTATTACGAAATTAGAAATTTTATTAAAATAATAAAAGGCTTGGTACTAGGAGTTTGTTGATGTTATCAAGTAGTTAATAATCTCTTTGTAATTTAATTGTAAACAATTAACTTTTAATGTTCAATATATTTTGGGTTTTTAAATTCAGTGTTTCATTGGAAAGTAACCCTAATCTCAAATTTGTTGTCCAGAGCCCTTACCGCTCGGTACAGATAGACAAAACCACAGCGGGCTTAATGCATCTCCCTGGAATATATCAGTTCGTATCTGGATTGGTCGGGTCGTTAAGTTGTTTAGGTTTAATGCTGACTGCCATTTAATCATTACATGTTTTTAAAATTCTTTATTTTGGGATCAATTTTGTAAATATCCAACACTAAGCCAGCTGTGAGGTACCGAGTCAAATGCATTGCGGTAGTCAATGTAAGTAATGTACAGGTTTCTTTTTTTATAATAAGCTTGAGATATTGCTACCGAATCTATTACAAGCTCTTCCTTACTGCCTTCCTATCTTTTTATGCAGCCCTTCTGTTCTTCGGTAAGTATGTTGTTGGTCACACAGTGTTTGTAGATCTTCTCTGCAATGCACGACGTAACAATTTTATAGAGGCAAGTAATCGGTCTATAGTTTTCCGGATTTCTAGTATCTTCGCCCTTTGGGATAAGGTAAATAATTCCTTTCATTAAGTAGTCAGGAACTGTATGTGGATGGCGTATAAATTCATTAACATATATTGCAAGTTGGTTATGCATAGTGGTAAGTTTTTTGTACCAATAGTTATGAATACGGTCCACTCCGGGGGATTTCCAGTTATGAGTTTTTAATAGCACTTCATTCGGTTTGTCCTCACACAGGTCTTCATATTGAGTTTCTTCAATTTGTGCTGCTCTGCGAGTTTTTTCTGATATCCAGCTAGCATCCTATTTATGTACTAGGGTTGCAAGACCATATAAATTTCCAAAATTCTTCTAAATTTTGTGCATTAGGTAGTTCATTATTCGAAGAGTTGTCATTTCGCAGTTCTTTTTTTAACGTTCTGTAAAACCTTTTTTCATTTGATAGGAATGTGTTATTGTTTTCTCTACGTTTGCGGCTAGTTGTGTATCTTTTTAATCTACTCTTCTGCACCAGTAATTTCTGCTTCATTGTATCACAGATATCCTCTAACGTAGTGTTCTCTTCTTCATACTGCGAGTGTGTTTTAAAGCTTTTTCTGATTTGATTAACTTTATTTATTAGCCTTTTTCCTCTGATTCCTCTTATATATTTTTTAACTCTATCAATGTTAGCTCTCAGTTGCATTATTTGTTTCTTTGTTCTGTTTTCCCATCTAGGGCACCTTTCAATATATCTGTTTGAATTTCCCTCGTTTTGCTCTCTTATTTTCGCGCAATACATTAGAGTGTGGAAATCTTCAAAATTTTCACAGCGCGCTTGATATTCCTGCAGAATATTATTCATAGCACTGGTTATCTTCGCTAGTTTGACAGATTTTTTTTGTTTTGGAATAGCCGGTCTTACCGTAGGATCGGTGCCTTGCAATTTAGTCAGGTTTGTTATTATTAATATTGTTATTATTATTATTATTAATTTTGTTATTATTATTATTATTGTTATTATCATTATTATTACAAAAAGAGGAGTCGGCGGCAAGCCGATAAAACTCCTATCAAGCAGTACAGTAATTTCTTAAATAAAGCCTAATTTCTTACAAAAAAACACTACAAAACAAAATGTTATTTTAATTTACAATCTGTGCTATTAGTGCTGATATACATTTATACAACATTTATTTACTTAATTTTCATTTACTAAAGTTTTATATTTAGATACCTACACAATGATAAATGTGCCCCAAACAAAAAACGTAAATTAGCGAATTACTTGACTACTTTCGTGATAAACAAAAAGAATTTTAAGCATTTTTAAACTAATTAACAAAAGAAGTACAAACCACTTCATTTGGTAACTCGTCTCTCACTCTTATTGATAAAAAGAACTTACTAAGAAGCTTATTAAACCTATTTGTAGAATTAAATTTATTTATCCTGCAACACATCCTGTATTATCTTTGAATCTTAAAGTTGTGCTCTTTTGTATTGTGTTGCAGGATAAATAAATTTAATTCTACAGGTTATGGGCCCAGTTCGTTCCCAGTGCTAAATTATAGTTATTTACATTACTAGTTTTATGAAAAATGGCCAGTGTCTATGCTCAGATAGAAAAATTGACAAAGGAAAATTACGACACCTGGAAGCCACAGATGGAGGCAATCCTTGTCAAGAATGATGGCTGGGGGTACGTGGATGGATCATACAAAAAGCCGGAAGAAGCCCCGAATGCAACAGAATTAAACAAGTGGATTAAAGGAGACCAAAGAGCTCGTGCAGATATGATATTATCTATCAGTTCTGCAGAACTAACACATGTTAAACATGCAAAAACTTCTAAGGAACTTTGGGAGAAATTGAAGGGAGTTTTTGAGTCACAAGGACCTGCTCGTAAAGCTAGTTCACTAAAGCAGTTATTGTTCACCAAAATGGTAGATGGTTTTGATATGCAAGAACATGTGAAACAATTTTTCGATGTCGTGGATAAACTAAAAGGAATGGGGTTGGTAATAGTGGAAGATTTACTTACAATTTTACTACTTTACAGTATACCTGACAGCTATGAGAATTTCCGATGTGCAATCGAAACTCGAGACAGCTTGCCAACATCGGAAGATCTGAAAATAAAATTAATCGAAGAATATAAACTGCGTAAGAGTAGAGAAAAAAATTCCAAGGATATTGATGGGGCTCTGATTGCCAAGTCACAATTTAATAGAGGCAAGTACTTTAATAAAACAAACTATAAGCTTGATTTTAGTAGTAAAACCCCACACAGCAGCAATAAAAATACTCGATTCTTTAGATTTAAATGTAATTATTGCAAAAAGTATGCAGGTCATAAAGGTAGAGACTGTCCAGAAAATATTAAATCCCAGAAAGCGACCTATGTAGGAGAAACTCAAGATGAGGTCATATTTATTGCCACAGCATTCACCATGCAAACGGGAAGCAAACAATGGTGCCTTGACAGCGGGGCCACCAGTCATATGTGTGCAGACGAAGATGCCTTCAGTGAGTTCACATCTATTAAAAATCAATGTGATTAAAAATCAATGAAAAATTAGCAGAAATCAAGGGTAAAGGGACGGTAGGTCTTATGATTAATGAGAATTCTAAGTCTGTAAAGCTTGAAAATGTATTGTATGTACCAAAATTAAGAACTAATTTACTTTCGATATCCAAAATTCTGGAGAAGGGATATAATGTGCATTTTGAAAAGGAAACTGCAAAGATAACTGACAGAAAGTCGAATGTGATTTTTACTGCTAAGAAGAATGATGGCTTATTTTACATCACGTTATCCAACTACATGGAGAAAGCTAATAATGCCAGTCAGTCAAAAGAAATAGAGAAGTGGCACTATAGGTTTGGTCATTTGAATGAAACTGATCTTAACAAGTTGTTCACCAAAAATATGGTTAAGGGAATGAATATCCAATCTCCAGGAAAATTACCGGTGTGTGAAACTTGCATCAAGGGGAAGCTTACAACGTTACCTTTCCCTAAGGTATCAGAAATGAGAACGAAATATCCTCTTGAACTTGTACATTCAGACATTTGTGGCCCCATGAGAACTGAATCAATGGGAGGAGCTCGATATTTTGCTACATTCATTGACAACACATCAAGATGGACTGATGTTTATTTCCTAAAAAATAAAGGAGACGCAAAGGAAGCTTTCAAACAATTTAAAGCTAGAGCAGAAAAACAAATCGGCAAACCAGTTAAGGTGTTACGTACCGATAATGGATTGGAATATAGTGGAAAAGATTTCAAGCATTTTCTGCAAGAATGAGGTATTAGACGTGAACTAACAACCGATTACACACCTCAACAAAATGGTATTGCAGAAAGGATGAATCGTACTCTAGTCGAGATGGCAAGGTGTATGCTACTGCAGTCAAATTTACCAACATCTTTTTGGGCAGAGGCTATTGCTATGGCAGCATATGTGAGAAACCGTTGTCCACCATCGTGCCTCGAAGATATGACACCATATGAAGCAATGCATGGAAGAAAACCCGATGTTTCACACATGAGACCATTTGGATGTAAAGCTTTTGCATTAAACAATACTCCAGGTAAAGATACATTTGAGAAAAAATCAGATAAATGTGTTATGTTAGGGTATTCCCAAGAATCAAAGGCATATCGTCTATGGAGTCCAAGACTACAGAAAATCATAAAAAGTAGGGATGTGAAGTTCATCGAAGGAAGCAATACAGATGAAACCACTACTGACTGCTATTAAATTATTCGATGCAATGATACTGATTCCCCAGAGGAGGAACACAGCTCAATAACCCTAAAGGAAGATTCTACAAGTGAATATAATTTCAGGGATAGGTCGAGGATTTTGAAACCACAGCGATTCAGAGAAGTGAATGAACAAGGGATGGTAGTAACTGTTTTTGATGCAGATAACCCAAGGAATTTGAAAGAAGCCACTTCCAGTGAAAATGCAGATGAATGGATAAAAGCAATAGAAATGGAATACGATGCATTAAAAGAAAAAGGTACATGGCAATTGGTAGATCCTCCAGCTGACAGAAATATCATTGGATGTAAATGGGTGATGTCCACTAAGTACACTAAGGATGGTTATAAAGAAAGAAGAAAAGCCAGACTTGTAGCGAAGGGTTACGAACAAGAATTTGGTAAGGATTTCAAGGAAGTATTTTCAGCTGTTGTAAAACAGAGCTCAATCAGATTACTGATAGCTTTATCAAAAAAATATGATATGAATATACACCATTTAGATGTCTCTACAGCATTTCTGAATAGTCCGCTAGATGAGGTCATTTACATGGAACAACCAGAGGGATTCATTAAAGAAGGAAATGAAGATAAGGTATGTCTCCTAAAGAAATAAATTTACGGATTAAAACAAGCAGGAAGACAATGGTATAAGTTGTTAAAAAGTGTTTTTGAAGGTTTGGATTACAAAACTTTAGAAAGTGATAAATGCGTGCATATAAAGAAATCTAAAACGTCAATTATAATAATCGCAGTGTATGTTGATGACATGTTCATATTTACTGAAAGTGAAGAAGAATTAAATGAAACAAAAATTAAAATCAGTGAAAAATTTCAAGTGCGTGACTTGGGTAACGCAACGTTTATATTAGGTATGGAAATTAGTAAAGATATAAGTTGTACTATGTTAACTCAGAAAAAATATATTCAAAACATTCTAAAACAGTTTGGTATGCAAAATTGTAAGCATGTAAACACTCCTACGAATGTTAAGGAGAAGTTAGTTTTAGAACCAGAAGGTGAGTTAGGTGTAAAAATTGATGTAAAACTATATCAGTGTTTAATTGGCTCGTTAATGTATCTTGCGACTTCAACAAGACCTGACATTGCATTTGCTGTAAACAGATTGAGTCCATTTCTAATTAGTCCTAGACAACAACACATGATTGCAGCAAAGCGTATTTTAAGATATCTGCAGGGAACTCCAAATGTAGGTTTAAAATTTTGTAAATCAAAAAGGGAATTGATTTGTTATGCAGATGCTGATTGGGGGAGTGATGTAAATGACAGAAAATCTGTAAGTGGTTGCTGTTTTGTATTAGCAAATACTTTAATTAGTTGGCTATCAAGAAAGCAAACAACTGTAGCTCTTTCTTCTACGGAAGCAGAATATGTATGTTTGACAGAAGCTGCGAAAGAGGTTTTGCACTTACACGAACAATGTTGTCCGAATTAAATTTTCATAACTTAATACGAACTCCCACGATCATTTATAATGATAATCAAAGTTGTCATCATTTAGTTAAAAATGATAAAAATAATTCTAGGAATAAACATATTGATATACGCTATCATTTCATTAGACAAGTAGTGGATAATAAAACTATTAATATTATGTACAAGTCAACTGAGGAAATGTTAGCTGATATTTTTACTAAGGGGTTAGGTGCAGTTAAATATAATTACTGTTGTAATAAGTTAGGAATTTCTTAAGTTAATTTGTTAGCATTCAGTGTTGAGGGGAAGTGTTGAAATATTATATCATGTTTATGTTTTTTGGTAATGCACCACCGAATGCTTTAATATTTAATGATTTAGTTTTAGGGGAATAAAACTGTTGGTATGAGGTTAGTGTAATGAAAGTTAAGATGGTGGATGTATTATCTTTGAATCTTAAAGTTCTGCTCTTTTGTATTGTGTTGCAGGATAAATAAATTTAATTCTACACTATTGCTAGCAAGTTTATAAGTATTACTTCTTAGTTGAACATTACTACATTTGTTTTTATTATTAAATAAAATACTTAGAACTTAGGCCACTTTTAACTTCAGGCCCTAATGCAACTGCAATACAAATTAACATACGTTGATTTTTATTAAGTTGTGCTGGATAGAAAGCTAATATCTAGTAGTAGTTACAATTTTAAAACTTTATAATTATGAATCCAGTTTGTATATTTGCTATTTTACTTGGTTATGATGATTTCTTATACACTTTATATCGCTGACATGTTTCACTAAACACTTCACTCCTAAACATTTATTTCGGGTAAATAAAACACGGCAACGAAAATCAGAATTATATTTTACGACTATAATTACGGAAAGCATGTTCCTAATCGCAATTTCTTGCATATTTGAGATTATAAAGTACTGCTGAATGCACTAAAAACATGCCTAACATTTCAACACAGCATATTTATTGTTATTTTGTAAGAAGATATAAAACCGTGGGGCGTAGTTCACGCTTTCCGTTAATTTATATTTTTTTGTATAAAGTTAGGTTTAAAATTTCAATTTATGTTTAATAGTTGGCTTGATTTTAGCTACCATTCTTTGAACTATTTTAAACAATTTTTGTGCTTTTTTTATGATTACTACTAATACCACCACCACGCATAAAAACCACACATAGGCTATATGCGGCTCTAAAAACTGATTGTTTTTTATGTCGTATGTGTACGATTTTACTTGCGCAAAGTTTTTCAACTGACAAAATGTTAGCACTAATAAAATCGAATAAATCAATTATCGTATCACACAACCTTGTCTACATTCAAATATATTTTATTTTTTGGTGTCAGTGTAAAACTGAGAGGCTTCATTTGAAGAGGAAGTTTGGTCTTCTCATTAAGCGAAAAGTTGTAGTGTTTCAGAAGTATCACCAAACCCATTTTGATTTGCATCAAACCAAATCGAAGTCCTACAACAATAAAAAATAACGAATTATTTTTGACCTTATGTAACAGGCGAGGAAAATTGTAATATAACTGCTATAAAAAAAGTTTTAACAACAATTGTTTTGGGCGTTACCTTTCACAGTTTGATGCTTATAATAAAAAATGATAAAAAAAACTGAGAAGGCTGAGCTATGGGAAAAAAACATCATGTCGGAATATATACTTTGAGGCTTTGCCGGTTTCTCGAACTGTCAATATTGCAATTTACTATCGGCTTAGACCGAAACAAGAACGTTTGATCAATTTATACAAAAAAAAGTTAAGTTACTGGCAGACTTGGCTTTTCTAAATTGTTGTCGCAACAACAAGGTTCTACCAAACTGTGTGTTTATCAAACACCATTTGCGTAACCGGCACTACGAGCGAATTTTCCGGTAAGCAAGCCTTGGGCTTCTGAAGCTGGAAATTGGTAGAACTCGCATAGATCTCAATAAAATTGACTGCAAGCTGTATGAGCTACATCTACAACTCTCTAGTACGCACATCTCTATAGGAAAAATTTATACATTAAGGTGCAAGCAGGCCTAAACTACATTAGAACAAGGACCCGTTAAACAAACTGGCAAATACAAACAATTTGTTGCGAAACCGTCCCGGAACGAATTACCTGACGACAAGGTTAGTAAACCTTAGCAACACGCTGCTAGATGAGCGAACGACATCGTTATTAAAGAAAGGGTTCAACTATGCTGTAGCACCTAAGCACATTTCAGTGGAAGCATAGATTAATAATTCATTTGTTTTTGTAAAAAATAACCTAACCTGCTGCCTACGCTCAAAACAAAGTTTCCTGATATTTCCGCATACTTAATGTATCGAAAAGTAAAAGTAAATAAGAGAAGTGTTTTGTTTTATTTCCATCAGTTCATAGCCTACTAGAATTTTCTCAAAATAAATTAAATGACGTGGTCTTTCCATGGCACTCTTATGAAATTTTTATTTTTTGTAATAAAATGCTCAAAAATTAAACAAAATACAAAGTGTGACACATCGTTGAAATCAGAATTGAAAACTCTATCCAAATATGAAAAAATTTTAAATACCAACCATAAGAAAAAAAAAGTTGACAGTCGAAAATGAACAATGGTAACAGTTACACCAAATCTGATAAACCATTCAAATTCAGCATAAAAAAGTGTTTTAATAACGCGTTAACTAGAAATATGTAGCATAAATGATAAATGCGTTATAGTCAAAAATAAAAAATCCAAAATTTCAGTTTTTTTCAGATATCTGAAAAACCAGAGTGGCTACTTTAAATTTCTTTACAGATTATTGTTAGGCATAAAATTTGGCAACTTTTCCTCAATTTAACTAACTCTCTATCTCTTCAAATAAGCGAGATCCCCATGGTGGGGCTCGAATTTGAAACAGCTTGTACATCGAAGACTTTGAAACCAAAGCTTTGGTAGCAGCTGATCTTAAACCTAAATCCTGGTTTAGATATGTATACGATACTTTCGTCGTTTGGTCTTACGGACTCCAAACACTAGAACAATTTCGAGTACACCTAAACTCAATTTATAATAATATCCAATTCACAATGGAAGTAGAGGAAAATGGCAGTATTTTATTCTTAGACGTACATGTTACACGTAAACCAGATGGTAGCTTGGAGCACGCAGTTTACAGAAAGAAAACGCATACAGACAGGTATTTAAATGCAAATTCGCATTATCACCCGATGCAGAAAGCAACTGTGCTAAAAACTCTAACAACCAGAGCAGTCCGAATCTCAGATGCAGAACACCTACAACAAGAGAAAACTCACCTCTTGATGTCGTTACAACAAAACGGTTATACAGCCACAGAAATCCATAGAGCAATCCGCAATGCAGAACAACCCGAGGCTAAGAAGATCTGGCACCTCCGGAAGGCTTAGCTTTTCTACCTTACAGTAAAGGCACTACTGATAAAATGGGCATGTTCCTAGAAGGTACAGCATAAAGACAGTTTTTAGGACTAATGATACTTTGGGAAACGGTTTCAGATCCGCAAAGGATCAAATATCAAATTTAAAATCAGCCGGGATCTACAACATCCCTTGCTCTTGTGGCTCAAACTACATCGGACAAACTGGTCGTTCCATTGAGTTAAGATTGCGAGAGCACAAAGGTGATTGCAAATACAAACGCATCACAAAATCTGCGCTGGCTAAACATACTTGTTTAACTGGGCATAAGATAGACTTCGACAATGTTCGGGTACTCGCCAGAGTACCTCATTACTTCCCTCATATCATACGTAAAGCAATTGAAATTGAGAAACAACCTGACAACATAAACAGCGAGAATGGTTTTAGACTCAGTAAAGTTTGGACTCCGGTAGTTTATCCTTTGAGGACTCCTAAGCATCATCGATCTAACGATCACGCTCCATCGGATCCGTTTTTGCACAACGGTGACAGCAAACCAGAACTCCGCCGTTCTGCCCGACTGGCTCAAAGAAGTTTAAATGCCCGCGCTTCTCGGACTTAAATTCAGTGTTCTATTCACTCTGAAGATGCAAGCTGCAATGTCTTGCGAGATTGTATGGGTTCACAAACAGTAAACAGCGGCATAAGCCGATTAAGTATTCTTGTCTTGGCAAACAAAATACATTAAGATCAAATCCTTGTCCGCCCCAAAGTTTAAATAACTAAGTACACAGCCCTGTTTAGGCAGGCAGGGTCCACCAACAACTATTGCTATAACTTTTGGAGCAAATGCTTGTAAAGGCAGACAAGGTACAGGTCGGTCCTTACCTGATTATGCTGGGTGTAGTTCCCAAATGACGACGCGGTCTAAGCCGAAAGTAAATTGTAATATTGACAGTTCGAGAAACCGCGAAAGCCTCAAAGAATATAAAGATACATTACGATCAAATCATTGTCCGCTCCAAAGTTTTAATAATCTAAGCGCACGGCAGGGCCCACAAACAACTATCACCCAAATTTTTGAGCAAATGCTTGTAAAGACAGACAAGCTACAGGTCGACCTTTACCTGTTTATGTTAGGTGTCAACCCCAAATAATGACGCGGTCTAAGCCGAATGTAAATTCTAATATTGATCATGTCGGAACCTAATTCATACAGTGATCTACATTATCTAAAAAGATTATTTTTTATGTAACAGTTTATGACTAGATGAATTCGGTTTAGAAATAAACTTCATTTGCCGTGGCCACGGTTTATCAGTTTTCTTTTAATCATAAATATGTTATAAAACATAAACATTCGAAAAACTATAATTACGGAGTACTGCTTTATATGCTTCAATTAATGATCCTAATGTTAAGGTTCACGTAACCACAAACGCGGATTACATACCTATGCAAATTCGAGGTCCTTCTCCAAACGGCAAATATGTGAAAGGATTTCGTTTTTGACTGTTTTCGTCAGAAAATCGTTCTGGGTCAAATTTATCAGGATCAGGATAAAAATCAGGATCATGATGCAATGCCAGAATAGGAATATAGACAAGAGCTTCTTTTCCAATAATACTTTCCGTGTCAGGAATCCGGTAATCTCTTACTGGCACTCTTGTTGTGAATGAAACAGGAGGATATTTTCTTAGGGTTTCTGTAAAAACAATCTATTATAGTATTTTGTGCAAAACTAAGCTGGTTTTGTGCAGTTTCAGAGATATTTTTAATTGCACATTCTAAAAAAATACGTGCAGGCATTTTAACCTGTAATAGAACTCAGTTAACTGAACCACTTTTTTTTTACCATTGTTTCTAAAGACCCCCAAACTGAGTTTGAGAGAAATGAGGTTCTTATTTTACGTCAACATGGTGCTTCTAAATTGCAAGTGTAACATCGTGGAAGGCTAAATTTTGAATGCCAAACCGCAAATTTTAGAAGCAGTAGAATTGGATTCTACTGGTAGTGTCCAAAGACTTGCATTTCTCATTAAAGTATTATCATTTACAATTTGGCGTACTTTAAACCAATGGGATTTCCACCCTTATCATGTACAACTGGTGCAAGCATTACACCAAGGAGATCCTCTACGTCGTGAATTTTTTGTTGGTGGATTTTGAGGAAACAAATATATGTTAAAATGTTTTAATTATATCTTATTATTTAAACTGTATCAGTAGCAATAAAATTTTGGCATTAAGCTACCCAGGTTGTGTATTTTTTTGAAAGGTTACAACTTTAACCAGTTTCCTTCCTAACAGCGCCTCAAACTACTTTACACCTAATTCGCGGAGAACAAAGGCGCCAAGTAATTCGCCTGCGAAATCAGCTCAATAACAGGGATTGGCTACGCACAAGTGGGTAATGGCGTCGTCACTGACTTTAATCGGTTTCATACCTAATACCGCCTCACGTTACACCTAATTCGGGAGACAGTAGCGCTACGCGATATGCGCAAGCAAATACATCTACGCTAAGAGTAAAGGATCTAAGCCAAAGCGGAACCATCGATTAGACTATCGATGGTTCCGGCCAAACCCACTCTGATATTTTCAAAATGCATTTAACCTAAACTCTAGGCGATTATTCTGATGGAAGTTTTAAGTTCTGGACTTGCAATAATTTCAAAGAATTTTAGCGGTTTTGCATTAAAACCGACATACAGATTCCAGTTATCTTCAAGACTTTTGTAAAACAAAACGGTTAATCCTTTCTCTAGAGAAAACAGCTTCCAAAAGTAATGGACTTTATTTTTTTCCACATTCTGCTTAAATTTTTGATTGGGTTAAAGTGTCAACAGAATTTTCTCTAACGCTCTAAAACTTTGCGTTTGTGGTAATTAAAAGTGTCAAGTCACCCCAATTCATATCAAAAATCAAGAAAATCCTAAACCCTACAACCTACGAGAGTAAAACCCTAAATTCCAGATGGACAAGCCTTAATTTCCAAAAAAAAACCACAAACCTATTAATATAATCACAACATATGTTTTTCAGTTGGGGTTTATTTATATTTATGTACTATAATTGTGTGCAACTGCCCTGAAGCTAACTGTTTAAAATTAAGTTATTTAAACTAGTTTACTTATCAATTGAATTTAAACAAAATAATCATTAATAATCAGTTTCTGATTGTTGAAAAATTTAAATCAAAATATGTGGGGCAGGAGAGGAATTGGGCTATAAATGTTACCGTATCAAAATGTGAAATGTATTGTACGGAGATCCAAAGTATGTATTTCCGTTAAAATCTCAGAATCGATTTTATTAACCATCACGATACCTTCCCGTGCTAGGAGTATGGAAAAGTATTAATTTAGTTAACAAAGGGGGTGGAAATTCATAAAAAATATGTTTCTATTTGTAACAGTGACGGAAAACCGTTTCAATGAATCAAATTAATACTAAATAGTATCTATCTCTGTTATCTAAAGAATAATTTTAATTTTGTATTGAAAATTTCGTTTCTGCTTCAAAAGCGAGCACTATGCAGTGTATTGGGCGCCAAGTGTAAAGTGAAAATTTACTGTGCATTTTACGGTATTTGAGGCAATTTGTCCCAATATTTATTACATATACACACATTTAGCTAAATGCTTTTTATTTTAATAAATCATTCTACATTTAAATAAATTCTTAAACATTTGGTTTAAATATTCCAATATTTAATAAAGCATTAGAGATTTAAATAAATCTTAAAACTTTTATTTTAGATTTTCAAATATTTAGTAAACCTTTATGTATTTAGCCAAATCTGCACATATTTGTTTTAAATCTTCCAATATTTAATAAATTTTCGCAGATGTAAATAAATTTTTAACGATATAAATAAATCCTTACAGATTTAAATAATTATTTCAACATTTAATTTTAAGCTGTCATATTTAATGTTAACCTGTCATATTTATATGACCTTGGTGAGCCCAGCCGACTTACGACACCAAGACCGTTTATACCGGTAGTAAGGCGCAAGGCTGAAACAAAACAGACTGAAAATTACATTCTCAAGGGAATATTGAAGAAACTGTCATTGTATGAATAATAAATTATGCAATGTTTATCTTGTTAAATATGTTGTTATTGATAATTGAACTAATATTAATTGTACAAATTTTTAAAATACGGAAAACGTGTTCATAATTGTTGAACGTTACCACCAGTGTAAACGGTCTTGGTCTGCTATGTAGGTTGGGTCTACCTAGGTCAAATAGATATGACAAGTTAAAATTAAGTATGACAGCTTAAAATTAAATGTTGAAATATTTATTTAAATCTGTATGGATTTATTTATATCGGTAAAGATTTATTTAAATCTGCGAATATTTATTAAATACTGAAAGATTTAAAACAAATATGAGCAGATTTATCTAAATACATAAAGATTTACTAAATATTTGAAAATTTAAAGTAAATGTTTTAAGATTTATTTAAATCTATAATGATTTATTAAAATAAAAAGCATTTAGCTAAATGTGTGTATATATAAAAAATATTGGGACAAATTGCCTTAAACACCGCGAAATGCACAGCAAATTTTCACTTTACACTTGGCGCCCCATAACAGTATACGTGTACATACCTTTCACTACTCGATTAAGATATCTCATATCCATTATGGCATCATAGGTTATGTTTCCATCGTACTCTTTTAAAATCGAATTGATTTCTTCTCTTAATTGTTTTTGTATATTTTGGTTGATGGCCAGTTCGTAAAGACAAAAAGTTAGTGTTATCGAAGAGGTTTCAAATCCAGCAGCAAAAAAAATAAAAACCTGTGCTGCTAGTTCTTCAGTTGTTAAGGTTGTTTTATTTTTATCTTTATTATCGTCACTTCCTAAGTTAAGCAGTAATTGTAAAAAGTTCTTTTGATCAATGCTATTGCCTTCTCTGTGTTTCAGTGAATTTTTAACCACATTTATAAAAAAAGCATTCGATTCTTTGTCATAAAGGCTTATTTTTAACCATCGTGCAAGTCTCACATAGCTGAACGAAAAAATAGCCTTCATAATTTGAAAAAATGTAAGAGAAAATATTTTATTTCCTTGTTTTTTAAATTCGGCTTCGGGGTTTTTAAAACTATTACATTCCAAACCAAAAGCGCACGAACCGATGGCATCTATAATGAAACACTCTGAAACTTCCTTAAGGTCCACGCATAACTTTCGTTCGCAATTTTGTTCGATTGCATCTTGCAGTTGGTAAGTGCACTGCAGCAAAGTATGGAACACTTCTTTAAGTTTTTTTGAGGTGTATGCTGGCGTTAATTTTGCGCGAAGAATTTTCCATTTTTCTCCTCCAAGTGCAAACAGATTTGCACTAATGGGATCGTCTCTTTCGTTGTAATAAAAGCCACGTTCTGTAAAATAATCGAAATCTTTTTGCAATATGTTTTTTATACACTTGACATCAAAGGGTACATAGACGGGCATGGTCCAAACGTAGTATCCCGAGTGTTTGTAGCCTTGAGATTTTCCAATGTCATATTGTTTTTTTATGTAAATACCCGAATACACGTAAGCCCAGGATGTCTCCAGTAGATTTCCAAAAATTGGCCATGGTTTAAGCAATTCAGGCACATTTCGTTTCTTCCAGTATTGAAAGGAAAACTTGAAGTGGATTGCAAATCCAACTGTTATTGATACAACAATTACTATTGTATCCAGAAGCAAAGAATCAAACACTAGCACCATAATTGTAATAACTAATTCTTTTTTAGATACTCATTTGAAGTGAATAAACAGTATCGAAATTATAATCACCGCATAAGATGCAAGACTCAGTATGAAATGCAGCATTAGACTTCCGCATTGTCTAGACAACTCATAAATTCATTAGATAAAAACTTGTCCTCGCAAGAAGATGTTGGCCTTGACTTTGTAAATCTTAATCTAAAAAGTGGTACTTACAAGTCTAATAGTGGGTTTAATTTAATTTATAAAATGTAGAACATTCCACATTTTATAAATGTCAAGTTTTAAGATTCAAGTTTGTAGAATATTGGGAATATACTTTGTACACCTAATTGTTTAAAATTACGTTTCTTAAATAATTTTTAATTTGGCGTCAATAAAGTCTTATTTTGCATGTTTTAAAGTTCAGCTTACGATTTCTAAATAGAACTTCTATTATTTTTTAAATCGTAAATGAAATGTAAACAAATTGATTATTAACATTTAACAAAACTAGAGAGATTTTTTTCATCAATATCTTGCTATGTAAAATTTTGTTATAAACAAATTGCAGAATTTAATTGTGTTTGATTTGGCATTCCACTAATTCACCTAAATTTATTATGAACTGAGTTATGATCATGTTTCAAAGACCTTGTTATGACTTGTTATAAAATTAACACCAGTAGATCTTCTAATGATTTCAGCAGTAACGTTGTAAGAAGTTATCCCGGTAACAACAATTTTTATAAATCGCAATGATTTTTGTTGTATTTTTAAGAACAAAATGCTCATGCAAGTAGACATCAACAGGTCGAGTGATCACACCGAAGCGCCGTTCGTTGGAGAAGCTCGTCTCTCATCCAACTTTTCTCCAAATTTCACCAGGTAATAAAACTTCCCGACCTGCTTAGAATTGACAACTTTTTCAATTTCTTTAGTTGAACTCAGACCTCTCCTACCAGCTAGTAAATTTTTATTTTAAGAACCAGGCTAGAACTTCTATGAATTTTATGTTTGATTTTAACTTGAAAAAGCAATTATCCTGTTTGAATTAAACATTTTATTTTACCAATTTTTTTGTTATTTGGCGTACTTGGGCGATCGCCCTTCTCAGTATGTTTAAAGCATAATCGTACCAGAATTATGATTTATTTAATTACTTTGTTTGACTTGGGAGGCGTAAACTATCCCATTCAACTCAACAAATTATTTACCAGAATATTTATTTATTTAGTTTCTTATCTTGACTTGTGGACGTAAACTACCCTTATTCAAATTTACAAATCATTTGCCAGAATTTATTTGATTTTTGTATCCTGGGAGAAGTAATTCTCCCAGATCAGTTTAACGGCTGATTTTTCAGAAGTTTTCTTTATTTTTGTGGACCTACGAATTTTACCACGTATAAACTTTTATTTTTATTATCACCACACCATAAACTTGTTTAAACTATCCAATATATTTATATTATCTAGAACTGTTTAAAAAGGCGGTTTATAAATCGTTAATTTTTACCCTACGAATACGATAAACCAGTTGAAATTGGTTAAATTCATTCGCACCGAACCGATCGTCAATTGTGACATTTCGACGTGAAGTTTTCATGCTTTACCTCGCATTTGGCACAAGCTCTGCGGATATATTAAATTATAATAGTAATAATAATAAAACTAATAATAATAAATATTGCTTATTGGGTTCACTTATTAAATGCACCACTAATCACCATCAATCTTTAATATAATAAAAGTCAGTAACTGATTAAACTCGTTACGCACCTAATCAGAACTTCGTAAGAAAACACAACTAATTTTCTTCCATAGCTAACAAAATCACTTCTAATAAGACAAGCACGATAGTGTTACTGAGCAGCCAGCAAAGAAAGCTGTTTAAATCCACATTCTAATCTTACAGACAGCAGTGAACTTCTTGTCGGAGTAAATAAACGATTTTTCTCGGCCGGCATCAGAAGATGAATACTAACTTTTTTCAACCAATCAACAACCAGAAAGAAGAGCATATCGTTCCGGAGGGATATATCAGCCAGTGGCGTACCGTTCCGGAAAGGACATGTTGGTTAATTATTGTAAAGAATATAATACGATTGAATTACATAAAGTACAAATAAATATTTTAGAATTGTTTAAATAGTGGTAATAAAAGTTGTATATAATTCTTATTCGCATTCTTCTGGTTATTTTCGACGAATTCCAGCTTCTAAGTTGTCCAGGGTAGTTCAACTTCCCCTGAACCTTAAGTTTAGCGGAGAGAAGACCTATTACAATGTAGAAATAATTCTATGAATATTGAAAATATACATTGTTGTTACCATTTAGCTACAATTAAGATGTCTGGCCAGGAATAAAACCTACTTCACTACTTTGTCACAGAATTTCACTTTCCAAGTACACTTCAATTTTTTAATTATACAAGTGCATTTTGGAAATTTGCATATGCTGGGACATGACGAGCTCAATAAGCTCAAATTCTAATCATGTATTGGCTACCCTGGCATCCTTCTTCTTCTCCTCGACTACTAGGGTTGAATTGCGGGACGATCTCGAGAGTACCTTACTTTTTATTATAAATATTTGTTTTCAGTATAAAACAAGTTTACAGATACACGTATGAATATACATAATATACACCATTAGAAATACAGATTTCGTAACTGAATAAACAGATTCCTTTAGATATTATAATAAATAAGTTCAATCATAATTTTCTTAAATAACTCTTGGAAAATTAGTGGACCGATTTTAATGATTTAGTATACCAAGGTTAAACAAAAATTCATTGGGCAAAAAAGTATTTTTTACGATCCGAAATCAGAAATGGAAGTTAGATATGTGATGGGTGACTTAAGATATTTTAAATGAAACACGTGCACTAACTTCTAATTATTTATTTATTAACACACAATATTTGCCGCCTATGTAAAGGTGGCTAAAACACTCGTAACTAACTGTTAACTAAACTCACTCAGCTGCTTAAGTATATTGAAGCTAACTACAAGCAGGTAACCGCCATCGGTAAAGGACGGCCTTTTTTATTCTTAGAATTCTACATGCCGCCCCCCTTGAAAATCTATAAGTTATAAGTTAATTATGGCACTGATTGGCAACAAACATAAACGATTCACCAAATGCTTAAATAGTCCTTAAACTATTGGCACTGGCGTAAACCTCGTTGATCCTGCCTAGGAGCAATTGCTGCTCTGCGACGGGACACCGTCTTCGACAAGGACCACCATTTCAACAGCTTGAAGACGTTGCTACGTACTTTGTTGCTACTTGGTGCGTTTTTGGATCTGCACTAAATACTCTTAGTACCATCTTTTCCAAAAGTGTTGTCGCACTTGTTCGACATATTTTGCCAACGTGACAAGCAATTTAGTTTTATTTCGAAGAGATTTGGTTCCACTAAGACTGTCAACGGTTCACCGATTTAAAACGTTCAAGAGTCAATGCAACCAATTCATTGGGATCTCAGGTAAATGGGTTAAGGAGTCGGAAATTTGGGCACGCCTCAAATTGCGTTAAAGACAAATACATTTTGTCAGAACTCACGAGTGAATTACCTAGAATACGCCTAAGCTAAAATTTAATCGCCTTCACGGAAACCTCCCACAGAATACTCATGTTCGGTGAGCTAAATTAAGCCACATCGGGAATACCAGAACATTGACGTCATCAGAGCAAAAGACAAAAGATGTTCCATGTTCCACTGCGTGTTTTCCGAACAAAATCATTCGTGTGTCTGCTTCCTCTTGTTGGAACTGCAGCTTAGTGATCCTTTCTGTCATCCAGTGTTTAGCATTTCTTGAATAAATTCGTACCACAATTATGTCTTGGTCACTGCTTAAGTGCTTTCCTGCTCTAGATTTTTTAATGTCCTCTTTGTTTGCAGGAAGTGTTATAAAATGTGTCTAGGATTGAGACAGAGGAGTGAACCTGTTGCTTATAACTTTACAAATAGGTGTAGCTTTGCCAGATCTTGATACTCGATTGCACTATTTAATTGATGGTAAAATATACTGGCCAAACAAACATCTACTGTATCACATGAATGTACAAAATTGGCGAAAACTTTATCTACAAAACGACCTGCTAAGTTGCCAAAATTTGCTGCTCTTTTCGGCTTGCTTATACGCTGTACAAAAGTCATACTATCAATAATGGTTGCAACTTTTCCTAAATTCCTTGTAGGAATGCAACCAAGCACGTTGTCTCCAATAACTATCTGCGATAGTATTTTGCCACTCAAGATAAGCTGTCCATTACGTTTAAAAAGAGAAGGTGGGAAGTCGAGCAATTCATGTTGAAGAACAAGCGTGCTTTAAAATTTTGTGACTTTGTCGTACATGCCAACATTCCTTGAATCACTTTTCTGCTGATTCTAAACTGCTTGGTTTACTTCTAGCTTGTGATGCTTTTGACTGAAAATTCCTGTCTTTGGTTTGGAACTCGATATTGTTTGGTAAAAACTAGCACAACCATGAGGTAGAGTAAATGTTGTGTTTGATTGGTATATTTTACCATTAATTAAATCGTGCAATCAAGTATCAAGATCTGACAAAGCTATGCCTATCTGTAGAGTTATAAGCAGCAGGTTCACTCCTCTTTCTCACTGCTAGAAAACTTTATAACGCTTTCTGCAAACAAAGAGAACGTTGTAAATTTCTTAGGCGAGGAAATATTGAAAACAGGAAAGCACTTAAGCAGCGACCAAGAGATAAATGTAGCAGGGATTTACTCAGAAAATCCTGAACACTAGAAGACAGGAAAGATCAGTGAGCTGCAGTGCCAACAAGAAGAGTCAGACACATGAATGATAGTACCAGTTCACAAAATTGTAGAACAAACACCTGAGAAAACTTGCTCTTCATTGTTGGGATTTCACACCTTCAGTAGCTGTGATATTGAAAGCCAGTTTAAGGGCCATGGAAAAGCGTCTGTTTGAAAAATTTACAAGGAACATGCAGAGCTACTCCTAGCAATGGGGACAAAAATCACATGAGATGAAGGTCATTATGACACGGTAAAAAATTCACTGCAATGCTTCACCAACCACGTGAAAAAGAAAGTGACATTCTTGATCTACGAACTATGATCTTCTATCTAGGGAAAAGTTTTGAGAAACTTCCTCCCACTCAAGGTGCTTTTCGGTTGCACATAAGTCGAGTCAATTATCAAGCGCTAGTTTGGAGAAATGCACTTCAACCAAGCCCAAATATCTCTTTACCAACAGACTGGGCGTGGAAACTTGAGGATTCTTCGTACAAACCGATATTCACAATTCTCCAAACTTTACCAAATGACTTCAAAACGTATATTGTTGCAGATGCACTACAGGAGTGAAAGGGCTGGATGCCCTGCAAAACTGCACAGCTTGCATGTTGACCAGGTTTTGACTTTTACGCAAAAGAGTGCTTCAATGAGTACACAAAAGCAATGGAGTCGGATTTAGACGAAGTTGCGAGCGATGAGGTCTGAATAAAATTTCAATGTGGGAGGAGGGCGGGGGTTAAAAAATATTGCTTTGTATTAAATTTTAAGCATTTTACCTATATTTAATGAAAGTGCGTGTTTTAAAATTGTAAAAAAGAATTTTTCATCTAGCCCTACTCCTGTTGGTGGATGCATTTATGTGACCCTAATTTATTAAAAAAATATTTTTTATGGCTTTCTATTGCTATGGGGTTTAATATGATACCCAATATGACGGGAAACGGTAAGGAATGGGGCAAAAATGGTAACTTAGCAAAAAAAACGTGCTTGAAACAAGAATTAATTTGGCAAAAAGAAATTTTAAATTATGTGATCTTGAAAGTATATATAATATGAAACATTTAAATTAAAAAAAAAGCTTAAAAAAAAGAAAGCATAAATCGCATGACTGGAAGCTGAGATATGTTTGATTTTTGAAATCCATGGCCGTTAACTTGGATTCAATATGGCGGCTATCCTACCAGGATGCCAACATTGCGTCTTTGACTTACTATGATAGCTTCTACATAAAAAGGAGGGTTGCCGCCTGTGGGGCAACTTGCCAACGAGGTGGGAACTTTTGTCTAGTTTACTACCCAACTATAACGAAGTATAGTGTCTCTATACGGTCTGACATAAATTTAACCACGACTTCTTCACAAATGAACGATTTAAATCAATTTACCTATACCCTAAAACGCCTCGTTACGGAGGTACAGTTCTCAAAGGGAAGACTGTTGGAATTTTATGTGTGGTTCTCGGTAACAAAGACATACTTTTTGTATAATTTACTAATGTAAATGTAAATGTAAAATTCATGTATTTGGGGTGAGGGGTCAGTAATTTTTATTGTATTTTTTAAACGGAATGCAATTTTGGCGTTGTACTACTACTAAAAATGTTATAAATATTAACTTTCCACTTAGAATAATGACTTGTAGTACCGGCTATATCTAATGTAAGCATCCTGCGTTTACTACGTTTATTTCTCATAAAAAGAATTGCCTTGTTTAAATCGTTGATATATAAGTTGCTTGACAAATTACTTACGAAAAATTATATAGTTATATGTCATGATTCACTAACTTTATACCTTTATACGCCTTGAAGCGTATTCTACGATGTCCAAATACAATTATTTAATAAAGACTGCTAGATCAAACGGTCGCAATCAACCGTTTTTCCCAATTTTGGATCCCCAGTGTCATTTGGTGATGAAAGTTAATTAAACGTTTTAAATATAAAACTGACGGGTTATCGTGTAAAAACTGTTCAAATAAAAACGAAAATGAATATCGGATATTTTAATTTTCCAAAGATAGTTCGGGATTGTTTCGTGAAGTACTTTTAAAGCTCACGACCGTTCATATTCTATGCTTATGAACCCTGTTTTATTTTATTTTACTATTACACAAGCCTTAATTCCAGCTGACCAAATAAATAAGAACTATCTAAAAACGCTAGCAAAAGGTCTAACATATGGATGTGTTACCATTCTAAGCTCGTAGATAATTCGTTTAAAATACTTAATTTATACATTTATATATAATTTATATTTTTTTAAATACTGACGCATAATTTAAAAACTGCAAATACTAGACTAGAAATCCGGATTATACTTATAAGAAACACTTTATTTATAAATAAGAAAAGGTCAATACAAGAAAGTTTCTTGTTGTTCTCTGATGTTCGATCTTAGCAAACTTGTTATAAAACTAACAGTAACTCGCCACAGTAAATAATAAACAAAAAACGAAACGCCGCCATAATAACGAACGGGATAGAGATTCCTTGTTGCGAGCACCGTAACGTCGTCCTTGACAACACACGCAAATTTCCAATTCTATTGAGGTTGTTAACATGTGTGCATCGTTCATTGTCAAGGAAGTGTTTGTGTATGTATATGATGTATATAATAACAATAAGCTAATGACGCACTTTAGATAAGTTAGATTTACAACACTAACATTGTCTGATTTTTACAATGATAGTGATAAGAGTATTTATTTACTATTTATAGTTTATTCATTTCCAAAATAGGCAAATTATGCCCGCTATTATTTATTCCCGGTGCACCCGCCCGGTCAACGCGTGTTTCAACGATACTGCTCTGTTCACTGCGTCTTACCAGTGGTTCACGTGAACAACGCATGCATTTGTTTACGCGCGCTCTATCAAAGAAATGAATACACTGTAGTAAAGTAATGTTTAGTATTGATTTCATGAAAATTTTTGGTTAGGAGATTTTAACGAGAAAAAGGCGTTTTGCCAATAAGTATTGCCATGTACTTGAATTTTGGAGTACATTTATTTATTCCTTGTTGTTATCGTTTTTTGAAAACGTCAGTGTCGGGTGGTATCGAACTGTTACCCTATTCTATAGTGGCGGTCAACACGACGCGATGGTGGGAGGTGTAAATATGTAAGCGTATCAATTGCTCTGGGTTTCTGCGTTGCCAAAGATGCAACGCTGCGATTGCTGAAGCTAAAGCAGGACTAATTTAGTTGGAATGTTAACGCACTGAAAATAGCAGCTGATGCTAAATATTTTATTGCCGCATTGTACTGCGGGCTGGTCCAGTGGTTCTCAAATCGTCGGTGGTCATAAATGATGGTACGGACAACAACGGGTTTTGCAAAAAATGTAGTAAGGTGTGAACAATATGAGTTCATGAAACAATTGGTTAGTAATTAATAGCTGGAAATGTAGACAATAACGTGCTTTGGTGTGACCATTACTGACTATGACTATCAAAACAATATGTGGAGATTGACTGACCAAGTTAACTAGGCTAACTTTTGATTTTCGGGTTATCGATAGTTACGGCTCCTTATCGATGTGTATTGTGATCCATATAGGGGGGGGGGGGAAGAGCGCAACTTTTATCCAAATTTCTGATAATTCATTCTACAAGTGTCTACTTTTTCCCTCAGGGTTTTTATGGTTGATTTCTAAAATGTAAATTTTCTAATTCGGTATTGGGAGTTCTATTTGATGGGTGGCGTATGCAGTGCCGACCAAGAGCAGAAACTTCACTAGTTGTTATTCTTTCAAAGAGTACACTAACCCCAGTTTACGAAAACACGCGAATGCTGGTCCTCATTACAGATACTCTACAGAGAAAAACAAAGGGTTACAGCCAAATAAGTAGATCCATACAGTTTTCTTATGATGACGGTTATTAGCAAGGTCATCAAGCCTGGGTTTTGCATTAATATATTTGTTTTATTTAAATTTAAACAAATGTTTTTAATACGCCAAAAAAAGATAATGTAACAGTTAAAACTTTTTATGCCTCAGTTAATATTGTACTAGGTCAGTTTTGGCTTAAATAAATGTGTTTTGCTTCTTGGCCTTAAAACGCAACGTTACCCGGAAAAGAAACCAGTTTTTACGGTTTGGAAAACTGATTTGATCTAAAAACCAGGATAAAGGCTTTCAGCCACTTCACAACCCAGTTGAAATTGTATACCCATTGATGGAGAAGAATGTTTTTGTCACTGCAAGGGCAAAGTTGATTCTTAACGAAAGTAATTTTAAATCGATCATTTACCAGCACCAAAATGTTTACGCTTTTGTTGGAATATTTTTAACAATTCACACAGTATTTTCAAAAGCAGCAATCTGATGTCACAACCGTAAAAAATCAAGTCATCTTTACTAAACTTAATGATGCTATCGTTTCCATTGCATTTGGGTTGAAGGTTGATTTGCTTGAACAGAAAAACAACTAATTTTACTCAATGGGAAGAAAAGATACACATTTGTCGGGTTTGATAATTAATAAATTTGTCCTGTTGAATAAATATATAAAGCCAGTTTTGACCAAGGAAAGGCAAGTAAACTTCGTCTAGTTGTCTGTGTGGTGGAATATTACACAGATCCAAAGTGAGACGGCCATTACAGCCATTATCTCTTTAGTTTTATGTGGCCGCACCTAGCGCGAGCCTTATCCGCCAAGTTCCTCTTCGAGCCGGATCCAAATATGCTCAACTAGCGCCCCTGCTCAAGTTAACAACGGTTCAACAAGAACAAATTATCAGTCGTGACATCAGGCTGCGAGCCCTAAGTCCCCACTGGTTGGGGGAGACCTAAATCTCCACAGAGTTTTGCAGTTTAGTGCCCGAGCTGAAACGCAACTCACCCGTCGAACCGCACCCAATCGGCCCTAGCCTGCAAAGGCTAACCACTAACACCATGAGTCTACACCGTGGCCAAGACGGGGGCTGCTATTCCCCCGCGGGCTCGGACTTGGTCCCTGTGGCAGCAGTCAAAGAAATTACCGGTAGGACTTTTCAGAGCAAACACGTGCCGAGGGCAGTGCTTCCCCCTACCAGTTAGGCTACTCGCAATCCCAGTACTGTTTGACTAGCACCGTCCAGATTAGTCGGTAGTCGGTTTGATATGACCGGTACCTTAACAGCGTCGGTTGTACCTAACCACAAACCCTCTGCGTCAAAACTTTGATAGTGGGCGTGAGCAAGAAAATTGCACCTCACCTAGGGCCCAAGTCCTTAATCACAGCAGCCGCGACAATCCTTCCTGGAGCTCACCTTCACCTATCTGAATAAGCGGCTTCCAACCACCCAGTATATCGCCTAGGCAAATTTATAACCCATAGGGATCAGGTGGGGACTGGGGCGCAGACAAATTTACATCCTTGGCCAGGGAGCGCGGATCTTGTTACAGAGAACGCGCTGCCGCTAAGGTGTTAGGTACCCATACTAAGACACCTCCTCTCGTGAAATCACTCACTCAGTTCTTCTCCAGGGTCCCAATTAAGGTAAACCTTGAATTTCTCCGAAGAGAGGTAGACGTACGAAGTTGAAATCACCGAAGTGACCGTTACAACGCAGAAGGTATTCACTCACCCAAGAGAAGGTCCTTGGCCGTCTCGCCCGCTACTATGACACAGTCGTCCAGGGTAGGATTCCTGGACGAAGCAACATCGAAAATTAAAAAATCGGCGTGCTTAATCAGAAAACCTTGCATAACCACCAACCTACTGTAACGTGGGTTCTGTTGCCTAATATTTGGAGAATCCTGTATGAGGGTCAGCGGGCTTTAGTTTCACTTTTCACATCACAGGTTGTCCTAGTACAACCTTCCCGTGGCTCCCCATTGTCTTGCGTCATTTTAAGCACCACCAGAACAGAAGTTGATAAGATATGCTACACCTCGCAAGATCTACGCAACTGTAAGAAGAAGAAAACAACTAAATGTAGTTTTTTTTGTTACTAAATTTAAACAGTTTTTGAAGTTCGAGTTTTTACCACAAATGGTTTCTAGTTTCTTCCACTAGATGGCAAACAAAAAAATCTACCCAACATAGAGAACAGTCGCTTATTCTTACCATGTGCACAACGTCCGCGTGTCATAATTACTTTAGGTGTTTGGTTTACAAGCAGCAGAATGAGAAACACATTAGAATTTAGATATAAAAAATATACACAGTATTTTTCAAAAAAAACAATACGACATCGCAAGAGTTAAATAAAGAGTACGCTTTTTTTTAAACATGAGGCCGTACGTGAGCACGTCTCTATGATTGCCATCCCACCCCCTCACCGGTCTAACATGTCCCACCCCGAAAGACATGCAACCCAACATACACACCACACACAACGTCCATGGACCCGCCGGGCTTAACTTCTTCAGAAGAATTTCCGACGGGCAGAGGATTCGAACCTACTGCCGTTGGGAGTCTAGTTCTAGACGTTCGGACTCTAACCACTAGACCACCCGCTGGCACAAAGAGTACGCTTTGAAGGCATTTAAACTAAAAGTGCATTTGCTTAAGAAAGACAGACATAATCAGTTTTACACGATGGGAATAGAAACCACAAATATCTCTGGCTTTAGGAAAATAAATGTTTAAAGTAATAATTTTTACTTCCTTATACTTTCAGTGCAAATTTTCAATTGCGAAACTCTGACGGAAATTCATGTTTTGCACCCACACAGGAACTAAAACAAAAGTGGTTTTTATAAATTTCCTAAATCTGAAAACGGAATTGATAGAAAACCTAAGGGCAAATCCAAAGCTGTTTTCCGAACATTCTGGGTATTACATGGCGATTGCTACGTTTTTTGACAATGTTGATTTTAATGACGAGATAAAATTTCGTATTGTAGTAGGTCTAGAGGGACACAATAATGCTACTATCTAAAAGAATTTTAGTCAACATGAAAACTGCAAAGTGAAAATTGTTCCAAAGCTTTTGAAAATAGTCAAAAAAACATTACTCAAAAACTGGCGATATGATTTTTTTTAATTCTGTGAGAGTGCAGAGCTAGGAATGAGTTACAATTCAGTTCATGTCCTAGTTTGCTAAATTTTATGTAACGCTCTCTATGAATTTTTGAAAATCGAAAATTCGTACCCCTTTATGTATAAATGATGACAAAAATGTTTAGGGGTGATAGTAGAATAAGGTTCGCAACTTAATTTTAGGTGCTGCAAAAATTAGGGTGTTAATTTTGCCGTTTCTCACCCAATCTTTAGTGAACAATTCGCTCTTTTCTTTTTAGTTTTATTTAATCCCAAAGATGTTTTTACAACATCTAAACTCAATTTTTTCTCATAAAATAATTTTCGGTTTCTAAATACAATAAGACATGTCCGCAGGCAGACTGTTTATCCACTAGCTGAGTTTGTATAGTGGAAGCACTGGTGCGACGTTGTTGATGTTCCTGCGGAAGTTCATATAAAATTACAAACATGCTTTGAAATATGATAAGTCAATAATTAATGTCTATAGTATGGGAAAGGCCAGGAGAAGAACTTTGCTCATTTTTGTGATTTTGTAACGCATGCTATAACATTACCTCTAGCATCTCCACAAACACATGGTAGTTATTTACACAGCTTATTACTGGAAATTACTGTGTAAGATGTAAGTTATCATACATATTGTTGGCCATATAAATAAATAATAAGTGACAGGTTTATTAATATTGTGAAGGTTGTTTCTTGCGTCTATATTGCAACACAAACGTAGAACAAATTATGGAACGAAATTAATGTTTGTGTATTTACAAGGTGTCAGGATAAATATGCATTTACATATGTATACATGCAACTGCCACTTGTGTGTTAACTACGGCAGTGGAAAATTAAACTATATTACAAAGTTATAATTTTGATTGTATTTTGTATACAACTGGATATATCATTTTCACCAGCATATTTTAAGTATTTTAAGGTGTAACAGTATATGTTGCATGTATGATATCTTTTAGAGATATTTTTATTTAAAATTTTTTAAGACATTATTTTGTAATTAAACAGTGAACAGTGTCGTCTGTCTAACTGGGAAATTCTATTCTAATAAGAATCTGTTAAAAGAAACCAACAAATTAGAGTTTTTACTAAATTGTTACTTCGTCATTTGAATTTCATTCTGAATTGCTTATTAAGGTTAATTATAAAGACATTTTTATTTTCCATGACAATTTATTCTGTTTTAATTACTATCAATTGTTTCAGACGCAGTTTCTTGTTAATAATACCTTGATTTACGTAACTTGTAACAAGACAACCTGGCTGCAACATTTTAGAATTTATAAAAATTTGTTCTGTTGCTTTAGTTTCAAGAAAAGGCACTGGTGACGTTTTAAGTGGATTCCAACCCGCAGAGTGACTGCGTCGGAACGCCGTTTTTCGGAGAAGGTTGATCCCATCCTACCTCCGTCCAACTTTTATTAGGTATAAAATTCTGACAACCGGCCCAAAATGATGAATTATGTTTTCAAAATTCTTTCAATTTTATTACTGACTAGAACTCTGAACCAAAACAAACTGTCTTTTTCAAAGATACAGATTTGAATTCAAACCGTGATTAACCAGAAAAGTTTAATGAGTTGGAGTAAAATTGAAACGGTAATATTTCGATTTTGCTCAAAACTGTAAACTGCCAGGGATCGTTAGTTGAAATGGGTAAAATTGAAGAACTAATACTTCGATTGTACAACCATTATAAACCAGAAAATTTAATATATTTGAATAAAATTGAAACAGGATGTTTTCAGTTTTGTTTAAAACCGTTAAACTGCCAGAGATCATATTACTAAGATATGAGCCTTTAAAAATACAGCCCCTATATAAGATGATGCAAAACTGTTGTACTCTATACACGTACCGAATAACTTACCAGTAGACAATTTGAGATTGCTTGTATCTCACAATTACCTTTATTTATAATCTGATTTAAAATGTCGAACTTTACTTTTAATAATTTTTTTTAATCTCAGGGTCGTTATAAAGCGTTACGAAAAATGGGATAAAATAAATAAAACAGAAACACACAGCCAAATAACACGTTACAATGATATTTATTAAATGCCAATTTCAAATTATACTAGTTTATACTGTTTATAGGGGATCAAGAAATGTTAAAATTCTATTTTTCTTATACAGACACTTATCTTTGTTCTTTCACAATTACTGTTGTGGTCCTTAACTTGATAACTGTTGAATAAGATACTTTTTATTTTCTGGTTGCACTATTCTAGAAAACAAACCACCCGGTTTCAAGTTTCTATCATTTATAAACTCAGAATCGTTATTATAATTTGTACTTTCCTCCAATGTAACTGGAAACACGCATTGGACAGCTTTTAAACTATCTTACTTTTGTGTTATTTTGTACCTTTAATTAAATGAAAACCAATATTTTATTCCATATAACTCTTTTTTCTCTCTCTTCCTTTCAGAGTATGACAAATCTCTCTGCTTACAGGACGCGCCGTAATTAACCAACATTCCTCTTTCTTTTGTCTTCCTTTCTGATCTCCTATTTTTAAACTAATAACTCTCATGATCAACGAGTTTTTCATTTTACATATGTCGAGTATCAACTAAAACATAAACCATAATCACATCAATCTGATTGTGTTCCTCTATCTTTCAGTGAAGACAAACTCCACAGATGTTAAAAAAGCATAAATAATATAAAATAATCACGTTATTTGAATTTTAAACAATAAAATATACCAAGAATACGCATCCCTGAGTTTAAAACTTTGAATACCAATAACTAACTGTCTTCACAAATCTGTCATTGTAAAATAAAATGCAACAAGCATTCCAAAAACGGCCGTTAGGAATTACAATACTCTAGTCTAAACAACCCAGCTTCAAGACATCATATCAATATATTATTTTGAATTGATTGAGTGGTAGGCACATGGTGAAACATTATTAATAAATAATTAACTATTAAGAAATTAATAGATTATTATTAAAATAAAACTCTTGGTAATTGTTTCACAATTTGTTGGTATTTATTTTTTCTCGACTTAAGTTTCAACCTTCACGGTCATCGTCAGGAGTTTAAAATCAAACTAAACTAATACTAAAACTAAAACTTAAAGATGTACAATACTACCCTACCCATTTCCGGAATTTTGCGTTGCCGCCTTGACTCTAAGTGTTACCACATGTGTTTTTACGCTTTGTATATTGTAGGTCAAGGAGCGGTGAATTGCCTAAATCGGTGTGGTCGTTAACTATATTTTTATTATTATTTATTGCTTTTTTAATTTCTAAATTTTCCAATTTATGTAAACGTTTGCCCTTGTTTTCTACGTGTAAAATTTTTGTATCTGTTTGTTTGAAAAAAATGATTGTTTGTAGTACAATGTTGGGAAATGCCGGTTGATTTATGATTATATTTAATTGATCTAATGTGTTCTTTAATTCTTGTATTAAAACTGCAACATTAGACAAAGACCCCACTACTAAATACCATAACACAGTTAATGAAACTCTAAAATTTTGCAATAATCTCGTACCAATAGGAAATGAATCTAAGTTCAGAATTATGAACCCACACCCACCACTTTTATATGGACTTTTAAAATTACATAAAAAAGAAAAACAAATTAGACCAGTTGTTTCATACATTAACGCACCCACTTATAAGCTGTGTAAAGAAATCAACAGAATATTACGTATACACATAAACTGTTTTTCAAAGTATTCGGTAAAAAATTCTTTAGAATTAATAGGCAAACTAAAAAATTTTCAGATACCCACTAATGCAAAATTAATCTCATTTGATGTTAGCAACCTCTTCACATCAATTCCAATAAAAGAAGCAAAAGAAATAACGTTCAATAAAATAAACAATAGTTATTTGACGAATATTGAAAAATTAGAACTCAGAGCCATGCTCGCAACCTGCTTAGAACAAAATTATTTTCAATTTAACAACCAAATTTACAAGCAAGAGGAGGGACTACCGATGGGATCCCCACTTTCACCCCTACTAGCAGAAATTTTTATGGCTAATTTTGAAGAAAAAGTTTTTAATTCAAACAACAATTTTAGTAACAATGTCAAAATCTGGATTAGATATGTAGATGATATTTTTTGCTTATGGTTAGGTACAGACAGACAAATACAACAATTTTTAGATAACATTAATAAAATTCATAATAATATTAAATTCACAATAGAAACAGAAAAGAACAATACCCTAAATTTTCTAGATCTAATCATAAAAAGAGTAGGGAACAATTTAGAGTACAGTATTTTCAGAAAACCCACAAGTACAGACATGGTCATACATTCAAATTTGAAACAACCTATCAAAATTAAAAAGGCAGCTTTCAATAGTATGATACACAGAGCCATTCATATCCCACTGTCTACCGAAAATTTCAATAAAGAACTTAGCACAATTAATTTTATATCCCTAAAAAACGGATACACGGAACAATTTGTAGATAACATTTTAAAGAAAGAACAAAAAGAAAATGTAAAACACCTTTTGTACAACGAACATAAGGCATCAATTGAAAAAACAATATGGTCAAAAATCAGTTATATAGGTAGCTATAAAGTTTCTAACAGGCTCAAAAAATTATTATATATTAACGTAGCTATCACAACCGAACAAACTCCATAAACATCTAGTAAACAATAAAGACACAATAGAAAAATATTCAAAAAATGGTATCTATCAAATAGACTGTTTTAATTGTGATGCGATATATATGTAGGACAAACTGGCCGCAGTTTTAATACATGAATTAAAGAACACATTAGATCAATTAAATATAATCATAAATCAACCGGCATTTCCCAACATTGTATTACAAACAATCATTTTTTCAAACAAACAGATACAAAAATTTTACACGTAGAAAACAAGGGCAAGCGTTTAAATAAATTGGAAAATTTAGAAATTAAAAAAGCAATAAATAATAATAAAAATATAGTTAACGACCACACCGATTTAGGCAATTCACCGCTCCTTGACCTACAATATACAAAGCATAAAAACACATGTGGTAACACTTAGAGTCAAGGCGGCGACGCAAAATTCCGGAAATGGGTAGGGTAGTATTGTACATCTTTAAGTTTTAGTTTTAGTATTAGTTTAGTTTGATTTTAAACTCCTGACGATGACCGTGAAGGTTGAAACTTAAGTCGAGAAAAAATAAATACCAACAAATTGTGAACAATTACCAAGAGTTTTATTTTAATAATAATCTATTAATTTTTTAATAGTTAATTATTTATATCAATATATTAGTTAAATTGGTTAAAACTAAAGAAGTGATGCTTCGGTTTTGCACAACCATTATTAGCCAGAAAGTTTAATAGATTTGGATAAAGTTGAAAAAGTAATATTTCGACTTTACTTGAAGTGTTACCAATCCGCCAAAAATGTTCATTATTTTATTTTCTCCGCTAGATTGCCAGAATAGTATATTAAAAAACAAGTTTCATAAGACATGATTTTAGAGCACGTGTCCAAGTTAGAAAACGAGCCGCTTGCGGCGAGTTTTATAATGGACAAGTGAGCTTAAATGTCTTATGAAACGTGTATTTTATACTATTTTTTCTATTTTGGTCCAAAAAACTTCAAAATTACCTTATTTTATATGCATTTTTAGAACTTACAATTTGAAGGTTATGTTTATAACGCCTGAAGGTTTTGTTGTCACATGTTGTCACCAACCTAACAAAATAAAATTTCGAATTCTTTAAGGAGTTGCCTTATGAAATCCAAATGAGTTTCATAAAGTAGTCAGTAAAGAACCATAATAGAAAAAACTTATTTATTTTTAGTAATTCTGAAAACAGAATACTTCAGTTTTACTTTTACCGATTTGTTCCAGAATTTTATTTATTTACCGATTAATGGGTAATGAGAATTTTGCTACGCAAAACTCATTTTATTTCAAGTAACCTATGAAGTCTTAATTACCCCATAATTTTGGTGTTCCCAGAGGTTTTCAAAGGTAGTTTACAACTAAATAGAACCCTATCAATTTTGACATTTCGACGTGAAATTTTCATGCTTAACTCCGTGCATTTTGCACAATCTTCACAGATATATTGAATTATCAATCGCTAAGTTACTTTAAGTCAGTAAATGATTAAATTCATTACTCATCTGATCAAAACTACGAATTTTCTTCCTTAGATATATTGCTTAATGATTATTTATTGTAACAACAAAATACCATTTAATAAGTATTTTAAAATTGTATCAATAGGGTAATAAAAAATGTATATAATTTTTATTCTAGGTCTTATCATTTCCGACGAATCCTGGCTTCGGAGTTATCCAAGGTAATTCAACCTTTCCTGGACCTTCAGTTAAGGGATAGGTTGACTTGTTACAAATTGTCAAATCTTTGTTAATAATATTATATATGTGTTTGGGGCATGGAGAGCGAGCTACTCCTACTCTAACTAAATCTCGGGGTGCGCTTGAGCTCAGAATAATATAAAGGAGTCAACAAGCTAGTTTAAAATCTACAGGTTACTGAACTAAAATACTGTTAACGGCGGAAAATAAGTGGTACAAACTATCAGCGGATAAACATGTTTTGCAATTACAAAATTCCTGATACTATAAAACCAGTTAACTACTTTCAACAATTGTGGGGAGGGGTGCTCAGCTTCAATATAAACGCGCTTGAAAAAGACACAGAGATTCGTATTCTACGTATGTCGATGAGGTGGTCTGCGCAACCGCGATCTTCCTCTACCACCCCCCGATCACCCACCGTCGATTTATTGTTGTCTCAAATATTCACAAATTTAGACTTTAAAGTCGGTATGAAGATGTAAAAAGACAATAGGAACAACCTTCCATTGAAGAAAGAACTACAGTGTAAAATCGATCTTCAGCTTTGAGCGGATAAACATTGTTTGCAATTACAAAATTTCGGACATCATTAAATCAGATAACAACTACTAATAATATACTTAAAAAAAAAAGAAAATCGACTTCAAATAAAAACACAAAAGTGACATAAGTTAACTAAAAAGCAAAAAATAAATATTTTTTATACAACAGTTTAATACTTATTTGTTGTTGCGTTTAATGTAATTAAGAAATTGTTGTTTATTATATAATTATTAATTGTTTTATAATTTTTAAGTCGGTGCCAAGTAAAACATAAAAATTATATACCTTGCTACAATAACAAATTAGATTCGAATTTTTATGTTTTACTTGGCACCGACTTAAAAATTATAAAACAATTAATAATTATATAATACACAACAATTTCTTAATTACATAAAACGGAACAACAAATAAGTATTAAACTGTTGTATAAAAAACATTTATTTTTTGCTTTTTAGTTAACTTATGTCACTTTTGTGTTTTTATTTGAAGTCGGTTTTCTTTTTTTTAAGTTAATTATTTTACAATTTTAAGTGATGGGTAGACCTAGTAAGGATGCTTCTCTAATGAGGAAACGACGGCTAGTTGAAACGGAAGATGAAATACGGAAACACTAAAAAGTCGGTTAAAAAATAGATTTTAAGGAGTATCTTCGAAGTTCAAGCTCGAATACCAATGAAATTATAATGGGACCACCTTGGAACTATACTGAACCCAACGGAAAAGTCACTAAAATCGGTTCCTAAACAAAAAAGTTATGCCCGAACATACATTAAAAAAACAAATAAATAAAAAAATACATACAAACATATATACAGACGAATTGAGAACCTCCTCCTTTTTTTGAAGTCGGTTAAAAATAAGGGGGTGGTAAGGGATGTTCTTCTTCAATATACACGAGCTTGTAAAACACACTGAGATTCGTATTCTACGCATGTCGAACAGCAAATCTATGCAAGCGTAATCTCCCTACCAACCCCGTCACCTCCACCGTCGATTTTTTGTTTTCTCAAAAATGTTGGAATTTTGACTACAAAATCAGTATGAACCTGTTAAATGACGATGTAAACAACTTTCCTTTTGGTTGTTTACCTGAACAGTTTAATTGGATAACTGCCAAAAATACGACTTTCCCAAAATTACAAAATTGATTTTAGGTTTCAATGAATATAAAACACTGTTTGCAATTAAAAAATAATAAAAAAAATTTTTATTTTCTAATTTGCAATCTACTCAAATATAAATTACAGAGTAATAAGTAAATGTGTTGTATGGCATTGGCTTGAGATGGGGAACCATCCATTGACGGATCATCATTGTTCATCTATCCAGGTCTTCTGGCCATCTTCTCTTAAGTCTTCTTCCTACCATAGATTGGTTGGATAGTCCATTTATTAGTTGGTTACTGTGTCCTATGTTGCGGTATGCGTACTTGATGGCATATGTTGTTATAACATCTGTTATAAATGGTATTTTGAAGTCAGTATAGAGTGTGAGATTGGAGATGTACCATAGTGAGTTAGTTATCATACGGAGGATCTTAGATTGAACTGTTTGTAATATTTTTGTGTTAGATGGTTTACTGCAACCCCAAAGCTCTCCCATATGTCCATATCGGTTTTAGTATGGTTTTATATATAAGTACTTTGTTTTCAAGTGACAGTTTGGATTTTCTCCCAATAAGCCAGTACATTTGTCTAATTTTCAAGTTTACTTGTTGTTTCTTTGCTTTGATGTGTGTTTTCCAAGTCAACTTTTCGTCCAAATCGAGTCCTAAGTATTTTACCGCTTTTTTTTATTGGTATGGGTTCATCGTTTATGCCACAGAATAGTAAATAAAATTAAGGAAAGTCTAGAAGAAAAGAAAATGTGTGTAGCTGTCTTTTTAGATATTCAACAAGCCTTTGATAAAGTCTGGCATAAAGGGCTGTTATACAAATTAAAGACAAACCTCCCATGCCAACTTTATCTGCTTCTGAAATCATATATGCAAGATAGGCATTTTCAAGTAAAACTTAACAATCTACCTACCATTATATAAAATCAGGTGTGCCTCAGGGTAGTGTTTTGGGACCATATCTATACCTAATATTTACGGCTGACTTACCAGTAACAGGGGACACTACAACTGCCACCTTCGCTGATGATACAGCAATCCTATCTACTGACTTCAATCCGGAAAGAGCCTCAGAAAAACTACAAAACCGTTTAGACTTACTGCAAAACTGGCTAAAACAATGGAGGACCAAAGTTAATACCGATAAATGTACCCAAATTACCTTTACCACAAAACATAGCTCCTGTCCACTAGTAATATGGCGTAGCATTTTGACACATAATAGAATGCTGTGAAATTCAATTTTTCTACCTTTGCTCACTGACAGGTAACTAACTTTTCATTATTAACCACTGGTAAATAATGAACAAATTTATATTTTTTGATAATCCTGTGACAGTTTTAAAGAGAACGTTTTTATAGCACGATTTAATATAATGGAGAGATTATATTCAATGGTATGTTATGCATAAAATAGTTGTTTAAATAAATCAATTTAATTTTAAAAACTTTGGTGTATGTATTTGAATATACGTTTTTCGCGCCGCCCGTAATGAATGACAACTCTGTCAATATCAATTTCGCCTATAATACAACCACACAAAGTAAAAAAGAGAAAATTGGTATTAATTTCAGTATTTTAGATGAAACAGTTCTTAAAAACAATGTTTTTGAATACCAATGATGATTTAACAATTTTCAAACAACTGTCATGCCAACAAAACAAAAAACTGTCATTTGTTTTATAATTTGAAATAAACGGGGATTTAAGTTAAAATAGTCATTTTTCGACAATTATAAGGGTTTATATTACTAGTAGTGAAAAAAAAAGTATATACGCCTCGGTAGAAAAGTCTTATAGCCCGCGGGCCTTACATCCCTCGGCGCTAGGCGCCTCGGAGTCTAACCTTAGCCCTCAGGCTATAATAGTAGACTTTTCTACCTTGGTGTATAATATACTATTATTTCAGATTTTGAAAATTTAACATTTTCAGCTAAAATTACCAAAAATTAAAATTTTTTTTTCATATTTTTACAATTTTCATAATTATGAAAGTTTTCAAAAATTTCCAATGTTTTGTATAATTTAAAAAAAAATAATCTAAATTTTCGTAATACTTCAAGATTTAAATTTTATCGAAATATTTGAAAAATTATAAATATTTTAATAAATGCGAGGAAGGCCCCGCGGCGGTTGCTCGACAACTCTATATCCAGCATTTAAATACATTGCAAATGTAACTATAATTATTAATTTTATTGTTGTTTCTGGAAATGATATAAATATCAGCATACAAGTAAAACATTTTCGACATTACTTAACTTTTTATTTCTTAGCGAATTATATGACGTTCTTACTGAAATTAATATGCTTTCTGATAATATAGTTCTGTTAGGAGATTTTAATATAAATTATTTAAATACCGACAAAGCAACCTGCGATTTGATTTCTATGAGCGATGGCTTTGGCCTAAAACAATTGATCGAGGAACCTACTCATAATCTAACTTTAATTGATTTAATATTTCTCCATGATAATCTAAATAGTAGGGACGCAGGAGTAATAAGCATTGATAGGGCGTTGACTGATCACGATCTGGTGTTTTGTAATATCATATGGAATGTCCCTCGCGCAAAGCAGTTCTATAAAATGTACAGACCCATTCGTAATATCAACTATCATCAATTTTCTTCGGATTTAAGATCCATTCCTTGGGGCAACATATATGATCAGGCCGACGCAGATTCAAAAGCACTGCTGCTAACTTCTAATATTCTACAACTTTTTGAAATTCACGCACCGTTAATCACCAAACGCATATCAAAACCGCCAGCACCATGGCTTACGCATAATTTGAAACTTTTGATGCAACAGCGAGATAATGCTTTATCGCGATTTAGAATTTCTAGAACAAAAGAAGCTTGGAATTACTACAAAAACTTGCGCAATCAAACAACTCATGTATGTCGACAAGAAAAGAAGAATTATTTTGAAACGCAATTTAATAATAAAAATATGAACGGCATCTGGAAAGACCTCCAGCTCCTAAACCTTGGTAAAAACCGTAATCCTACTGAACTTCCGCATCACTTATCAGATTGCACCCAAATTAATAACTATTTCATTAACTCAGTGCCGAAGCTCGCAACCAACCTTGATAACATCTCTCTTTTTTACGAAAATCTAAATTTGAACTTACAAAATAATTTCAGTTTCGTACCGGTTGATGAAATTGCAATTCTAAAGATAATTAGTGGTATTACAACTAAAGCTGTAGGGTGTGACGGTGTTAGTATAGACATGATTAAACTCTGTGCACCATTCATATTGCCCTTTTTAACACATCTGATAAATTTTTGTATAACCAATGCCGTGTTTCCTGCAACCTGGAAAAAAGCTCAGGTCATACCGATTGCTAAAGTTAAATGCCCAAATGAATTTAAAGATCTACGGCCCATTAGTATACTACCAATCTTTTCAAAAATTATCGAAAACGTAATGAACTCACAAATAAGATGTTATATAGAGTCTAACAACTTACTCCCAGAAGCTCAATCCGGCTTCCGGCCTGGTTACAGCTGCCACACAGCGTTACTTACTATAACGGATGATATTTTTCGAGCGCTGGATCGTGGACTGGCAACTGTCCTAGTTTTACTAGACTTCTCAAAGGCCTTTGACACAATTAGTCATGCTATACTACTGCGCATTCTTTCCTATCTTGGTTTAGGACCCAACGCAATTGCTCTTATTTCTAGCTATCTGACCGGCAGACAACAGGCAGTTTCTTATAGTAATGTTATGTCTGAGTTTGTAGAAGTTGACATAGGCGTTCCTCAAGGATCAATCTTAGGTCCTCTTTTTTTCTCCCTATATACAACAAATTTCGAATCTGTTATTAAACACAGTAAAGCCCATTTCTACGCTGATGATACACAGGTATACAGGTCCTTTATTGCTAATGAGGCGACTAGTAATTGTGATAAAATCAACGAAGACCTACAATCCCTTCTCAATATTGCCAAGCTACATTCCTTAATATTAAACCCAAATAAATCAAAATTAATGTTATTTTCTAAAAAAAACGATAGAAATATCTTAGAACCCCAAATTAAAATTCATATTGATGGCTCTGAGCTAAAGTTAGTAAAAGAAACAAAAAATTTAGGTCTAATTATTGATGAGGACTTAAGATTTACATCATACATTAATAAATGTATCAGTAGTGGTTATAACACTTTAAGACTGCTCTATCAAAATCGTCATTTTTTAAAAAGAGAACTTAGAAAAATTTTGTGTGATTCATTAGTTCTGTCCAAACTAAATTACTGTGACTCTGTATATGGTCCCTGTTTGACTTCTGCAGATTCTGAAAAGATTCAGAAACTGCAGAACTCATGTTTAAGATTTATCTTTGGATTACGCAAATTCGATCACATCTCTCACAAACTGCTTGATGTCCGCTGGTTAAATATGTCAAATCGCAGGCATCTACATGCAGTTTGTTTGTATCACAAAATCGTACTTAACGGTAAACCTAACTATCTATTTCAAAAAATTACCTTCCGCACCGATGTGCACACTTTAAATTTGAGATTTAAGGGATTACTGACACCACCACTCCATCGTACTGAAATGTTCAAACGTTCTTTCAGTTACCAAATCACGTACCATTATAATTTATTACCTTTAAATCTCAAGCTATCACCTATAAAAATCTTTAAAAGTAAATTATACCAACAAAAACTCGACTCTAGCAGAATTATCCCTGTCTGACAGGATTACTGCAAGGTGTGGCCACTCTAGGACTTCTCTGTCATCGGAATTTGTATCCTTCCTACTTTTCCTTCCCTCTTTATCTCCTTAGTCTCCCTCCCCTCTGTTTCTTCATTCCTTGTATTAATTTAATTTATTTAAATGCTTATTTTTTTTTTATTATTTTTAATTATGTAATTAATTAACATTCCGCGAAGTAGGGGTTAAGTGGAAGAGCAGCGGGCGTTTCTCACAGCGCTCATAGCTGAACTTCGCCCCCATATTGTACTTTCCTTTTATATTGTTTTGAGTTTCTGTAAATAAAGGCATTATTATTATTATTATTATTATTATTATTTGTAATTTGAATTTAAAATTGATCACTGTAATAAAACCAGAATTCGACCTTGGACGGGGACGCTTCGTTATGGTCAGTAATTTTTGTCAATGTCAAGCACATCCTGAATTTGTAAATGGACGTGGGTTAAATCAATTTTCATTACTTTCGTAAATGTCGATAAAAAAATTTCGTGGCAATTTTAAAATTTAATATTAATTTTATTGTTTGCTCCACAACGTTCCGACAAAAATATACAAATCCCAATTTTTTTTTAAATGGTTTCTAAAGTTACGGCGTAGATCTAATCAAAGGGCTAATTGCCAAAATTAAGTGGGCACATCTGTTCTGACCTAAGTTCATGAGAGTCATTTCGCAGTGTTATTTCAAATAGACGTCCATCAACTACATTTCGACCTTGGTACGTGTTTCATTTGTTATGATTGTCGCGCTAGAGTGGTATTAAGGAATGTTTTAAACAATGCGCAATTTTCTTTTATGATAATCGTGTCATTAATTAGGCAATCACAATTTATTTAAACAGACCAGAAAAGTGCAATTGTATTGTTGTGTTTTAACACGTAAATTAAATTTTTACGAAGAGAAAAAAATACTAGAAGCGAACTTATTCCTACCCTGCGCAAATTTCATATTGCTCTTATGTCATTGGGTCAACTTGCTTTAGGAATGAAATAATTTTATTCTGCGAAATCCTTTCGGCAGCTGTGGTTGTGTTCAGTTAATTACGTTTTTCAGCACAGACAATTACACAGTTCTAATAAATAAATAAAAAACAATAGGATTAACAACATAGTTAATTTTATGATAACAAACTTAGTTGCGTTGTAGTGTTCAGCGTATCAAGATGATTTTAATTTTGGTAGCGGTTTGTTTAGTGCCGTTGCTCTACTTTGTGCTTGTAAAACCTTTTAAATATTGGGCAAACAAGGGTGTACCACAACGAAATATTGGTGCGTTATGGTTGGAAAATTGCGGAGGAATTTTGCAACTTAAGTCTCAAGCAGAAATAGTTCAATCGGTGTACGATAGTTTTCCAGATTATAGGTAATTAATAAAATTTTTATTTAAAACATGTGCAGAAGTTGCAATTTAGCAACCTTCGTTATGGCATTGAAAATGAACTTGTCTAACTTTCAAGTCTGGCATGAAATTTGCAAAATCTGAAAAATTCACAAGGGTAAGAAATAAATTGTCACACTTTTATTAAGTCGGAACGGATAGAAAAGTACAAATGTATAAAATTGTACACAAATTGGGAAAATATACGACTCGCGAAAAGTTACAAATTTTCGAATACTGGGAAACATATTTACTTGCAAATTTACAATTTCACAAAGGGCCAGAATTAAAAAAATTGTACAAATACCTTATTTAGAATGTGAGAAAATAAGCGAAACAGCAAAACAATCGCTTCATTTCCTACAAACTCGCTACATATCGATTTTGAAGCGATTCGCACCAAAACTTCAGCACGAAAAAATGCCCCCCCCCCGCAACCGCATGCTGAATTCTCTTACAAATTACAATCGACCCCTAGAATGTCTTAAAACACCGAATTGCACACATATATCGATTTTCAGCTTTTTCCGATAATTATAACTTTTTCCCCATTTGCAACCCCCAAATCCACGTCGGCAAAAAAAATTCGTAAAAACCCACAGATTCGTCCACATAGTACCAAAAACGCAATGCGACATTTATTTCTCTCTTTTTAGCACGAAAAAAAATTGTCCCCCCCCCCTCCACAACTACATCCCGAATTCTCTTACAAACTGCAATCGACCCGTAGAAAGTCTCAAAATACCAAATTTCACACAAATATCGATTTTCAGCTTTTTCCGATAATTATAACTTTTTCCCCATTTGCAACCCCCAAATCGACCTCGGCCAAAAAATTCTTAAAACCCACAGATTCGTCCACATAGTACCAAAAATCAATGCGAAATTTTTTTATTTCCCCCCTTTTAAAAAACGTACCTCAACTTTACACCCCTGTAACTTCGCCCCCGTGCATCGCAAATGCCAAAACGATGAGCGCTGGTTCATACTCTTTCCAAGTAGCCCAAAATCAAATTTGGATCTTTCAAAAAGTACGCTATGTAACCGAACTCTTTCGTGTTCAAAACATCGTTTTAACCCCCGTATTTTTGACCCCTCAAATCTTAGTTTTTAAATCTCTCCCAAAAGTTCGCATTTAATGAAATCTTCAAAATGACACCAACAACATCCGCTTAGCATACATAGAACTTGCAAAGATTCGCAAAAATTGCGACATTTACAAGCGTCACACAAATCGCTACACTTCTAATTTGTTAAACATTTTCATTGTTAAAATAGAAATAAATTAGTAATTTATTATAATAGTATTGTTTTTATTTAGATATGCTGGTTCGTATCAATTTTTGACCCCTACATTGTTCCTACGAGACCCCGATCTGATCAAACAGATAACAGTGAAGGATTTTGACCATTTCGTTGATCATAATCAGTTTGTTTCCGAAGAAGCCGAACCACTTTGGGGAAAAAATTTGTTTGCGCTGAAAGGTACGTCCTATAACGTAATTTTTTTCTATAGCAACTGTTAAAACGTGCTATTATAAACTAAAATTAGAGGGAAAAGTAGCACTTTACCATCAAGGGTAGATAAAGTAGTACTTTAACAGCAAGTATAGATAAAGTATTTTATGTTTTTTATACGCACTACAAACTCTATAGCAACCAAAAAGTTATTAAAGCCACCTACTCATTTTTAAATTAAATTTATCATTGATTTTTCTTCATTTTTTGGTCTTCTTTAACAATTGCTATAGAAAAAAATGTTGTATTCCACACGACGATAAAATTTCATTATCTTCTCGATGCTTATTAGCATCGCTCTCGAAGATAAAGTGCAATTTTATCATCTTGTACAATAAATAACTATTAATTAGTTTAATATTTATATGTACAGACCATTATAGGTTTTCAATTTTTCAATAATTGTTAGTTACTTAGCAAGATACCTGAAGGACCCTGGCCGCATTCTCAAAAAAACTTCAATAATAAAGTAATTGATAATAAGAACAATTTCTTCAATAGGAAAAAAATTATTTGCAGTCTAGTAAATGACCTGACCGGTACAAGTCTCCAAAACAACATTAAATCAGCGAAAGATCGTAACGCATGGAAGGACATTACGAAAAATGTCAACTGATTGAAGAAATCCTCATATATTCACGCACAAATCACGACTCTTCACTTCTGAAGATTAACGACAAGAGAGAGAAATGAAAATAAGTACCGTCTGTCTATAAAGTAACCCCGCCCCCCTAACTAACTTTTGAACGACTTGATATTTTACCACAACATATGGTGTGCTTTAATGGGAAATTAAATACTATTTTTAGCCAAAAATTAAAATTTGTATCATTCAAAATGGCGACTGGGCGCCATTTTCAAATTTTTTTATTAAATAGAAAGGGGGGTCAAGTGACACCCCATTTGAAAGGTCTTTTTGTTCTGCGTCTGATCCTAAAGTTTCAAAGAACAATATTTAGTCATAACAAAATGGCGGATTTTAAACAAATGGGCTCACTCAATTCAAAATTGATTTGATTTCTTTATCCAGGGTCGAGCGACGCCTCATTTGAAAGGTCTTTTAGTTCTGCGTCTGATCCTAGAGTTTCAAAGAAAAATATTCAGCCATAACAAAATGGTGGATTTTAAACAAATGGACTCACTCAATCCAAAATTGTTTTGATTTTTTACTTTCCTATACTTTCAGTATAGGGAAGTATTGATTTCATGCAAAATTTCAAAGTTGAGATTTTAACGGAAATAGTCGGGGGTCCATGGACCCCAAAAAAGTAATTTTAAAAAAATGTCTGTCTGGTGGGTGGGTGGGTGCTCCATATCTCCGGAACGGCTGGACCGATTTTGATGTGCTTTGGAATGAGGGGGTATATCAAAAATTCACCAACAAAATAAGCTTTTAAAGAAAACCGAAACCGGAAGCGGAAGTTAGACATGTTTTGTTTGGTAGCATTTTCTTCAGAAACTGAATTTTGGAAATTTTAATAGTGGAAATTAAAGAAGGCCTTAGGACAAATCAAACGATTTCTTACCGAACTCTGTAGCTTTAAAATGACGGCCGCTACGAATTTTTGAACATTTCGACTTTAACGCCCATGTACTCAAAAACCAGTTATCTGATTGGAATCAACTACATCTTGTTTGGTAGCCCTTCAAGGGTACTGTACCATGAAAAATAATTAATTTTTAAAATATAAAAACGATCGCAATGACATCACTCCAAAATTTTGGAATTTTTCAAAAAAATATTTCTCAAAAACTGCCCACACGTTTTTGTTTAAACTTTTTAAGCTGATAGAGCTAGGAATCTTCTACAATTTGTTTTTTGCGCATTGCTATAATTTCACTGTGACGCCCTCTATGAATTTTTGAAAATTGAAAATTGGTACCCATTTGTTTATTTAACGGGGGCAATAAAATATTTCTGTTAATATGAAATAGCTCACCATTGATAGCAAAATCCGAATATAATAATATTGTTTCGATAATTTCATATTTAGGGGGCTGTTCCCCTTCCTCCCAAATTTTTTCGATAAAAAATTAAAAAATTGATTTCTCCTTTTGCTTCCTCTGGGAGAATCTTTTTGCAAAAAATCAAAAAATCAAATTTTTTGCCCCTTAATAATCTTTTTGTCACATACTTCACATACTTTCTACAGCAGTTGTATTCTTGTACTAGTCGTTTAATGTTCAGTGTAGGCTAACTTTTTTATTTTAATAGATAGACTCGCAAACCCAAGAGCAAAGTTGTAGGGCAAATTCTTCTCAATTGTATTTAAGAAAAAAACTTGAGTTTCCAATTTTAATATGGCGGCCACGGTAAAAAATAACTTTTTTTTAAATGGAAACGTGGCATTTTGGCTTTAAAATCAGAAAGGTTTTGAAATTCTAAATGCAAATTAATAAGAGTAATTTCTTTCTAAAAATAATACTTCTCGAGTTATTAATATATTTTCAAATATCAATTTCCGCGCTCCCGTTGATTCAGTCCGAATATTTTACCCAACCTTATGCTTGCAGCGCAGCGGTCGGTCTTTCTTCAACCGCTTCAAGATGTTACAACTTATAAGAACTATTTACTTTAACTAGTCGTGTCTAGACAGGTGTATATCGAAAGTGTTGGAAAATATAAAACAATGTATTTAAATGTATAGGAAAGTCCAGGCGAAGTGTTTTGTTCATTTTTTATCCAGTAGGCCATTTTTTCTTTTGCAGGACAAAATTTTCCCAGAAATATCTCAGATGGCTGGAAATAATATTGAAAACGTTATGTTTCAACAAGACGGTGCGGTGCGCCCCCTCATTATTATAGGCCTGGTTCTGACTTTCTCAACGGACATTTTTTGGCAGATCGATTGTTAGGCGGGGGCCTGTAGAATAGCCGGCTCGCTCCCCAGGTTTAACTTCCTTCGATTTTTTTCTATGGGGATGTCTGAAATCGAAAGTGTCCAGAAACAATTGAAGAACTGGAGCAACGCATTACAGAAGTTTGCAGACTCCAGAAACTTATGAAAATGTAAGGCAAGAATTTCATAACCGACTTTTTATGTGCCAAGAAGTGAATGGTAAACATTTCGAACACTTAATTTAATTAATTTAAGCTTTAATTCTTAGTTTTTTTAAATAGACTTCTTTATCTTCAAACATTGTCATTTTGTTATGGCTGAATATTTTTCTCTGAAACTCTAGGGTCAGACGCAGAACTAAAAGACCATTCCAATAAAATGTCACTTGACCCCCTTTCCATTAAAAAAAATTCAAAATGGCGCCCAGTCGCCATTTTGGATGATACAAAATTTTATTGTAGGCTGAAAAATAGTATTTAATTTCCCATTACAACACACCAAATTTTATGGTAAAATATGAAGTTCAAAAGTTAGTTGGGGGGGGGGGGTTATTTTATAGACACAGTGTATATTAAAGCTGTGTCTAATTAAGAAAAGCAAATCTTAAATTTTCTAAAGAATGTGTCTAGGTCGGTACCAAAAAGTGTGGGTGTTGTGTTATTACTAAATATAATGCCACTTCAGTATTTTTAATTGTACCCACAAGTACATACATGAAATTATAAATGTTTTTTGTTGAATTTAAAAATAAAGACTGTCGAAAATCAAAAATTTTTATTGAAAAAACTTCGTAATAGAGGAAAAAATATAAAAACTCGTGGCTCGTGGCAGGGCCCCCTAAGGCCTCGGAACCGGGGGCAGTTGCCCCCTCTGCCCCATGGGAGTTTCGCCACTGCATTAGTTTCATGTTTAAATGATGTTTCAGGAGAAAAATGGAGAGACATGAGAGCAACCTTGAGCCCTTCTTTCACAAGCAGCAAAATGCGCGCCATGTTTGGTCTTATGACCGAGTGTGCCGACCAATTTGTTCGTCATTTTCAAAACGGAAGCTCCAACACCGTCACGGTTGAATTCAAAGATGCCTTTACCAGATATGCCAATGACGTAATAGCTTCCACAGCATTCGGGATTACCTGCGATTCGCTGAAGGATCGCGAAAATGAGTTTTATTTGATGGGGAAGGAAGCTACGAATTTTCGCGGATTCTGCAAGAATATAAAGTTTATTATTATGTTGATAAGTCCTCAGCTTGCTAAAGTAAGTGGTTTTATTGTGTATAAATTAGCTTAACCTGTCTTTAATATTTTTCATAATATTTGGATGTTACATTCTATGGTTATGTTATAATTAGTTCACCGGTTAAATGGTTAATTAATTTAAACCTGTTTGTAACCGATCTGAAAAACCGGTTTGGAACCGGTCTAAAAAACTAGTATGAAACCGGTCTGTAAAACTGATCTGAAAAGTATAAGGTATAAGCCGGCATTTATTATATACTTCCAATGAGTAGAATTACATAGATAACAATAGGTTAGAAGTTTTAGTATACGTATATCCAGTGGCTTAACTACAATTTGTAGAATCGTATTTCGATTCTCGATTCTAAAATCGAATTTCGATTCTCGATTCTAGAATCAAAAATCGTTTTTCGGTTCTAGAATCTAGAATATTTTCATGTGAACGCGTTCTACTGTTTTAATAAGAACGTTAACGTTTCGCGGTTCATTAAACAACGTGAATATCTTGCAAAACTTCTTTTAAGTGTTCTTAAAAATCTTGCGTTTCCCAGGTATTTTTAAGCGGGTGTTAAACTTTAAGCTTGCCTTTAATAAGCTTGGATACAAAAGATGCAAATATTTGAGATTTTGCATTTACCGTAAGTAGGTACGTAAATACTTGTTTCATGCTATCGGCTACTGTTGCCACATCTGGTTTTTACAATCTTCTAAGAAATAATCGGTTGAGTCTTGTGGGGGTGAACAAATATGAGAAGGAAGTTTGAGATGTGAGACTGTTATAGTAGACTTCAGAATGGCAAGAAATATGTAAAATAAAGAAGTTCGTGTGCACGGTCTTCTAGGTGGACTTTTTATACATCAAATCGTATAGCTGTTATTGAGGAGCAAGATTGCGGTAGTCGTCAAAACTTAAAAAAATAACAACAAAACTATTTAACAACCCTGCTTGAAAGTCGTCCGAACGAGCGAGAACGAAAACAAGGCATGCATACATGTTAGACGAAGAAGAAGTTACTAATAATATTGGTGGGGCAGCGGTCGCGTCCAAGTGCCGGTAGCTCTAGCGCAGGGTTTTACATTTTTTGATTTCACTATATTCTAATTATGCGAATATCTCAATTTTCTTTAGACCATAGAACCGCAATTAAATTCCGCACAAAAGCTACTTCGGTCAAAAAATGAAATTTTTTAGGCGTCTTGGGCTTAACCTTAACAGCGAGTTATAAATAAAAGTTCATGCTACAAAAAAGAGGGTTTCCAGATAATCGCTGTCAAAGTTTTAATGCTGCATAAGATGCAATGTATTTATTTAACTGCAAAAGGATTTCTCGTCATTTTAAATGCGGCTATTTTGAAGAACAAATAAAGCATATAAAAGTATTTTCATAATATGCAAAAATCCAAACAATCGTGTTTTTTAGCTTTTGTCCACGCCGATTTTTTTTACGACCACTGGAATCACAATAACTGCTCTATGATTTGATGTATAAAAAGTTAACCTACAAGACCGTGCACACAGAAGTTAAAATACAGCTCCAATTTCTCTAGACTATTACTGTTGCCTCAGATTCTAGGTTCTAGGGAAAAAAATTTTAATTCTATTCCGATGATTTTAAAACATTGTTTTTTTTGTGTTTCAGATTTGAGTTTTAATTTCTGTTTTATTTAAGTACCTATATTATTTATAATTTTAAAGGGTTGCAAAAATAAGTTAGCTTAGATTTCTTGAAGTGGGTAATTACTACTTTCTACTACTTATTAAAGCAAATATTAACGTTTTCCGTTTAAGTGCATACTTTAGTTTCTAAATACATCAAAACTGAAATTCTAAAACAACTGAAAACAAATTACTAAAATGTTTTTTTGTCTAGATGTTTTTGTAAAGATTTTTTATCCCATGATTCTTCTTAATAGGACTTTTTTGTAGGATATTTTCCGAGGTTTTTTTCCGTCTACCGTAGCCTCATTTATTCGCCTGTTTAATGAGTCCAATTATTATTGCCGTGGTGATAATAAAGTTAGGTTTTCATTTTCTAAGCATGGGTGAATGAATTAGAAACAATGTAATACCTTGGTGCAATATTAAAACATGTTTTTTGATTAGAAGAGAAACATATTCGATAATAATATTAAATCTCACCACAATCGATAATTCGGTAATTGTAACATAATTTTATAGTAATTTAACAAACTCGCGATCTATAAGTAGGAACGTTTTCAAAAACTTAGTTTCTTTCAAAAAAGATTTTTGTGACCGCGGGACGCCACTAGTGTACCAATATCTTGTTTAAATTTAAAAATAAGTATATCAAACCGCTTATAGTATTAATAAAGCATAGTTAAACAGCAAAAGGGTATGAACAGGTGGTTGCAATAAGTAGAAAAGGTTTGCGCACATGAGGAACCCCTATTTAAATAGAAAGCTTAAGATTACCTTAGTAAGAAGGATGCGAAAGATGATCAGTATTCCAAAATATTTTGTCTTTGTTTCTGAGATCCTTCGACCCGAAAACGAATCTTTGTTGACGATTCCAGAGTAGGAAACTGATTCTTGAAAACTAAATGAATCGTAGATTTTAGATTAGGAAATCAATTTTCAATTCTTAGAATCGAAATAAATCTTCGAAATATAATTCTCGATTCTAGAATCGGATTTCGATTCTCGATTCTAGAATCAAAATCCGATTCTCGGTTCTAGAATCGGATTCCGATTCTCGATTCTAGAATCGGATTTCGATTCTAGAATCGAGAATCGGTTTTAACGACACTGCAGAACCGATTCTTAAAGCTAAAGAACCGATTCCGATTCTAGACTCGGAATCGTTTGACAGCACTACCTATTAGCCGTGTAAATTTTTTTTTTTCACTACTAGTAATATAGCGTAGCATTTTGACACATAATAGAATGCTGTGAAATTCAATTTCTCTACCTTTGCTCACTGACAGGTAACTAATTTTTCATTATTAACCACCGGTAAATAATGAACAAATTTATATTTTTTGATAATCCTGTGACAGTTTTAAAGAGAACGTTTTTATAGCACGGTTTAATATAATGGAGAGATTCTATTTAATGCTATTTTATGCATAAAATAGTTGTTTAAATAAATTAATTTAATTTTAAAAACTTTGGTGTATTTGAATATACGTTTTTAGCGCGGTAGTAAATGACAACTCTGTCAATATCAATTTCGCCTATAATACAACCACACAAAGTAAAAAAGAGAAAATTGTTAATAATTTCAGTATTTTAGATGAAACCATATCTTAAAAACAAAGTTTTTGAATACCAATGATGATTTAACAAGGTGAATAATACGTAGATTTAATCTTTCTATCGATACATAACTTTCTGTATTTTAGGTGAAGTGCTTACTATTATAAATATAGGGGTTAACTTCAAAACTGTCATTTGTTTTATAATTTGAAATAAACAGGGATTTAAGTTAAAATAGTCATTTTTCGACAATTGTAAGGGTTTATATCACTAGTAGTGAAAAAAAAAGTATATACGCCTCGGTAGAAAAGTCGGGATCTAACCTTAGCCCTCAGGCTATAATAGTAGACTTTTCTACCTTGGTGTATAATATACTATTATCGATATGATTAATGTAACGACTGGTTTTAAGACGGGTTTTTAAGACAGGTTTTTTCAGACCGGTTTGAAATGGTTCAAAAACCGGGTTTTTAAAAAACGGGTAAAAAATGAAACCGGTTAACAGGTTAATTTTTTTTTTATCGACGTAAGTAATGTAGCGACCGGTTTCAAGACAGGTTTTTCATGCAAGTTTTTGCCAGACTGGTTTTTCAGATCGGTTTTTTAACCGGTTTGTTTAGGCGGTTTTTCAGACCGTTTTTTAGGTCGGTTTGAAATGGTTTAAAAACCAGTATTTTAAGAAGCGGTACAGAATTGTGAAACAGGTTAACCGGTGAAATTTTTTATTATCGACATTAGTAATGTAACGATCGGTTTTAAGACAGGTTTTTCAGACAGGTTTTTTCAGACCGGTTTGAAATGGTTCAAAAACAGGGTTTTTAAAAAATGATGAAATCGGTTAACAGGTTAAAATTTCTTTTATCGAAATGAGTAATTTAACAGCCGTATTTAAGACAGTTTTTCAGACAGTTTTTTTCAGACTGGTTTTTCAGAGCGGTGCTTAAATCGGTTTATTTAGACCACTTTTTTAGAACGGTTTTTTAGACCGGTGTTTTAGGCCGGTTTATCAGACCGGTTTGAAATGGTTCAAAAACCGTTTTTTAAGAACTGGTAAAAAATTGCGAATCTGGTTTACCGGTTAAAATTTATTTTATCGACTTAAGTATGAGTAATGTAAGGACCGCTTTTAAAACCGGTTTTTCAGACCGTTTTTTTTAGACTGGTTTGTTCAGCTTGGTTTTTTATTCCGGTTTTTCGGACCAATTTATTCAGACTGATTTCTTCAGACCAGTTTTTCAGAACGGTTTTTCAGACCGTTTTTTAAGACGGTTTGTCAGGCCGGCTTGAAATAATTCAAATACCGTTTGTTTAATAACCGATCGAACATTGCGAAACCGGTTAACCGGTTATAATTTTTTTTACAACACTGTTATAATACAAACTAATAGCTTAAATTATTATACAAGCATTCATAAATTCTCGCACACTTTCATCTCCTTTGGCCGATAATTTCATTTGGTATATCATTTGGACTATAACTGCTAATAATTACTTTAATTTGAACTTACATTTGACAAAATTACATCGCGCCTTCTATACATTGTAAATTTTATCTATTCATTCCTGTTTATTAATTGTTAGTCTCTTTTTACACCTTCCTCAGTAGCTGGAGAACGCTAATTTGAGGGTTTTCAATATCGTGAACGTTATTTTTTTGTCATTCAACAAAGTTTTTTTGCTTGGGGCTTCCTCGCCACTATACGAGTTATGCCTAATGAAGAATGACACATTTATGACAAATTTCCCATCTAAACAATTACACTAACAAGCACATTCTACGGTCTCGAAAGATGTAGCCAGCAACAGCAAGCTAGTTTACATAGTAGATATCAGGCATAGTGTTAAACAAATGTTTTTATTTAAATGATGAAAAAGTACAATTATTAAACAAAGTCCAAAATACAACTAGTAAAATCGAAACCACAAAATTAACTATGAAATGACACGTTACTAATTAACAGATTAATACATTAAAACAACAGCATCAGTTCACGGCAAGGGCTGAATCCCTTGTCCACACACCCACTCCCCCCCCCTCCCCCGGGCCCAAGTCATGCCGATTTAACAGAAACGCATTTTCTGATAAAATTCACATAACAATAGTTATTATTTATGGGGCGCCAAGTGGAAAGTGAAAATTTGTTGTGCATTTCACGGTATTTAAGGCAATTTGTCCCAATATTTATTATATATACACATTTAGCTAAATGCTTTTTATTTTATTAAATCATTCTAGATTTAAATAAATACTTAAACATTTGGTTTAAATATTCCAACATTTAATAAATCATTAGAAATTTAAATAAATCCTTAAACATTTATTTTAAATTTTTAAATATTTACTAAACCTATATGTATTTAGCCAAATCTGCACATATTTGTTTTAAATCTTTCAATATTAAATAAATATTCGCAGATTTAAATACATTTTTACCGATATAAATAAATCCTTACAGATTTAAATAAATGTTTCAACATTTAATTTTAAGCTGTCATACTTAATGTTAACTTGTCATATTTATTTGACCTCGGTAGACCCAGCCTACATAGAAGACTAAAGTCGTTTACATTGGTGGTAACGTTCAACAATTATGAACACGTTTTCCGTATTTCAAGCTTTGTACAATTAATGTTAGTTCAATCATAAATAACAACATATTTCACAACATGAACATTGCATAATTTATTATTCATACAATGAAAGTTTCCTCAACATTCTCTTGAAAATATAATTTTTAGTCTGTTTTGTTTAAGCGTCGAACGCTCCCACCACGACCCTACCTTGCGCCTTACTACCGGTGTAAACGGTCTTGGTGTCCTAAGTCGGCTGGGCTCACCAAGGTCAAATATATATGGCAGGTTAACATTAAATGTGACAGCTTAGAATTAAATGTTGAAACATTTATTTAAATCTGTAAGGATTTATTTACATCGGTAAAAATTTTATTAAAATGCGATTATTGATTAAATATTGAAAGATTTAAAATAAATATGTGCAGATTTGGCTAAATACATAAAAGTTTACTAAATATTTGAAAATTTAAAATAAATGTTTTAGGATTTATTTAAATTTCTAATGCTTTATTAAATATTGGAATATTTAAACCAAATGTTTAAGAATTTATTTAAATCTAAAATGATTTATTAAAATAAAAAGCATTTAGCTAAATGTGTGTATATATAATATATACTGGGACAATTCGCCTTAAATACCGTGAAATGCACAGCAAATTTTCACTTTACACTTGGCGCCCCATAATTATTCGCGTTATTTACAAAAATGTTTAACAACTAACCTACAGATCCTGGAGGAGCGACAACAATCTTTCGGATTTTTTTTGTCCATAACACCTGAGCAGGCACTGCCTGCAACAGGCGAATTCAACTAATATAGCCAACAATTGACTAGTTTATAAGCTAGCTAAGTTTACACTTTAGCCGTAACATTTCAGACACCTTCAAACAGAAAACCCAAATTAGACCCACAAGATTAATAATCACACTCATAAACCTGCAACAAAAAGAAGGTTGACCCACCAAAAAAGAGAGGTTTACGGGATGAGTACTCTACTCCATTGTAAGCGCACTTAAAAAAAACTTTAGATTCGTATTCTACACATGTCGGTTAGCCAGTGTGGGCAAGCGCTATTTTTCTTTTTTACAAAAACAAATATTGGCTCCAAACTCGGTATAAAGGTGTTGACAATAGGTACAACTTTTCTTGAAGCAAAACTTTCTCGAAGGTTTGATTTTGATGGCTTACCTAACCATCTTCTAGAATAATTGTCCAAAAAATTCAAATTTGAAAATAAATATTTTGATTTTAATGGATAAATATTTTTTACAAAATGAAAATAATAATAATTTTAAATTTTTAACTGCATACGGTAGCAATACGGTGGTAATACGGTAGCAGATATAATACGGTAGCAAACAAGATACGATGGCAAACGGTAGCGAATAAAATACAGTTGCCTACGGTAGCAATTAAGATATAGTAGTCTACGGTAGTAAACAGTTGCAAATAACCAACGAAACAACAACGAGACGTTCTGATGCAAACGTTAATGATCTTTAAAACCAAAGGGGTGAGACAGGTCTAGCGGACAAACGGGATTGTGACGGATATAAAAGAGAGAAAGAGAAAAGCACTAGAAATGAAGAGAGAGGTGGAATGGAGCAACAGGTAATCAATACAATACTAAAGTGAATGTAACAAAATTTACCAGAGTGGTTTTAGTGTTACTCACTTAGTATACCTCCTAGAATCGGTTACCTCGGCTGGTTGTCCTGGTGTAGACCTATAGTTGAGACTTGAAGAAGATGAACTGTTGAACCAAACTGTGCTTGCTACGGTATAAAATTTGCTTTTATAGGGAACGCGTGTAGTGGGGAAGTGAAATATTTACAAATCTACTCCAAAGCAATGCGCGTTTTAAACTCAGTTTAGAGCGGAGACCGTGCTCCGCTTCTCGACGTACAACTCAAGGTCACGCGTTGCTTGCCCCGTTAAAATTAATTTTAATGCTAAAATAACATACAATTCAGTAAAATAAATTCTAGAATAATTAAATCAAATTTATTAGCGAGCCCTCACTCCGCTTAGCGGCTACTGACCCGAGCTCAAGCGTAAAATGGAGTACACGCCCCTGTGAAAATTAATTTCAATACATTTCAATACAATAAATGCTAAAACAAATAGTGCATCATAAGAAAAGATTTCTAAGTATGTTTACATTAACATATTCTTTATAGTCATCACTCAATAAATGCAGTCTTTTATAATGTTTTCCCATGTTGTTCTCGTACGTTCATTAATGCCTTTTTTATTTCTCATTAACACATCAATTTTAGGCATATAATATGTTATTGGTATTATCATTATCACAAACTTTTCGAATATGAGTAAAGAGAACGTGATATTTAAATTGTTGGTTTGAATCCATCTGATGATATATAATTTTCAGCTTGTGGGAGCGCAATTGTTCAACAAGCAAGTAAGTGAATTCTTTCGAAGATTAGTAAAAACTAACATGGAATCCCGCGAGAAAAATGGGATTATTCGACCAGATATGATTCACTTGCTAATGGAAGCCAGAAAAGGCAGACTAAAGCACGAAGAAACCAGCAACGGTGTTGTAGATAGAGGATTTGCCGTTATTGAAGAATCTTCTATTGGAAAGGAAGAAACACGCCAAAAACGTCAATTATCTGATGACGACATAACAGCTCAAGCTCTAATTTTCTTTTTTGCTGGTTTTGAAAGCGTTTCCACCTTGATGTGTTTTGCGGTATATGAACTTGCGGTTAATACTGATATACAGGAAAAGCTGCAAAATGAAGTTGATGATACTTTGCGAAAATGTGGAGGTTCTCTTACCTATGAAGCGTTGCTAAAGATGAATTATTTGGACATGGTGTTATCAGGTAAAGTATGTTGCATGAAAAATGAAGCTTAGGTATCTATAAGAAATAACTTATTACATTAATGAAATATTTGCAATTTGCTTATAATTACGAGGGATGTCCGGTACCTAAGGTACATTTGTGAATTACAGACAAACTACTTTATTTATAGAAATCAAACATACACTAAGTAAAAGCGCGAACTGTTAGCCATTGTCTTTTTAGCAGACTGCTGAACTTTGAATTTTTTTAATTGATTCTCATCCGTTTTCGTTGTTGATGGTTTTCGTCGCACACCTTCGGGATCATCGTTCAGTGTAGTGCGGCCACTTTTGAACTGATTACGCTAACTTGTTTTCGACTCATAACGCCTTCTCCGTAAGTTTTCAGTATTTTTTTTATGAATTTTGTCAGGTTTTTCATTATTTGCATGCAAAAATCGAATGATCGCTCGCAATTCAAACTTGGAGTATGTTTCGATCGGAACTGACATTTTGCGGCTGTCACTGAGCACGTTGTACTTAACCTAAGGCAATGACAACAGTCACCTATGTAGTACATATGTGCATCTAAAATGCGTCCAAGTTTCAACCTGATCGGATCAACGTATGCGGTGTGCCGAGCAAACGTACCTTAGTAACCGAACATCCCTTGTGCATTAAATTATGCCAGTAACTTATTTCCTTTTTCAGAGGTTTTGCGAAAATGGCCCACAGCAATAGCAGTGGACCGTGTTTGCGTTAAACCTTACACAATTGAGCCAACTAAAAATGGGGAAAAAGCAGTACATTTAAAAAAGGGTGATGTCCTTTGGCTGCCAATATATGGGCTTCATAGAGATCCTAATTTTTATCCCAACCCTGATCGTTTTGACCCAGAAAGATTTACCGATGGGAACAAAGACAGTATCTATCCCTATTCTTATATTCCTTTCGGTGCTGGACCACGAAGCTGTATAGGAAACAGATTTGCTTTGTTAGAGGTCAAAACTGTACTGTTTTACCTCCTGTCTAAATTCAATGTTACTGTTGTGGAGAAATCAACAGTTCCTCTAAAGCTGGCAAAAAATCAGTTTAATCCTACTGCAGAAGGTGGATTTTGGTTTGGATTGAAACCCCGCAAGGTGGTAAAGTAATTGTGGTCATTTTTGTTGTTATGTTATACTGTGTTATATTTTAGTTGTGTTATCTTAGATACCTGATTAGGTTGTTATTTAAAGTGAAAGAAAAATTCTATTTGTGTCCCTATTTCGACAATGAAAAATTAAATTGAATCTAAAAGATTACCACCTTTTTCAATACTACATATTGTTTTCTGGAATTACGTAATAATTATCATTTATAATGAATATGCATATGAGAAAGCGTTGTTGATAAAAAACAATAATTTATTTCTGCTGATATTAAAATTACTTTATAGACAAATTTCTACAATTTTTGTATTTTGTTGTCACACAAACACCCAATATATTATACAGATGTGTATTATTTTTAACAGAAAGTGTTTATTGAATTTATGTAATAAACAATAGAAACATGAAATATGTGCTTGTTTAATTAATTACTTTTTTTCTACAGACGTCAAAAAATGATGACATCTTAAATAATTCTCAGTGTGCAAAATGTCATATTGGAGATGTTTATCATGACAACAACGTGCACGAAGTATTTCGCGCACTAGAGCGAAAAATGTTTCGTGCATGACGACAACGGTAGGTAACAAGGACGCCGACCAAACTTGTTTAGGAAATAATTAACTTTTACAAAAAACAAAACCGACTTCAAATAAAAACACAAAAGTAACATAAGTTAACTAAAAAGCAAAAAATAAATGTTTTTTATACAACAGTTTAATACTTATTTGTTGTTCCGTTTAATGTAATTAAGAAATTGTTGTTTATTATATAATTATTAATTGTTTTATAATTTTTAAGTCGGTGCCAAGTAAAACATAAACATTTGAATCTAATTTGTTATTGTACCCAGGTATATAATTTTTATGTTATACTTGGCACCGACGTAAAAATTATAAAACAATTAATAATTATATAATAAACAACAATTTCTTAATTACATTAAACGGAACAACAAATAAGTATTAAACTGTTGTATAAAAAACATTTATTTTTTGCTTTTTAGTTAACTTATGTTACTTTTGTGTTTTTATTTGAAGTCGGTTTTGTTTTTTTTTAAAGTTAATTATTTTACAATTTTAAGTGATGGGTAGACCTAGTAAGGATGCTTCTCGAATGAGGAAACGATTGCTAGTTGAAACGGAAGATGAAATACGGAAACACTAAAAAAGTCCGTTAAAAAAATAGATTTTGAGGAGTATCTTCGAAGTTCAAGCTCAAATACCAATGAAATTATAATGGGACCACCTTGGAACTATACTGAACCCAACACCAAAAAATCATTAAAATCGGTTGATAAACAAAAAAGGTATGCCCGAACATACATAAAAAAAAATTTAAAAAAAAAATATATATATATATATATACGAACGAATTGAGAACCTCCTCCTTTTTTTGAAGTCGGTTAAAAATAACTGACAAATATCAATATTTGTTACATTTTGTTTCCGTAGTAACAAAGAAACAGACTAGATTGCGATAGAATAAATCTTTATTCTTGTATTTTATTTATAATTTTACTTAATTTCTTTCATTATTTCAGTAAGTCTGTATAAAAAATGTTGTATGCAACTCGTGCGCGAAATTTCTTTGGTGCTTCCAAATGAACTTTCATGCTCAAGCACCAAAGTATAATTTCGCGCACTTGATACATAAATAACTATTAATTTCGGTAACTGTAATGGTAACTTGTTACAATTATTTGGTGACTCAACTTTAGTGAGTTATCTTTATGCAAAAATATTTAAAATATTTTAAAATTGTGCCGTTTGTTGTTCAATTTTTGAGATATTAGAAATACTCTTCAAATATTTGTCGTTAAGTATGGAATTCCAACAGTGACTTCTCCCTTCTCTAGGAGGCATTTTCTTTACGTGTTGTACAGATAATTTTTTCAAACACCGTCGGAAAGAGTTGGCTAAGAACATGTAAAAATATAATTTTTTTCTACACCTATTTAATTATATGACAATTATTAGCATTTTTTTCGTGAAAAATCTTACCTATAATTCATTGTAGTAAATTATGGATTCATAATTCACTGTATCCGACCAATCACAAATACAAATTCAAAAATCACTGTTTCGCTGATTCGATGATTTTTAAATCGCCCGCGATCAACTCTTTCGGCGGCTGACAATCAACTCGCGTGACAGCCAAGTGTATCGCCATATTTCTTGTTTGTTTTACAATCTGTGCAAACTAATAATTCAACCACTAAAACGAGTCTAATTTATTTGTTTAATAGGTGTAGAAAAAGCATAATATCACATTCGCGATTATGGCCATTATTCACTCGGATGATTTGCGCCACTCGCCTGCGGCTCGTGGGCTCAATCATCATCTTCGTGAATAATGGCTGTCAGAATCGCTCATATAATAATATACTATTAAATTAGGCATTTATTTGATATTTACCACAGTAATAAACAAGTAGTCCGGCATCCATTTGCTCAGGTAGTGCTATGAAAACCAAAAACTAAACAAGCAAAATTTTTCTAAAAGTCACGCGTTTTTATGAAATATATTAATATTTTTTTTTCATTCAGCAAGGGAAGTACTGTATTCACTAGTGATGAAAGTACCCTTCGCACTCAATGAGGAGAATGCCTACTTTCTTCTCTAAAATAACAATTAAAAAATTAACTATTTTCAACGGTGCTCTTATTTATTCTTAGTTTTTTTTTGCTTGACGTATTACACCGTTTTGTCGAAAATCTATTTGCATTGTTAAAATTAACAAATGTCATTACATTTCAAAATACGGACTTTAGCTGATACTAGATTCCTGCTGATGTTTCCGCGATGTTCAGGTAAACCATTGCAGTGCGACGCAGTGAACAGGGCATTATCGCGCAACACGCGACGACCAGGCTCGTGCACCAGAAATGAATAGTAGCGGGCAAGATTTGCATCCAAACACTAAACGAAAATGGTCCAGACGATTTAATTTCTAATTCCAAAACGTCTAATAACGGTGAATTTAAGAGATCAATTTGTTCATTCATTAAAGGTACAGATTTTGAATGTTTATGAACTTCAAATGCTTCTAGTATATCCAACTTACGTTTGTCATCACAAAAGTGTAAAAATTTTATAGTGTTATTAAATGTAATTGAATGATTGTGTTCTAATAAGTGTTTAGCGTAATTGAATTTATGGGGGTGTTTATACTTGTAACAACGTACGTGTTCCTTGTACCTAATATCAAAATTTCTAATTGTTTGTCCTATATAAACCAAATTACAGTGCGAGCATTTTAATTTGTAGATGCCTGATTTTAGTAAATTGTCTGTTTTTTCTTTAGCATTAAAGAAAGTGTTTAAAATGTTTTTTGTTGGTTTAAAAGTTATTTTGCATTTATTTATTTTGTTTATAATTTTGGTAATTTTTCTGATTGATTGCCAAAATATGGAATTGAGGCGTATTTCAACTTATCTAATGAAGTAGTTGGATAAATTGTCTGAATAGCTAATTTATAATTTTTCTCTTTAATTAGTGTTTCAATAAGTTGAGTATTATAACCATTATTGTATGCAATTTGTTTAATAATCGAAATTTCTCTACTATAACTAATTTCACCTAAAAACCCGTTAAAGCCCTATGTATCATGGATCTGTCTGTATGCTGCTAATTTATGTGTTTTATGATGACAAGAATCGGTTCTGTACCACCCCTGTAAGAATGCACTTCCTGGAATGTATTCAGTCGATTTAATGATCTTGGAGCTCTCCAATCTCGTACTCTTCGTGAATCAGAGTATATGCCGTATCTGGATTCATCGGAGAAGAGCACAAATGACCATTGTTCATTTGTCCAATTCCCGCGTTCCTGTGCCCACAAAAGCCGCTCTCCGCGATTCCCTATTGCTAAAGGTGGAACTCGCAACGGCCGCGTAGAACTTAACTTCATGCAACCTATTGCGCACAGTTTGGTCACTAACCAGTATGCCATGTGTCCGGTTCAACTGATTTTGAAGTTGACGAGCGGTGCAGGTTCTTATTTAAGCAGTTCAGCAATAATTGTTGTTTTGGCTGGTTTGTATTATTTTTTCTTTTTTGATGCGGACCGGTGGCTACGTGCTGATCAAGTTGAACTTTTTATTAACGTTTATCTGTAAAAACAATATTTAAGTACAATTTACTACAGCTTACACAAAGGAAAATAATTAAATGTGCCCTGTGGCCTGTGCCATATCCTTTGCAATATCACAAAAAAAACTTTCTAATTTTATTCTTAAATTGGTTGCTTAATTACAAAATAATATAACAAATTAGTATTAAATTTTTAACTCGCTGTTTTGGGTTGTTTGAAGTTTTTTAACTTTAAACAACACAACACTTCCACCGTATTTAAAACATGTATACGGCTTCAACCACTTCTTAATTAAATCGTTTTTTGAACTAGCAACTGTAGGCATTTTCAGGGTATAGACTGGACAATTACACTTTACAGCTCTGTCAAGGCAACAAATGAACTAGTCAAGCACTAAAATTATAAATAACTATTTCTAAGAATAAGTATAAAGAAAAATTTCCAAATATTATTTTCAAAGAAATTGGTACCTAAGGAATAAGACCTATCCAAATAATACAACCTTTGTCAGTTAATCTTTTATTTCCTCTACCCCTACTTGGAAATTTAGAAAGTGCAAGTCTAGGGTTCATGTGGTTTCACTAGAAGAAATTGTGCAATTTCTTCTAAGAACTACGAATATTTTATTTGATAATTTATTTGAAATTTTTTTTTTTGCTAGAATATGCATTTTCATGCCATTAAAAGCTAAAATATGCACTAATATATGCCGTATGCCGTAAAGTTGTAATATACGCCAAATATGGAAAATAAATAACTTCATTTACCAACACGATAGAAAAATATTTGGCTTGGCGAACTCTTTCTAAAATTAAAAACAATTAAATTTATAATTTCGTTCTGAATATTTATTTCTAAATAATGCTCATGTGTTTCCTTTGATTTTATTCTTCTGGTATGTTTCAGAGCAACTAAATCGAATTTACTGAAAAATTTCTATTATGTTTTATCATATAATTAACTTGTAAACCTTTAAGAGCTAAATTTTTATTACCCTAAATACTGTACAATATACAATTCTTTCAATTACTGCTTGCCAATGTCGCGCTTTTTCCTTCATTATGTTTTGAAGTAACTTATCAATCGTCATCTTTTTGTCTAATTTAATCCTCATTCATTACATTTTTTCCAACATAAAATATGCTTTTTGGACATTTCATGTTTAAGCAAAGTACAGATGTGTTTCCAATCGAAATTTCCACGTCGAACAAAATAAGTAGTATTAATATTGATTTTCGAAAAAAGTTTGTAACAAAAATGGAACGCAACATCTTTTGATAATGAGTAAATAAACCAATTTCTTAAAACACTTTCGCCATTTCGTAATTTTCAAAGTATAATGAATCATTAAAACTTCTGTTAAAACTATTTACTGGGTGTTTTTTTATTAATTTTCAGTTACACGGGATCCCTTTCAATAATTATATGACGCAATTAGTGTTGCCCAATTACCTGAATCTGATGAATACACTGAAATTACTTGGCCTGACCTATTGTTGGATGACGTTGCTCCAGACATTACACTCATTGCAGATGAATCACTTTTTTCAGGTTCACTTTGTTCACTAACACCAGTTTCAACCCCAACGTCCTCAGAAACATGTTCTTCAGCAGAAGTTGCAAGTCGTTCAGTTTTTGAAATTATAAATTTAGTTACAGCGCCCGCTTGTTTTGCTATATCTTTCTGTTTAGCAGCTCTCCTTTGTTGATTTGGTGCTGAAGATAATTTTTTTGGTTCCGAGATTATGGATACTTTTTTTTATTACTTTTAATAAAGGGTGTCCAAGATAAGGAGTGCATGGGGATCTCGTAAACGGGTAAGAGATAGAGATTTGGTTAAATGAGAAGAATTGTTCAGCATATCAAGTACTAGTACGATCCACATTCAAATCCTAGAATTTTCTCTTAATTTTTAGTACAGACTGAAAAAAACAAAATTTTCAGTTTTCGTTTTTTGTGTATAATTTGATTATTATCAAAGATAGCGCAAAGAGGTTTTGACATTATTAAGACACTTCTTTGCACAGAATTCGAATCTCAAATTATAATTTTTATAGGTCGTTCAATTTTCAAGATATTGACATTAACTTCGCTTTTTTAAATATGCGTCAAAGGCGGCCATGTCATCATTAAATAGAGCTATCTTTCCTCATTTCTTTGATGTAAAGTTTAATGGGTTTATTTGTACAAATAACGAAGTTATAAGCCAGAAACCTTTTTTCAATAGTAGTATGCTGAACATTAACAAAGCATTTTAATTTAAGATTCGAAATCTGTGTAAAAACGTGTCTGAATAATGTCAAAACCTCTTTGCGCTATCTTTGATAATAACCAAATTATACACAAAAAACGAAAACTGAAAATTTTAGTTTTTTCAATCTGTACTGAAAATTTAACAAAAATTGTAGGATTTGAACGTGGCTTATAGTAGTACTTGAGATGCTGAACAATTCTTCTCATTTAACCTAATCTCTATCTCTTACCGTTTACGAGATCCCCATGCATGCACTCCTTATCTTGGACACCCTGTATAAATTCTAAAATAGCCAACCCACAATGATCCAGGCTCCGTGACGATTGTCTTTTCATAGGTAATTTGATAATTTTATTATTTAAATTGTAAGGGTATGGTTTGGCGCCGCCTGATAAAAGTAGGGTGGGCTAGCGCCTACCCTGCCCACCCTCTTGAGCCGGGCCTGCGGATTTATTCATAAGTACCTATCATTGACGATCCGCCACTGTACTCAAGTGAAAACATACTTTTCTCCGTCTCTTTATAGATGTTGGTTATAATATAAACAAACGTTGTGTATTGGAATACGCGTTACTCATCTGTTTATGCTGTAAGGTCATTGTGTAGAGCAGTGTTCAGTTTTTTTAAAACATGCATTTTTTTCTTATGATAAATATTGTCATTAATTAGGTAATCAAAAATTGTTTAAGGTGACTAGCATAACTTTATTATTTCTGTTTTCTCCATTAAAAATAACGTTTCTATAAAAAAAATTAAAAAGCGACTTACTCCTACCCTGCGCAAATTATATATTTGTCTTACGTCATTAGGTAAACTGTTATAGGTTAAATATTAGTTGCAATTTTTTCGGCAGTTGCAGTCATGTTTTAAGGTATTGCGTTATAGGCAGATAATCCCAAAATTGCGATAAAAAAATATTAGCACCGATAGCGTGGTCTATTTGATGAAAACAGTTAGTTACGTTGCACTGTCCATTGTGTCAAGATGATTTTAATTTTAGTGGCGGTTGGTTTAGTGGCGTTTTTGTATTTTGTGCTTGTAAAACCTTTAAAATATTGGGCAAACAAGGGTGTACCCCAAGCAAATATTGGTACTGTGTGGTGGGAAACTTTGATAGCGGTTTTGCAACTTAAGGCTCAAGCAGATATGCTTCAATCGGTATATAATAGATTTGCAGATTGTAGGTAATAAAAATTTAAAAAAAATTGTATTAGGCTAACAACGAATAGTAGTGTTTATGCTAATTTTCTTTATCAGATTTAGCGGTGTCTATCAATTTTTCACCCCTTTATTATTCGTGAGAGATCCCGACCTGATCAAACAAATAACAGTGCGAGATTTTGATCATTTCGTTGATCATAATCAAGTTATTTCCGAAGAAGCCGAACCTCTTTGGGGAAAAAATTTGTTCGCATTAAAAGGTATGTTCTTAAATTAAATTTTTCAGTTTAGTAAAAAGCTTATTTAATTTAAAATTTTAATGTAAAAGATGATGCGTGTAAAATGGGTACCTAACTTTAGTCAATTTTATTAGGAAAAATTAAATTGGATTAGCGTTCCACTAATGTTTCAGGAGAAAAATGGAGAGACATGAGAGCAACCCTAAGCCCTTCGTTCACCAGCAGCAAAATGCGCGCTATGTTTGGTCTTATAACAGAATGTGCCGAGCAATTTGTTCGCCATTTTCAAAACGAAACCTCAAGCACCGTTACGGTTGAGTTCAAAGATGCCTTTACCAGATATGGCAATGACGTAATTGCTTCGACAGCATTCGGAATTACCTGCGATTCATTGAAAGATCCCGAAAATGAGTTTTATTTAATGGGGAAAGAAGTTACGAATTTTCGTGGATTCTGGAAAAATTTGAAGTTTTTTTTCATGTTTATGACTCCGCAATTATCTAAAGTAAGTATTTGTTTATTTAGTTTTCTCTAGTAAATTTAGCAAAATTTTCCACACATATTCATACATTTTAACATGATAGAATATAGAACATGGTATGCTGTTGCTAGGACCAAATTTCGTCAACTGCTGCGCAAGTGTAAAAGTTGTTGAGAAACCCTGTTTTTCATCAGTGCGCAGGCGCAGTACGTGTACTTCTGTCAGTTTCTAATGTCAAGTGGAATGATACAGAGGTTAGGTGCTTCTAATTTGTCAACAAATTAGTGTTCAAAGTATGTTTCATTCACTTTATATACTTTATTATGAAGCGCTAAGTAAAAAATTGCCTCAACTATAATAGTAAGACAAAAAGTAGATAATAAATTATAGATCTACTTAAATTAATTTTTTGTTTATGGAACACTATATTAGTATGAGCATAGGCACATCCATCGTGAAACGTTTAGATTTTCCAGAGGAATTTTATTTGTTTTTATCATCGTAACTAAATTATTGTATTTATATGTAATAAAAACGATTAAAATTCACCGGCTGCAGACTTGCCGCGAATTAATTTTTAAATGTGCCGTTGTTTTTACACTTGATGACCTCGCACAGTGGCTCTTAAACTGTGCGCTGTAGCATACCATGGTTTATACTAACTATATCATGCATTTTCACATACTTTCGTTTTCTTTGATCGAGGTAGGCGAATAAATTCGTAGATTAATTTATATTAGGTATGCATATATCAAATCTTTAAGTCTCTCGCCATAACAATACGACAAAATCTAGCATCTCGAAAGAATTTGTCATTATAATACAGCGGCGGGCGCTTGCACGTCGGCTCAGTTTATTGATTTTTTTTGTTGCTGTCGCTTCTGTTCGTACAATTTGGTTATTTATAGCTTACTTTACTTCGAGCCGGTCTGAAACGTGTTTTTATCGCGCTGGCAACAAACAAATACATACCAGAGTGCCACTGTTCTGCTTATTATTAAAAAGTTATTAAAAACAATGCAGTTTTAATGTAATATGTTAATGAAAATTTCCATAGTTGTGAAAATATTTTTTAATGGGCAGTTTTCATTCGGACAAAAATTTTGTCATATAGTAACATTGTACTCCCCTAGGTTTATTATATTAACTAAAGTTTACACTGATGTGGCAACTCGCTTTCCAGCAATGAGGGGTTAAATTCAAAATTTTAAAAAAATCGTAGCTTTCTTCATTTTGCGGCCAGAACGTTTACCTTTACGACAAAAGCGTTGGATTTTTCCTAAGTAATTAATCATATCCGTTTATAAATGTGTTTCCGAATATGCAAAATATACAAAGCATCCCATTAAAAATAAGGAAGTTGATGTAATTTCAAGTGAAACCGGAAGGTGGGATTTAAGCGCGCATTATGTTAATTGCGCGAACTAAATCGATGTTTTACGCATTCAAATAAAAGTGTTTTAGCGCATTGAACAGACACATTTTATGGCATTATAATTCTAATATTCATGCACTAAAATATTAATTATTAACGCTAAGTATTCATATTTTAATCCACTAAAAAAGTACATTGCTGATTGTCTTTTGGGTACTAGTTTAATCAATTTGGAATATTAAATAAAACACATATTATCATAATTTTTATTGAAAGTAAGTAACCAAATTATGAGAATACAAACATAATAAAAACATATTTTTGAAAACTTATTCAAGTAATGGTTTTTTTGCTTCCAATGGGCGACTGCGTTTTCTTTTAGCACCTAAGTTCAAATTCGAGACCTATAGTGGGTCGTCCAAAACGTTTTTTCTTTAATGTAACTAAGTAATTTTTCATTTGATTTATATTTGGAGGATTTTCATTTTTTTACAATGTTTTCCAAAATTTCCTTAGATTTAAATTTTTTTTAACAAAATTTGGATATCATGTTTCACTTCATTGCTTATTCCCATACCAGCCTTTGTACAGTGATGTAATAAAGACTGGTGTTTGCACTCCATTCAATTGTTTTCATCCTCAAACTTTGACAATCTCAGGGCTCTTTGCAAGTTTTATCAACAGATGGCGCAGCTGTAATCGTCATTTTTATTTTGAAATAAATTTGAAAAGTAAGAAGTGTTTTTATTTATTTATTATCACGGTACTATTCTAGACAAAAATGCTAAAATACTGTGGGCGGCCTATCAAAGGGCGATAACAAAAACTTATCATTATTTGCTGTTCCAAAGGTGAATTTAGCTATTTTGTTTACCTATGATTGCTAATTTTGATGGAATTACAGACTAAAACAGAACGCGAGAATTGGAGTCGAAATGTTAAAAGAAAATTCCCGAAAATGGTTCTATTTGTAGTAGGCATTTTAATGACACCATTCAAATTAAACATAAAAGACGGATACTCCTTAATAAAAAAAATTTGTAAGACTTCCATCACCATCAGCATTTTTTTATGATTAATTTACAAATAAATTTCAGAATGTGTACTGCAGATAAAACTAATGCATATGTACCCGACGATAATGAGAACAAATCAGTTAATGAATGGTGTGTATTAAAATTATGCTTTGTACCAAGTTAAGTTTATACAGTCATTGGAAGTAAAGCGTTACATTTTTAAGTAACGATTCCAGTAACACGTTACCATGGAATACGTTTGTAAATGAAACCACTTTTTTCTAATCCCATGTAATAGTTATTTACGTTATAAGGCCGAGATGACTTATTACAGATGTTTCCGGACGAGAAGACGAATCTGGAATTTCGTGACGACGAGTATTGTAAGATTATCTCATGGCCGGGTGACGTACGGCATTTTATTTCATACTGTATCGCTTTTTTAAATTTTTAAATAAAGGATAATATTTTAATCAAGCAAATTATTAAGGGTAACCTGGTGGCCTTATTTAGAGTAACGATAGCAACCAAATGTTTGAAAATATTTCTTGTTTTGTGATTGGCGAAAGATTGCGAAGCAACACGGCCTAGTACTGTAATGTGTTATTTCCCGGAGTCAAATTAATGACGTAAAGTAGTGTACGGTAGATATGAAATAAAGGTATTTTTTTTTATAAAATCACCACCCAACTGTTGCAACTAGTGACTAATTTTAAGAAAACATGCTAGGCATGCATGCTAGGCTAGCAAACCTACCTACAGTTGCACGACAATATGTTGTTAAAAATTAATAAAATTTTTTTAAACAAATCAGTTTACATACCTATCCTTTGATTTATTTTAATAAACTAGGAAAAAAATTACCATAATAAATTAAACGAAAAAGTATTGAAGTTACATTTTAAAAGTAACTAAGTAGTTTATTGTAAATATAACAATTCTTAACTTCAACAGGTTTTTTACTTTAGCCTTATAAGTATTTCAACGTGTTTCCAGGTCACGAACTTCAACCAAGTAAAGCTCGAACTTTTAAAACAACAAAAAACATTTAAAACACTTTAATGCTAAAGAATAAACAAACAATTTACTAAAATCAGGCATCTACAAATTAAATTGCTTGCACTGTAATTCGGTTTACATAGGACAAACAATTAGAAATTTTGATATTAGGTACAAGGAACACGTACGTTGTTACAAGTATAGGTACCCTCATAAATCCAATTACGCTGAACACTTATTAGACATCTAATAACACTATTAAATGTTTACCCTTTTGTAATGATAAACGTAAGTTGGATATACTAGAAGCATCTGAAATTCATAAACATTTAAAATCTGTACCTTTAATAAATGAACAAATTGATGTCTTAAATTCACCGTCATTAGACGTTTTGGGATGAGAAATCACTTCATCTACAACAACACCAACTGTTTACTTTTAATCTTGTTTTTGATAATGACGTGTAAACATGCCGAAATACGTATAAAGCTAACATAAAAATCCTGGTGAAGTTAAGAATTGTTTTATTTAAAATAAATTAAATTTCTTCTAGTTTAATTAGAATGTGATGTGTTTATTTTTCAGATGTACTTACTTATTTAGGAGTTAACTGTTATATTTGTTTTAAACAACGCTTGTTTAAATTGTCATTTTTTAATTACTAACAGGGTGGGCCCATATTTATTTTGGGTAGGCCCCGGACCGCCCTGTTCGTCCTGTAGAAACGTGCCTGGCTCTTATGTCTCGACAGAGCTTATTTAATATTTGGTTAGCAGTATTTGGTGCAAATGTTTACGCAGCAGTTGATGTCAAATGCTTGCGTGGGACGTAGCCTACTGTTTCAGCTAGTTTTAATTGAAACATATTGTTAAAATAATTGAATTTAGCTTCTTAGAATTAGTAAAAAATATTCTGTTTGTTTTCTATGTGTGTCTCATTCTTCGGCTTCTTTTTTGTTTTCTCTACATTCCTTTTCTAGTTTATTTATTTCATATATATTTTTCCTCTCAATTATACATATTGTATCGTTCCCCGTTATTCTCGTCATCATTTTATTAATCCTACCTAATCTTTTATTTAATATTTAGCATTTTGAGCATATTATACGATCAGGCTTAATAGATTGTTATTAAACCTCACAAATAATGGCGAAGAGAAAGTAATAGTTACATCGTTTTTAGTGATCTGTCTTACACATACTATTTTTTAGTTTTTGGGACTACACGTGTTCAAAAACCAAGTAAGTGAATTTTTCAGAAGATTAGTTAAAACTAACATGGAATCCCGAGAGAAAAATGGAATTATTCGACCAGATATGATCCACCTGCTAATGGAAGCCAAAAAAGGCAGACTAAAGCATGAAACAACCAGCAACGATGTTGTAGATACAGGATTTGCCGTTATAGAAGAATCTTCGGTTGGAAAGGAAGAAAAACGTCAAAAATGTCAACTAACAGATGATGACATATCAGCCCAAGCTCTCTTATTCTTTTTTGCTGGTTTTGAAAGCGTTTCCACATTGATGTGCTTCACGGTATATGAACTTGCGGTTAATACTGATATACAGGAAAAATTGCAAAATGACGTTGATGAGACTTTGCGAAAATGTGAAGGTTCTCTGACGTATGAAGCGTTGTTAAAGATGAACTATTTAGACATGGTGTTATCAGGTAAATTTTATACTTAGTATGGCAAATGACAAAAACTTACTTATTGCAATTAAAGAAATTTCTAATGTTTTCTATCATCTTGCGTATTTAATCCGAACCATTTATTTGCATTTTCAGAGGTTTTACGGAAATGGCCATCATTAATAGCAGGGGACCGTGTTTGCGTTAAACCCTACACAATTCAGCCAACCAAAAATGGCGAAAAAGCAGTACATTTGAAAAAGGGCGATCTTCTTTGGTTGCCAATATATGCACTTCAAAGGGATTCCAAATTTTATCCCAATCCTGATCGTTTTGACCCAGAAAGGTTCAGCGATGAGAACAAAGGTACCATCTATCCCTATTCCTATATTCCTTTTGGTGCTGGACCACGAAGCTGTATAGGAAACAGATTTGCTTTGTTGGAGGTCAAAACTGTAATATTTTACCTTTTGTCGAAATTCAACATAACTGTTGTGGAAAAGTCGACAGTTCCTGTAAAGCTTGCGAAGAATCAGTTCAATCTTACTTCAGATGGCGGATTTTGGTTTGGGCTGAAACCCAGAAAAGTGGCATTGTAATTAGGATGCTATTGGTGGTAGTTGTACTGTGCTAAAAGTGTAGTATTTTAGTTACTTAAACATTTAATTAACTGTTACTTTATTATTACTTTTAAACAGATATTAATGTTTGATTATTTTGATACTATGTCGTAATAAAATCTGTCATTACTGCATTTCTATCAAGGTGACGCATGCATAAGTAATTAAATAGTTTTTTATTAATTTATTATGTGTTTTTGATAACAAGTGTTTATTAAATTTACGTAATCAGTAACAAAAAAATAAAGTCTATGATTGTATAATTGTAAACAATTGATCAAGTTGTTTGATATCTAATAATAGTAAATTTTTAAATTTATGTGTAGATATTGAATTCTCTGCGCTTAAATTTGAAAATACTTTTGCATGATGACAAACTTTGATATAAATAATAAGTAACGAAAAAGAATTGAAATTTCTAAAACGCAGCTATTAAGTATTCCCACACTAACTGACAAACAGACACCAAGAGAATTTGTACACATGTACCCAACAGTCTAAAGGTCAAAAACAGGATTATTTACAAGCGCAGTGTTGTTGCTCTGTTGCGCAGTCCGCTATTTTATTTTTAGACGTTTATTAAAATTTAAAAAAAGACAATCCGATCTTGATTAGATACCGCGTTATTCATCGCCAACTATAAAAGTAACTAGCTCAAAAACAATAGAAACACAATAAGGGTTCAATGATACATACATATACACTACCTATATGGTAAAATATAAAAAAATTATAAATAGGAAAGTGGTTCAGTTTGGTGAATTATATACAGGTTAAAATACCTGCAGGTATAATAACAATAACAACCTGTATATCGTAAGTATCGGATATTAAGATATTTACTATAAAAATCATGATATTTTCAAACCCTAATCAAAATTTTCTGAAATTCCTTAGAAATTCCAAAATTTCGCGAATATTCGCAACACAGAATAAATTGCATGAAATTTTACATCACTAGTGATAGATGTCCCGATAAACAACTTCATAAAGTACGATTCGGGAATTAATGTAGCAAACCTTCAATCCACACAAAATTGGTACCAACCGCTAAGCTTTGTATATGCCTATATGAATATGGCGAATTAGATCAAACTTTGGAATTTAATCTCCAAGTTTTTCGAAAGGTCCGTCTACAAACTTAATTCTTTGTGTTTGTCAGTCGACAAGTTTTCTTCAGGATTACCGACCGTTCAGGGTGACCCCTAGGTACTTGACTACGAAAGAGGAACGCAGTTTGATTCCGAAGAGCTCTGCTTCTATGAAGTCTTCTACCCTTCTTCTTCTGGCGACGATAACTAAATCGGTCTTGGAGGAATTAACTCCAAGCCCTTGTTTAGTGCATTATTGTTATAGTACTGTAATGTTAAGTTTGGTGTTGTAAATAAAACGGTACTTTGCGGGAGGAACTTTAATGTGTTTTTACTTTTACAAGATGATCTTGATAACTGTTTATAGCAACGTCAATAGCAACGCAAGTCGCCAAGTTACAAAATACAATTGAATTATATTAAAACCAAGGGCTGCTACATTAATACCCACCCCCCAACTTCGCAGAAGAAAACAACAACGCAGCAAACGTGAAGCGCATGCTATCGTAGCTACAAAACTTCTGATCTTTTCAAAAACAATACAAGTATTAAGAAAGTAACGTAAATAATTGAACATCATAGAAAACAAAATTAAATTAGCTTGAAGTTGCTTCTAGTTCTTCCAGGTGCGTGTCCAATTCTTGAGATTCCAAGAGCAGAGCAGAAAACGTGCAGTTCACTAAAAAAAAATAAAACAAAAAGGGAAAAAAAATGTGCATAAACAAAAAGAACATATCATCTAAACAAAAATACTTAAACAAAAAAAGCTGGTTTGAGGCGATCTAGAGAAACAATCCCATTTCTACCGAAACCCTCCAATACCATATATTTTTCCGTTCAAGAGATCACTTTGAATGGACCCAAATAATTTTGCTTTAAGCCTAGCGTATGACTGTCGTTGCGTACATACACGTGTGAGCACGACTCTAATTGATGATCCACGAAAGTATTGCTATTTTTAAAACTCTTAGTAAGAAAGAACTTGGCGTTGGGCATGTGTTTCCGTAATTTAAAAACAAAATGTGTTAACCCGGTGCGATCATCAAGGTCTACATCTTGAAAAAAATCTCCGGGCAGACGCAATTGTGCTCCGTACAGAATATCCGCAGGAGGCACTTGAACTTGTTCTTTAATTGCTGAGCGCAAAGCCAATAAAATCCATAGTAATCTGTCTATCCAATCGCCCATTCCCGTCGTTCTTACTGCTTGTTTAATCGTACGGTTATGTCTTTCCACCAAACCCTGGCTCTGTGCGTGTTGAACACTGCACTTAATATGTTTTACCCCCAAAGTCTTCAAAAAAACTTTTCCCACGTTGCAGAAATAAATTGCGGGCCATTATCCGTAGGAATAATCTTTGGAACTCCAAAAAAAAATCAAGGGCTGCTACAGTACAACCCGCAAAGCTCTTTGTAAGAATCCTCTGGCAGTACCTCTAAATTTATTTGAATTTAAAATTTTCAAGGTCATCTACATAGCCTTGTGTATGTAGACCGGCATCCTTGAATTCCGCGAATAGACACCACAGTAGAGATAAAAGAACTCGTCACAGCGTATATTGTAGTTTTACACTTATTAAAGCTTTGCAAAACTGGCATGCTAACACAACATCAAGAGTAAAGATAGGGTGAAAACTGTCAAAACCGTTCCTTGTTGCCAAGAGATTATAACAAAAAAAAATACGTAAGAAAAACGTTACAACAATGAAAAAGAAAATGTTTAAGAAGAGGCATACAATTAGAAAATACAAATATATACACCATACAATTTGATGGCGAAAAAGTACAGTGCACATAGCGCGAAAATTAAAAGAGACTTGTTAGAATGAGCAATTGCAATGAGTTTACCAAAAACAAAATACTTATGTGTGGGGGCAGGCGTGGGCAATTTTATGTTAGAAGTTTTAGACAAAATAGAATATGACTAGTACAAATCTAAGAATAGTCCTTTGACCGAGTAAATCATGTTCAGCTAATGAAGATACTGGAGAGAAAAGGAATAGATAAAAGTGACATCAATATAATAAAGAATCTTTATTGGAACCAAACAGCCACTGTAAAGTATAATGGCACAACAACTAAGCCTATTATCATAGAAAGAGGAGTCAGACAAGGATGTGTTTTGTCTCCTCTATTGTTCAACTTATACTCTGAACAAATATTTGCAGAAGCGCTAGAAGACACAGATGACGGCGTCAAAATTAATGGCCAAACGATTAACAACCTTCGTTACGCAGATGACACCGTGGTAATTGCAGACAGTCCAGAAGCACTACAACGCCTGTTAAATAACCTGATTACCGCTGGTGATCAATATGGCCCAAAATAAACACCACGAAAACAAAAATACTTATAATATCTAGAACTCCTGAACCGCCGATACATATCAGAATATACGGAAGGAACATAGAAGTCGTGGAAAAGTTGAAATATTTAGGAACCTGGATGAAAAACGATTTCACAATATCATTAAGTCTTAGATACCGGTTCGTGAAATGCTACATTTATCCAGTGTTATTATATGGCAATGCAGTCTGGACCTTAAAGACCAATACTATTAAACGAATCGAAGCCTTGGAAATGTGGATTCTACGTAGATTGCTGAAGATTCCCTGGACAGCACGAGTTTCCAACAACGATGTCCTTAGAAGAGCCAAGTGTAAAAGAGAACTGCTACAACTGGTGAAACAAAGAAAGACGGCATACCTAGGACATGTTATGCGCAAGAACAACACATTGCTAAAACTCATAATGGAAGGTAAAATTGAAGGTCGACGGGGTGTAGGCCGAAGAAAATACTCCTGGTTGAAGAATATAAAGGACTGGACTGGTTTGAACACCCACCCACTATTCCAAGCTGCCCAGAATCGCCAGATGTTTGCTGAGATTGTCGCCTAGGGTGGCCCATCTTTATATAGGTGAAAGATCAATTTTTTTTTCGGGGCACCATCTAAAATTGTTCTACTAATAAAAATAACAAACTGTACCAAATTTGAGTTAAATCGGACAATATTAAGTGGCGCCGACTTAAGGTCAAAATTTAAAATAATTAGAATTTACTTATATCTTACAAATAAAACACCAATTTCTAAAATATAAAGTTTTATTTTATGAATCTTTTGCAAATACACATATTTACGTTATAAAATACTAAATGTAATTAAAAAACAACATTCATTTTGCTTCTAATTACTGCATTGGTTCTATAACTGTTGATTTTTTTGAGTCCTGAAAACGCCGACGATAATTTACGATAATTTGTAATAAAAATTGTTTTTGTTCTTCATCTCTTGTTAAAATATTGCAGCATTGAGGCATTTTAGTGTGTACTAATACCAACCATAAAACAGTGCAGCTGTGGGTGTCGTAAATACTTGCACCTCAGTAATCTGGGTACAACTTTTCAGGGTTTTTCAGGATTAACATCTGTCTTGGTACGGTAAATAAATATACAATTGAATAGGGAAACTTGAGGCAATAAGGCTTACACCCGTACGTCTGCGTGAGCCAGAATTACGTCCAATAGGAAGCGCGTTTACAAACAAGGCGTCCTTTGTCCTCAACGAACGACTATGAATACATGAATACGGGTGTTAGTCTATAGTCATCGGTAGAGTCGGTTAGAAGTATAGTTTTCTATTTTGTCGTCGTGTCATTTTGTAATATTCTGTACAATTTTAATAATATACCAGTTAATAATTATATTTAGACTTATTAATCGCCTTATAAGTGGTTCTTTAGCAATATGTTGTCATCTCGTAGTTTAAGAAAGGATTCTTATGTGTTTTTGGTTGAACATTATTCGTCTCAAATTGTTGGTAGTAAATTACCTTCAATTAAACAAGTTTTACAAGTGCTATTTTTAATACGAGAGAAGTTAAGTTAACTCTTCGAGAAAGTGCAACATTGGTTATTGAAGAAACTGTGATCTTCTGGAACAAAGCTCGCATTCCAGTAAGGGACAAAAAACATTGCATCAAAAAAGTGGAAGATTTACACACGGAATGGAAAACACTACAAAAAAACTCTAAAAAGGCAGGAGATAGTTTTAAACAAAAAGAAAATATGTTTGTAGAAAAACTAGACGATCTCTTTGATATCGCGCATGCAAATTCATTAAACACGATGAAAATTGAAGAAGATAAAGAATTTTTACTAAACCAGAGAAAGAAAGGTCGTCCAGGATTTATGCTTGGTGTAGACTTCAAGTTAACCGAACAAGAGTGCCGAGCTGAAATGCGAAAACGTAAACAGTCAGAGTTCTTTAAAAAAAGCCGGCAGGAAATGTTAGACCAGTAAGTGTTTACAGATTTATATTTTTTCCTTTATTTTCATTTCCTTTTTGTTTTCAAATAACGTTTAGCCACAAAATTGAGATTTCAATACTTTTTCCCCCCATTTTAATAACGTCCTAAATACTTTACTCTATTGGCGTGAGAAATTGTTTATTTTTAGCGGCCAATAATTTAAAAAAAATATTCCTCAAAATGATCATTATTTCAGGTGAGTCTCGTCGACTTACTACAGCAAGCAGCGATCTGTCAACTGCTTCGCAACCTCAGTTAGAAGAGGTAAATGACGAGGAAGACGAAGACTACGAGGAGCCAGTACCATCCACTTCGCAAGAGCTTCCAGGACCATCGGGACCAAAGAAAAGAAAATTATATGGAGTTAAAAATATAATAACAACAAAGATCGTAGCTGTTCTTGACAAGTGTAAAGTAACTGACCGAGATGCGGTTCATCTATTAACCGCGACGGCTGAAGCATTAGGACACGATGTAAACTCTTTAAGTATAAGTAGATCAACTATTCAGCGTTCTAGGCAGCAACTAAGAAAAGAAAGGATGGAACATAGAAAGAAACGACTTGATATATCTGATTTATCTGCTTCGGTTATTCACTGGGATGGAAAGCTTCTGTCCTCAATTACCGGTAGGGAAAAATTCGAAAGGCTTGCAGTCGTTCTTACTAGTGGAAATAAGGAGATGCTATTAGGTGTACCAATAATACCAGATTCTACCGGTAGAGAACAAGCAAATGCAGTTTTTGAATTACTTGTAGAACTAAATTTAAAAGATGCCGTGGAAGCTTTATGTTGTGACACAACGGCATCTAACACTGGTTATATTAATGGTGCATGCACTTTATTAGAGCAAAATTTGGAAAAAAGGCCTTTTGTATTTTCCATGCAGGCATCATATATTTGAAATAATTCTGAAAGGTTGTTTTGACATTAAAATGCCTCAATCGTCAGGTTCTAATGTTCCTTTACTTAAACGTTTTTTAAGAGTCGTGGCCAAAAATCAACAAACAAAATTTTAAGTCTGGGATGGAATCGGAAAATATTCGAGTCATTTTGCATGAACAAAAAGATGTCATTCTAAATTTTATAATGATGACATTAAAGGAAAAACAACCGCGAGAAGATTACCGCGAACTACTAGAACTATCCGAAATTTTCCTTGAACGTCCATCTCGCAAAATAAAAATTCGTGTTCCTGGAGCATTCCATCATGCAAGATGGATGGCAAAGGCCATTTATTGTTTGAAAATGTTTCTATTTCGGGATGAATTTAAACTAAAAGCTAAAGAACTATCGAGTGTAACAGATCTATGTATTTTTATTGTCACTATTTACATCAAAGCCTGGTTTACCGCCCCACTTGCAGTATCATGATTTAGAATTTCTTAAAAAGCTTATAAATTATAAAAATATTGATCGAGATATCTCGAATACCGCCACCAACAAAATGCTAAATCATTTATGGTACTTAAATCCAGAAAATATCGCACGGGCGTTTTTCGATTGTCAAGTTTCGTTTCAGGTTAAAAGAGAAATGATTAAAGTTATGACAAATTCTCATGAGACTGAAATAACAAACGATGAGGGCATTAAACGTCTGAAATTTAAGAGAAACGAAATATCTGTGATATCAAGCAATTCAATACCTGACTTTGTATCCTTCAATACACAAACTTTTTTCGACAGCTTGATTTAAATACAGATTTTTTAAAAAACGATCCCGAGTTTTGGAATAATGACGATAATTATAAAAAAGCTTTTGAAATTGTCAGTAATTTAAAAGTTGTCAACGATCCAGCTGAAAGAGGTGTGAAATTAATTACAGATTACTGCAATATATTAACAAAAGATGAAGAACAAAAACAATTTTTATTACAAATTGTCATGGATTATCGTCGGCGTTTTCCGGACTCGAAAAAATCAACTGTTATCATACCAATGCAGTAGTAACAATCAAAATGTATGTTGTTTCAGAATTATATTTAGTATTGTATAATACAAATACGTGTATTTTCTGAAGATTAATAAAATACAACTTTATATTTTAGAAATTGGTGTTTTATTTGAAAAATACAAGTAAATTCAAATTATTTTAAATTTTGCCCTTATGTCGGCGCCACTTAATATTGTCCGATTTAACAGAAATTAGGTACAGTTTATTATTTTTATTAGTAGAACAGTTTTAGATGGTGCCCCGAAACAAAATCCAGGGGTTAAAAAGATGGGCCACCCTATGTCGCCAACCTCCAATAAGGAGATGGTACTCTAAGAAGAAGAAGAATAATCTTAGATAAAACTGGAACAGACAAAAAAGAAATCAGATCAAGAGTAGTTTATCTTCTTTTCCTTGCCATTTTCTATTCATGTACGAATATGGGCTTCCTTATTTACGTGCCAGGCTAAGTAAGAGTAAAAACGCTTGAATTGTTTGGATCTCCTTTCCTGCTTCTCTGTTTTGTGTTCTTTCCTGCCATCTTGTTCCAGCTATTTTCCTGATGTCATCCACCCATCTGGCCTGTGATCTCCCAACACAATTTTTTTCATCTCCATGGTCTCCAATCCAATATGTTCTCACACCATCTATCTTTAATTCGTGCTGAGTGGCCTGCCTATTCTCATTTTAGTTTTGCTATTCTTTTCTACATCTTCAACCTTTGTCATCTTCCTTGTCGACTGTTAGTCTTTCTGTCCTTCAACGAGATTTCTAGCATTTTTCTCTCTATCCCCCTTTGTATTACCCTTATATGTTCATTATCTCCTTTGTGAGCACCCATGTCTCTGTCTTATAGGTTAAAACTGGTAAAATGCACTGATTAAAAGTCTTTGCCTTTAATTTTAACGGTATTTTATGTTTCATCACGTAGTTTATTTTACCAAGTGCAGACAATCCCAGTTTTATGCGTCTCTGTATTTCAGCTTGTTGATTTTTCTTTCCACATCTTATTTCTTGTCCCTGGTACACCAAGTTATTAACTTTTTCAATTACTTTATCATTCATTGTTATTTATCTCGTAGCTTGGGTGTTGTTTGCCATTGTCTTAGCTTTAGTAAGGTTTATTTCAAGGTTCACCTTTCTGAAGCTGAACATAGTTCTGTCATCATTATTTTTAGTTCTTCAAAACTGTTTGAGATAACGACAATATCGTCGGCGAATTGCAACTGGATTAGATTCTCTTCATTTACGTATATCCCCTTTATATTCCCACTTTAATTAATATATTATCTTTTATTGCTGATGTAAACAATTTGGGTAATATTGGATTTCCTTGTCCGACACCCCTGCCTACCTTTGCTGGTTCTGTGTTATCGTGTAGCTGTATCCTCAAAGTGGCTTTCTTATATATTTTTTGATTATCTCTGAATATTCATAGTCTATTCTGGCATTTTTTAGTGCATTTGGAACTGCTCAGATCTCTATGCTCTTGAATTCCTTCTGATAGTCTACGAAACCTTGTCACAGAGGCATTTGCTATTTTGTTGTTTTTTCAATAAGCAGTTTCAATGTCTGAAGATGGTCATTAATCTCAAAACCTTTTTCGGAAACCCGTCTGTTCCTTAGGCTGATACATATCTAATTTTTTTCTAAGCGGTTAGTCCCATTTAATCTTCTCATCCGTTTTTTAGTTTTTCCATTCTATCGTCTGATGACAATGATATAATATTATACGTCGCAATATATAGTCTCGTTTAGCAGCATTTCCGAACCGAGGGATTCTTAGCAGCCTCTACTATCCTTCTTTTTCTTCTTCTGTCTTCTAATTAGGCTTTCGCCTGTTCCTTCTTCGGTTTCTTGCATATTTATGTAACGTTCAGGTTATTGCTCCGTCTCTTCCGTGGCTGACCTTGGTTTCTGTGGCCTCTTGCTGATTTGTCTCTAGCTATCTTCACTACTCATTTGTTTGTCATCCTATTAATGTGCTTGTTGCATTCTATTTTCCTACTTAGCGCCCACTCGTTGATGTTTTTTTATATTGCCGGTCTGCCAAATGTTCTCGCTTTTTTCTCTATCTAACAGCTTTTTGCCGGCGATTCTGCTAGCAACTCTCATTTCAGCCGATTCCAGAAGTTGTTTCGTTTTTGCAGTGTCAGGTCTAGTTTTCGCGGTGTACGTCATTATTGGTCTTATTGTTCCCTTATAAATTTTAGACTTGACTTCAACACCTATGTGTTTGTTCCTCCAGATTGTGTCGTTTAAACATCTTGCTATTTGGCTTGCTTTAGTTGTTTGCTGTCTCACGTCTGCTGCTACATCTCCGCTGCTGGATATTGCAATTCCCAGATATCTGAACTTCATTTCTTGTTGTATAACTTGACTGTCAATGACAAGTTTGCATCTAAGTGGTTGTTCGCGAGATTTTGTCATACACTTTGTGTTTTGTAACGAGATAATCATGTTGTATTTTTCCGCTGTTATGTTAAACTGATGTAATTGTCTTTGAAAAGCATCTTCTCTACTATCTAATGGTACCAACCGCTGCCTTGGCTTCAAGCTGCTGGGAACTGAGAGCTTTTTTTCTATTATACTATTTATTATGATTGTTAAGGGTTAAGCGTTTTGACTATAAAACACCACCTTGATCGGGCGTGTTAGTGAGTAAATATATATGCGACGGCTCCTTACCTGGAGTACAAACTCTGTTTGCAGTCGCCCACTTTGGAAATAGACGCTGCTTTTTCTAACTTGTTGGTCCGCGGGAAGTATTTAATTTTCTTTTTACCCGGCATATCTACCGGGCGTTGTCCTATCCGTTATATGGAGACGAGCGGGCCCTCCAGGGGTTACAGGTTCTCTCAAAGGATTCAGAATAGTACTAAAATGTAAAGCAATAACCTGTATGAATGGAATATTATACCATATCTCACGAAGAGACAGAATAAGAAAAAACAGCCGCGTGTAGAAGACACAATTATGAAAGACATAGAAAAGTGTCGAGTAGTATGGTATGGTCACGTAGATCGATTAGCTTAGCTGATGGGAGACTACTTAAAGAAGCTATGCAATAACGACATAAAAAAGGAAAACCGAGAACAAATTGGAACGAGGGAATTAGAAAGGCAACGAGTGATCGTAATCTTCGTGATAGACAATAGGAAGATCGGAGACAATGGAATCTATGCAGCGGCCAAAGTCGACGAACGTTCTGAACCGAGATATAGATAGGCATTTATCTTTATGTTGTAGTTAATAATTGTGGACAAATTCCAGTTCGTTAATTTGATTCTATTATTGTGTGATATTGTGAATACCGATGAATACACCAAGGTCGTTTAAAATAAATCATAATTACCATAAAATTTGGTGAAGGTCTCTTCATTTCTCTTTGATTCTTTTACTTATTCGTCTGCTTTTCCGTATAACGTATAAACAGTATAAAGTTTTGTGGAATATTGAATAGTATCACAACGGAAATGCCAGAGATGAAGCTATGAAGGAGCTGTTCGAGGAATTGAACTCCGGCATAGAATTAAGAAGATCAAAACTGGGTACAGCTAAGAAATTTGAAAAATAACATAATCTAACAGGAGTGGTCATGCAAGTAGTAATATTTACAAACCAAATTAATTTAGTTTGAGAAATCAGACAGCTGACGCTTAAGGAATGTTTGAAGCGTCTTATAAATTGACAGGATCGTAGATGGAGATATTACAGAGGTGTTAAGCTCTCCCCGATGGCCAGATTGCGCGATGTTACGCTAAGTTTATTTCTTTAGTTAACCATAGTTAATAACTCTTCAAATTTCTCAACTAACCGTCGCAAGTTAATTCTTCATCGTTTGATGACAATTCCTCCAAATCTTCAGAAACACCTGGGCTGTATTTTGGCCTTTTTTTTCTGAACGAACTATTGTAGCTGTTATAGTAATTGTGTGTACTCTACTTTGCATTTGTTTAATTTTGTTAAATAACAAATATGGTTTACACTTTAGCCGAAAGAACCAAAATTATTTTTATTTACGGTGCCAAACATCATTGTGCCCGCAGAACCGCTGATTGTTTCAACTAAAATCATCCGCACTAGCAGTTTCATAACTTATGTTTTAGAGTGCGTTGCAAAATTTAACGATAGTGGATCTGTTGAAAATAAAAAAACAGCTAGGCCTAGAGTTGTAAATGAACAAGCTCATTTTGAAATTTTTAGACATTTTTCTGTAAATCCAACTAACTCGCTTCGCGATTTTTCTGCCCTAGCTAAAGTTTCACTTAGTGCAATTTACAAAGTAGTGAAACTGAATAAATTTCATCCTTAGAAAATCCAGATTTAACATAAGTTGAATGAAGACAACTTTAACCCAAGAATTGAACTTAGCGAAGGAATGACAGCAATGTTAAACATTAATCCAAATTTATTAAAAATTGTGCTTTAATTATGAATATACCTATTTTCTTAACGAATTCGTTAAGAACATAGCTGTCGCTACTGTAGCGATAAAAAGCCGCACATCTTTAAAGAGGACCATATTCAAAACTTCCGGAGAAAATAAATATGTGGCATGGTATATTGGAAGATGCTATGATTAGTTCTGTATTTATTTATAGCAGAACATTTAAATGACCCTTATTTGAACATGTTAGAGAATGCCATAGACCCTGTAACAACAGAGGCTTTAAAAATCAACGCAAGAAAGAATGGAATTTGCTTCTAGAAGAAAAGCAACTTTATTTTCAACAAGATCCGCGTTATGTTTGTAGTTGAATGACAAATTTCCTAACAAGTGAATTGGTAGAAGATGAGCGATAGAGTGGCAAGTTCCCAGGGCCACTCCTAAGAAATGTGAAGCCCCTGGGCTAAGAATTTGTAGCGTCCTAACACCAGGATAAAACATCACTGGAAAAAACAGACCTAGAAAAAAATTCCCGGCAAAATATTCCCGAAAAACAAGCCATATTAAAAATTCTCCAGGAATACAAAGCTCCAATAAAAAAAACAGGAAAAAAGACCTGAAAAAAAGCCCAGCAAAAAAGGCGCCTGAACAAAAAGCCTGGGAAAAGAGACCCGAAATATATATCCTTAATAAAAAAAAGATACATGTTTTGAACTTCCAGGAACTCCAAGAGGTGGTTTTATAAAATGCCTGTCTGGTGTATGGGCGGGTTTGTATGTATGAGTGTGGGTTCCGAACGGATGGTCCGATTTCGCTGAGCTTCGCAATTTAAAAACATTCAAAATCCAAAATTCACCGTTAAAATAAGCTTTTAAAAAATTCGAAATCGCAAACGGAAGGTAAACATGTTTTTTGGTAGCATTTCTACCGGAAAACTAATGTTCTGAAAATGGACACGAAATTTGATAGAAGACCTTAGGGCATATCAAACTCTTTTTTTTCTAACTTCCTACCTTCAAAAAGCAGCCGATTCAGTTTTTTGAAAATTTTCACTTTAACGCATTATTACTCAAAAACGAGTGCAGAGATCGGGATGAAGTTTGGTATTAACATAGCCTAGAGGAACACAATGTCACTATCTGATATAATTACTGCGAAGAGGCTGTTTTTACCAGAGATGTTTCTTCTGAAGATTATTTTTCCGGGGCTATTTTTTCCAGGGATGTTCTTTTCGGACACCGTAAATTCAGACAAACCACCACTAGTTTACACAATGACACAACTGCTACAGTACAGTTTCACATATGAGCTTGAAGTCGAGCAATAGGCGGCTAAACTTCTTGAACACTAACGGACATTTTCTACTCAATATTTACACAAACGCGCACTCAGCGCATGTGCACTCACACTGTCTTATAACCACACCACATGTGTTTTGTCTACCTGTTAAATTGATAGCAATACTAGCCGTATATGCCTAGCTTCTACTAGCTGGCGCAGAAATATATTTGTGATCCACTAAGAGGATTATTGTAAAAAATTTAAAAAAAACTAATATACAGGGTGATTTTGGGAACCGGGCCACTATTGCCAACCTTTTTATTTTTAAAGATACAAAGTTGGGTAAATTAGGAAAAACGTCCTTCTGGCTACGATGGTAAAAACAAAAAAACAATTGCGCATCGGCTTTTCGAGTTATTTGTTAAAATAACTTTTTTGAATTAAAAATTTTATTCTCTTAAAAAAATATAAGGTCAAACTATACTTAAATTAACAAATAACGCCGTATTTTAACTTTTAATGGTTTAATAACATATTAGTAACGGCCGCGGCCGTGAATCAAAATTTACTGCTGTCTAGATAATGATAGTGCCCAATTTGAACAGTTACTATAATAATTCCTCTTATACATATTAATTTAATGATATTTTAACCTATACCATAAAGCAAGTGGCTTTTGTTTCACGGCTGTAACGATTATGATTAGAGTTGGGCAAATATGCTGTAAAGATAGTGCATATATGCACCAACATATGTCGCATAAAACCGTCAATATATGCACTAAAATATGCCGCATAAAACGTTCAATATATGCAAGAATATGCAGTAACCTTTTGCGATATGCACTAAAAAAATTAGTTTGTTTATTTAGTGCCTAATATGAAAATCTGATGTTTATTTGAATCTGCAGTTTAATACTAGTAATTATTATATGAGTTAAAGCACATTTTGCATCAAATGTAATTTTTCGTTGAAAGAAAAAGATAAATACAATTAATGATTTTCATTATTTTTAGTTACAAACACTCAACATTCAAAAAATCAAAAGAGCTTACATAATATAGAAACGCATTATTATTTTCAGTTAAAACTGCATTTTTTATTTGCATATACAAAAATACAGGTAGAAGTAAAATCAATAAATAACACAACCTATTTATTACAATAAATAATCATGTGCTTTTCAATGGTGTCGACGAGAAAATTTTGCCGCTTATCTTCCAATATATTTTTGTAGCTGGAAAAACTTCTTTCTACATCACAAGAAGTTACTGGACAATATTTAAATAAATGTGAATTTTTAACTGCAAAACATTCGTCATTGTGGCCATTGCTTAAGAAATCTCCATTTAAAATATTTTGTATGGAATTCAGAGTTGAAAGTCCGCTGTTTTTCTGAATTAAATCGTCCATTTTGCTGCTAACTTTTTTGCATATTTTATTTTTATTTTTATTCAAAATTGAATGAAATTTTTCGATTAATTCTAAAGATTCAGCGAGAAGCAGGTTTTGTGTTTCTAATTTATTAATGATGCTAGGAATTTCCGAAAAATGAACCTTTATGTAGGACAACTAAGGTTGCAATTCCGGACACTTAAAATATCTTGACAATCTGCTATAGACTGAGCAGAAGTTGAATCAAAGGTGTTAACAACATTTTTTAATTCACTGTAATTTTTACAATAAAATAGAGCGGCTTCTATCCACGTTCCCTACCTGGTGAGAATTGGTTGTGGAGGTAAGGGCACGTCTTTAAGCAAGTCTTTGTAAACTTCGACGCGAAGTGGTGATTTTAAAAATACCTTTTTTCCGTTATTAATTAATTTATTGACTAAATGAAACTCAGTTCTAACCACTTCGGCCACCCTATTCATCGCATGGGCCAAACAAGTTAGTTACATGAATTAAATTTGGGAAAAAGATTTTTAAATTTTGATCTGCTTTTACCATGTATGCGGCACTATCAGTCACCATGTATAAAATCCTTTCTGGTGGTATTTGATTTGGCAAATAAAGTAACGAAAGGGTTTCATTGACAAAACGTGAAATTGTCAAATTGTTGGTTTTTTCTAGTTGTTTAACAGCAATTAAATAACTGGAAGAAGGACTGCTGTTTAAAACACCTACAATAAAATTCGTTAGTGCTATCTTCCTTTAGCATCGGTGGTTTCGTCAACACTAAACCAAATACAATTATTCGAAACAACGTTTCTTATTTTTTGAAGATTTTTTTCGTATAATTTTGGAATGCACGTTCTGGAAGCTGTTCTCCGGGAAACGACCGACGGACGTTTTGTTTTGTATATTTTTCTAAGAAATTTCAAAATTCGGGAACGTTCATATTATTTAATGGAATGTTGCATGAAACCATCATTCTACACAAATCGTCGTTGAAATTGTTGACATTCTTATTTAAGCAGTTCAGTAATAATTGTTGTTTTGGCTCGTTTGTATTATTTTTTCTTTTTTGATGCGGACCGGTGGCTACGTGCTGATCAAGTTGAAACTTTTTATTAACGTTTATCTGTAAAAACAATATTTAAGTACAATTTACTACAGCTTACACAAAGGAAAATAATTGAATGTGCCCTGTGGCCTGTGCCATATCCTTTGCAATATCACAAAAAAAACTTTCTAATTTTATTCTTAAATTGTTTGCTTAATTACAAAATAAAATAACAAATTAGTATTAAATTTTTATACTCGCTGTTTTGGCTTGTTTGAAGTTTTTTAACTTTAAACAGAGTAAACAGTTTTTTTTAATTCAAAATTAAAATAAACGGATAAATACCTCTTTTTCACAGATGACGCACAACACAACACTTCCATCCTATTTAAAACATGTATACGGCTTCAACCACTTCTTAATTAAATCGTTTTTTGAACTAGCAACTTTAGGCATTTTCAGGGTATAGACTGGACAATTACACTTTACAGCTCTCTGTCAAGGCAACAAATGAACTAGTCAACCACTAAAATTATAAATATCTATTTCTAAGAATAAGTATAAGAAAAACTTCCGTGCAATTTCTTCTAAGAACTACGAATATTTTATTTGATAATTTATTTGAAATTTTATTTTTTTTGCTAGAATATGCATTTTCATGCCATTAAAAGCTAAAATATGCACTAATATATGCCGTATGCCGTAAAGTTGTAATATATGCCAAATATGCAAAATAAAATTTACTTTTTATGACTCTAAACATCACGAAACGTGTATATACGAAAAATTAACATTTTATGATCAATAGGAAAAAAGATGCAAATATGCATTTGCCCAACTCTAATTATGATATTAAACCATTAAAAGTTAAAATATGGCGTTATTTGTTAATTTAATCATAGTTTGCCTCTATACCTTTTTTCAAATTCAAAAATATGAAAAATACAGTGTGTTTCGTTTAAAAAAAGTCATTTTAACGAATAACTCGAAAACGCTATGCGCAATTGTTTCTTCGTTTTTACCATCGTAACCAGAAGAAAAAGTTACACTTTTTTCCTAATTTAACCAACTTTGTATCGTTTAAAATAAAAAAGTTGGCAATAGTGGCCCGGTTCCCAAAATCACCCGGTATAGCTCAAAAAGCCTTTTAATTTAATGTAGTACCGTAACAAATAATTATTTAAAAGATATATTTTATACGTATCGCCCGGCGCCTTATTGGGCCCCGCGCCCTATTGCACGGCGCGCCCTAACGCTGTAGCCCAATTAGCTCATCGGTTAGAATAGCACTGCCAGTTCCCCTGATTTGACGCTCTTGAATGATTTTCCTCGGAGGCATTTAAAGTAAATTTTGTTATAAAATTTAGCCAGAAAATATTCAAGATCTTCGACAAAGAATAAATCACAAATGTAGGTCTATTCAGCGACAATTTTTTCGGATGTTAGAGCAGGATTATAACAGAGACACTGTTAGTGTTCAGCCGATCACGGACAGTTTGAAAATTTAAACGTGACTTTTTACCTTTGAATGTTTTCAGCAATTGGCATTAATTTTGAAAGCATTTTATTTTTAATTCCCAAATAGAAAAGTTTTACGCAATTTCTCGAAACCAAATCAATCAATTTTAATTTTTTTACGGAAAAAGGTGGCTTTTTGAAAATGTTAATTTGAGGTGTCACAAAGGGCATAGTGGTATTTAATTTTTTTAAGATGGGGTAGTTGAGGATGACGGGGCGAGTCTTAACGGGTCGCATATTACGCAGTATTGTCGCCTCCCTTATCTGTAGAAAATTTAATATTTTGAATTGATTGTGTGGTAGGCACATGGTGAAACATTATTAATAAATATTTAACTATTAAAAATTATTAGTTTATTAATAAAATAAAACACTTGGTAATTGTTTCACAATTTGTTGGATTTTATTTACTCGGCTCGAGTTTCAACCATCTTGGTTATCTTCAGGAGTTTACAAATAAAACTAAACTAAAACCTAAAGATGTACAATACTACCCATTTCTGAAATTCTGTCGTCGCCGCCCTGATTTTAAGTGTTAACACATGTTCGTCCATGCTTTGTTGGCTGTAGGTCAAGGAGGGGTGAATCACCTAAATCGGTGTGGTCGTTAACTATATTTTTATTATTATTTATTGCCTTTTTAATTTCTAAATTTTCCAATTTATTTAAACGGTTGCCTTTGTTTTCTATGTGTAAAATTTTTGTATCCGTGTGTTTGAAAAAATGATTGTTTGTAATACAATTTTGGTAAATGCCGGTTGATTTATGATTGTTGCGACGGTTTTTCTTTCCATAAAAATAAAATTCATAGAGGTTTAATGTTGGTCTATTTTGTTGGTCAACAAATAGGCTTGCTAACTCAGCCTGGTCGTGGGCTGTTGAAAAGATTCTCAAAATAGAGACCAGGAGAAGTCTTTTAATGGGCGCCAGAATCCTAACAAAAAAATATAGCCAGAAAATGAATAGGGAACTTGGGATTCACAAGTATCCTTCGATAAAAGAGAACGCAACAGAATAACCTCAATAATCAAATTTTAATGTTGAAATATGCATATAAAGTAAAACTGTTTATATAATCTTGAATGACATCAAAATTTAAAATGTTAATGTAATATACAATTGATTCGAACATAAAAGGAACTACTCCAATTAATGTGAGCGGGGGGGGGGGGGATAATTAAAGACAATTAATTAAGTTAACTTAGAAACACTAAAAATATAATTAATGTACTCTGGGAGGTTAGAATCCATCAACTGGTAATCTTATATTCCTAATAACGCTATCCCGAAAATAAATAAGCGACGCGCAATGGTGCACCGCTGCGAGCGTAAAGGCCGGTACAGATCAAACACAAACGAACGCCAACGAACGCAAATATGGCGTTGTCGTTCGGGGTTCGAAACAATTCGTCAGCGTATGCTTGCAGTCGTCCACACCAAAGTTTCGCATTCGAGCACTGGCAGTTCGGAGCGGTTGGTAAACGTTCGGTGCTACTCTGTCCGAATTCGAATTTACGTTTTATTTAATAATACAGTAATTAATTAGTCATAATATTAGTATGTCCAGCGATGATGAGGAATGTGTGGTACCTTCACGGCGCATTTCTCGGTGATAAGATGATAGCAAGCTTTCCATTTTTTTTTAACTTCCGGAATATCGCACTTGAATTCGTCTGCAATGCTTCTCCAAATATCCACCTTCTTTTTGGTTAATTTATAGTGCATATTTGTTGGGTCCCATAGCATGGGTTTGTCGCGGTAGCACTCTATTAATTTCAAACTTAACTCCTCGCTCCACTCCATCTTTATCTATTATTTAAAAATTTTTATTGAAATACGTCCCAAACAGTCCAAACGCTTACCAACGACTGAAAAGTGACAAATCCTGTCCAAACCAAAACGAATCTTTCTTTGAGGTACCGCTCTACTAGCGAACGCAATCGAACGCCAACGAACCCCTTGGCAAGCGTTGGTAAGCGTTCGTTCGCGTTCGCCAATCCCGTACACACCAAACTCAAACGGTTCCACATGTGCCTTCGTTGGCGTTTGTTTGCGTTCGGTCTCCGGTCTGTACGGGCCTTAACATAAGCAAAGGAGCAGGCGCAATAAGCTCCACGAACGCACAAAACAATTATGAAAAGTGAAATAATTAAAATAAATACACTTAATGGATTCCGGCGTACCAGGCCGTTTGCAAATTAACATAAATAAATACTGAAATTTGGGTTAAATCAAACTCAATTGGTGTAGTTTAACAACCAATACGTAAAGCTTCAGATTTGAAAATAAGTAATATAATAAAATTAAAAATCAGTAGGTACTTCAAAACTATGTAGATGGATAACAGTAATAACGTTGATCCTGGTACGAAGTACGGCAGTTCAAACAGAATAAAATAAAAGATACGCCTGACCTTAGATACTTGAGGTTAAATCTTCTACATCATATACCAGCAACACAGCAATAATCCATAAACGTAAGGGTAGCTATACGTATACGGGAAATTCTAATGTTCGTATTAATTAATAAAATACGCCGTTACTTGATGTTTGGAACTTATTATACTTATACGTATATTCCAAAATAATATTTACTAGATAATAAATCATAAATCGTAAACAGTAACTAGTAACTAGTAAATAGTAAATCGTAAATAGTGAATCGTAAATAGTTTGAGGTTTTGGGCGACTACCAAAAGGACATTCATTCACCTTCCGGGAATGGTATAAGAAAAAGAATTCGAGCTTCACTGCACGTGGAACTACAACAGCCTACAATTCGTAAATTACGCTATTTATGGCCTTAAAAATCGAAGACGACGTAACGTACACTCGTAGATAATAGAACCATAAATAATTTTAGGTACTCCGTGAAAATAATCACCATAAACGGTTTCTATAAACTGGATTTCAACAGGAGTCTTTTCAGTTGCCAAAGTGAACCCATAATGGCCAATCCAACCACACAAGAATTATTCGTTTTCTTGTTAAATTTGAAATTGATAACAGTAAATGCAAATCAACAAAAATGTACCTGTGCGCATATGAGATAAGCTAACGTTTGAAGAAGACAGAATTTTCATAGGCGGAACATGCGTCTTTTGAATTTGGTGAGTAACAAGACCTTGATGGAACGAAGCTAAAGCCTAAATAAATTCTGAAATGATTAAAAATAAACGCTCGAACGGTTTACTCATTAGATTCTACTAAATTAACCCCCACAGCTCAAAAATAAAATTCAAGAAAAGTCGCATAACGATAAAAGAAACTGCGCCCGCTTATGTGAACGTAAGAGTGACAGAAATAATGCAACAAAACGAACAAGCAAATTTTTAAAGACTTTTGGGTTGCATATATCTATAGAAATTAGGCGGCGAAAGTGCTAACAAATCTATTCTAATAAGAAATATTATTTCTATATTTGGAAATAAAAGACAGAAATTCTAAACAACAAAAAAAATGTTACATTGTATTTATTTGATCTAATGTGTTCTTTAATTCTTTTTAATTCAATTAGAACAGTCTATTTGATAGATTCATTTTTTGAATATTTTTCTATATTATTGTTTACTAGATGTTTATAGAGTTTGTTCGGATTGTGCATAGCTACGTTAATATTTAACTTTTTAAGCCTGTTACTTTTACTTTATTTCTCTATTTGATTTGGTTCGGATGGTTTTCACATAAATGGTGCTTTTTTTGTTTATTATTTTACATGTGTATGTGTAATAACAACACGGAAAATATCTACAGAACGCTTAATGTCACAGTTTAGTGACCTAATCTGTTCATGTGATTCTGCAGCGTTATTTTGTAATAGACGTTCATAAACTAAATTTAGACTTTGATAAGCGGTCATCATTTGCTTGTTATGCTTTTGATTGTTATAATGGAGCGGTGTTGAGTAATATTTAAAAGAACACGAAAGTATTTCCCTTATAATTTGGTCATTGATAAACCAAAATTCTTCAAAGTGACCAGCAAAATTTTATTATTATTTATCTCATTTTATTTTTTCAAAGAAGTGAATAAAGTTTTTATAAATAAAACAGGTTTTATATTGCTCTTATGTCGTTGTGTCAATTTTGTTAACAAATTAAATCTCATTTGAATCCTTATCGGCAGCTGCGGTCATGTTTTGATGTATTACGTTGAACGTAGATAACCACAAAATTGTGATAAATTAAAAAACATAAGCAGTGAGATAGCGTGGCTCATTGCATGATACAAACTTAGTTACGTTGTAGTGTTTGGCATGTCAAGATGATTTTGATTTTAGGGGCGGTTGCTTTAGTGGCGTTTTTCTATTTGGTGCTTATAAAACCTTTTAAATATTGGACAAACAAAGATGTACCACAACTAAATATTGGTACTTTGTGGAAGGAAATGGTACAAGCGATTTTACAACTAAAGGCTCCAGCAGAAGCAGTTCAATTCATGTACAACAGTTTTGCAGATTGTAGGTAATAATTAAAAAAAGTTTAAAAAGCAATATTATTTTAAAATTTAATGACAGTATTTATGCTAATTGTTTTACAGATTTAGTGGCTCTTATCAATTTTTGACCCCTTTATTAGTTCTGAGGGACCCTGACTTGATCAAACAAATAACAGTGAAAGATTTTGACCACTTCGTTGATCATGATCAATTTATTTCCGAAGAAGCAGAACCTCTTTGGGGAAAAAATTTGTTTGCGTTGAAAGGTACGTTTTTGAATTAAATTCTTCAGTTAAGTAAAATTACTATTATGTCTAAAATTTAAATGCAAAAAATAATATGTATTAATTGGCCATTATTATTAAAAATAATTAAATCTGATTAGTTTTACGTTGTTGTTTCAGGAGATAAATGGAGAGATATGAGAGCCACCCTGAGCCCTTCTTTTACCAGCAGCAAAATGCGTGCCATGTTTGGCCTTATGAACGAATGTGCTGACCAATTTGTTCGTCATTTTCAAAACGAAACATCCAGCACCGTTACGGTTGAGTTCAAAGATGCCTTTACAAGATATGCTAATGACGTAATAGCCTCGACGGCATTCGGAATTAGCTGCGATTCACTGAAAGAACGCGATAATGAGTTTTATTTGATGGGCAAACAAGCTACAAATTTTGGTGGATTTTGGAAGAATATCCAGTTTATTTTGCTGTTCCTGAGTCCCCGATTAGGTGAAGTGAGTGTGATTAATTTGTACCAACTTGATATTTTATTTTCCATCTTATACTTTTACATTTTTTAGCTTTTGGGAGTACGCGTATTCAACAAGCAAGTAAGTGAATTTTTCAGAAGATTAGTAAAAACTAACATGGAATCCCGAGAGAAAAATGGAATTGTTCGGCCAGATATGATCCACCTGCTAATGGAAGCCAGAAAAGGCAGACTAAAGCACGAAGAAACCAGCAACGGTGTTGTAGACACAGGATTCGCCGTCATAGAAGAATCGTCTATTGGAAAGGAAGAAAAGCGACAAAAACGCCAATTATCTGATGACGACATAACAGCTCAAGCTCTTATTTTCTTTTTTGCTGGTTTTGAAAGCGTTTCAATATTGATGTGTTTTGCGGTATATGAACTTGCGGTTAACACTGACATACAAGAAAAGTTGCAAACTGAAGTTGACGATACTTTGCAAAAATGTGGAGGTTCTTTGAACTATGAAGCGCTGTTAAAAATGAACTACTTAGACATGGTGCTATCAGGTAATTTTGTTGCATAGAAAATTACCAAGTAATTACTTATCAACAATAACTTAAATTATAGTGTGTTATATTTGATTATATTCATCCTGGCTGATTAATCCCAATCATATATCTATATTTCCAGAGGTTTTACGCAAATGGCCAGCAGCAATAGCAGTAGACCGTGTTTGCGTTAAACCATATACAATTGAGCCAACAAAAAATGGAGAAAAACCAGTGCATCTGAAAAAGGGCGATGTTCTTTGGTTGCCAGTATACGCACTCCAAAGGGATTCCAGATTTTATTCCAATCCTGATCGTTTCGACCCCGAAAGGTTCAACGACGAGAACAAAGACAGTATCTATCCCTATTCTTATATTCCGTTCGGTGCTGGACCACGAAGCTGTATAGGAAATAGATTTGCTTTGTTGGAGGTTAAAATTGTAATATTTTACCTTTTGTCGAAATTCAATATTACTGTTGTGGAAAAGTCGACAGTTCCTGTAAAGCTTTCGAAGAATCAGTTTAATCTTGCTTCAGAGGGTGGGTTCTGGTTTGGACTGAAACCCCGAGAGGTTGTAAATAATTAGGATGCTATTAGTTGGTGTTATATTTTGCTGTATGTGTGTTATATTGGTTAAAACCTTATCTAACTGTTATTTGATTACTAATTCTAACAACAATTTGTTTTTGCTTACTTTAAAACAAATTTGTACTTTGCAATTACTGTATTACTGATAACAATAAGATAATAAGATAACAATAAGTGTTTATTAAATGTATGTAAACAATAACAAACAAATAAAGTCTGTATTTCTTCAATTATAAACAATTGGTCAAGTTGTTTAAAATGCGATATTTATTAAATTTTTGAATTTTAGGTTTTAAATATTGAATTCTCTGCAATAAAATATTAAAACACTTAAATTTTCTTACTCTAGCTGTCTAACAACTCCACAACAGTTTCCTTAGAAACGAGGTGGTCCTTGGGGCCCTATTTCCTCATTATCTGATTCACTGTTTAGTTTCCGACGAATCACCGTAGAAGTGATGTTTTCTGTTTAACACCATCCTGCCCAGGGCCGTCCTAATAAATTTGGAGCCCCTGGGCTATGTTTTTGTAGCGCCTTTACAGCAGGGATGACATTCGAATCTACGATAAAACATCCCTGGAAAAAACAGACCCGGAAAATATCCCCAAAATATCCCCTTGGGAAAAAATTTCAGGAAAACAAAGCTCCAGAAAAAAACCTTACGAAAAAAGCCCTGGAAAAAAGCCCCTGTAAAAAAAGGAAAGCAAAGCCCCAGAAAAAGTGCCTCAAGAAAAAAGCCCTTGGAAAAAAAGCCCCTAAACAAAACTCCCGGAAAAAAATTCCGAAATAAATTCTTGATAAAAAATGATACGTTTTGGACTTCCAGGAACTCAAAGAAGTGTTTTTTTTTAAATGGCGGTCTGGTGTTTGGGTGTTCTTCTGTAGCGTTGATACCAGAAAATAAATTATCTAAAATTGGAAACGGAATTTGATAGAAGACCTTAAGGCATATCCAGCTTTTTTTTTTCTAACTTTCTAGCTTCAAAATGGCGGCTGATACGATTTTTTGAGAAATTTCACTTTAATGCATTATTACTCGAAAACGAGTTCACAGATCGGAAAGAAATTTGGTATCAAAATAGCTCTAGAGGAAAACAGTCACTATTTGAGAAAATTGGACAAATGAAACCTGTGAAGAGGCTGTTTTCGCCGGGGTTGTGTTTCCAAGGAATTTTTCTTCCGGAGATTTTTTTCCGGGGTTATTTCTATAGACATGTTTTTTCCCGGACAAAATAACATTCAGACAAACCACCACTAGATCACACAACGGCACAACTGCTACAGTACAGGTTCATACATGAACCTGAAGTCAGGCAGTAACCGACGGCTCGTCGTATCTTTCTCGAACACTAACGGACACTTTCTGCTCAATTTTTCCACAAATTCGCACTCAGCGCAGGCGCACTTACACTGCCTTATAACCAGACCATATGTGTTTTGTCTTCCTGGTAGATTGGTAGCGATACTAGCCGTATATGCCTAGCTTACACTAGTTGGCGCACCAACATATTTGTGATCCACTAAGGAGATTATTGCAAAAATTGAAAAAACAAATATATAGCTACAAAGACATTTTTATGTAATGTAGTAACGTAAAGAATAACTATTTAAAACGATATATTGTATAAAGCATCGCCCGGTATCTAATACTTAACACCAAATGATTTAATTTGAACTAAAGACCATCGCCTAGTTTAAATCAAATACCAGGTTTGGTTAAATTCTAAGACCAGGTTTTGAATATTGAAATCAAAAAATTACTAACAGGTAAAATAAGAATTAAAAAATAAGAAAAAGTTTATTAGGTCGAGATTCAAATAAATTGAAAAGGTAAACTATTCTTCAGGTCTAAATTCAAATGAATAAAAGAAAAAAGTCTTGATTCAAAATAAAACAAGGTGGAAGTCCCTTTGACGAGGCTGGTTCAGTGGTTTTATACCTGGGGACTAAGGGAAGGGGTTTTAGATTCGGGTTTAATTTCCCCCACCCCCACCCTACCCCCCACCCTGCGTTCCGTGGCGGTCACTCTGCGGACGTCTCTTCTTGTAATTACAACAAAATAAATCATTCTGATTTACAAAAATTGTTGTTAACAAGACTGGTTACAAGGTTTCCAAATTATCTGTTTCTGATATTAAATAAAACAGTAAAAACATGTAGTGAGCAAAACAACAGAAGTATAAACAATTGGAGAAAGAAGATCTTTTAAATGAGGAATCACTTAATCCCCCGTGCCATTTAATATTTTTTTTTCAAAACGGCGCCCTTTTGTCTTTTTGTAAATTTATGTCGGCATTTGTTTTGCACTAAATAGTATTTGTTCTCCATTGTCTTGTTCACAGGGTGTTTTTTTATTTTAATTTTTCCATTAAGCTTCCTAATTTCTCTAGTTTAGCATGGTGTGGCGAATTTCACTCTTCATTCGCCACACCACCTGCGCCTACATTCCAAAATAGGTTGCCTACCAGTGTTTTAGTGCATGTCCTTGGCATTGCTTTATGACGGGCGCAATTTTGACACATTACAAGACTGAACTCATTTATATTAAATGGACAGTGTCATCATCACTTGCCACAGATAAATGTCGTATTATCTTTAAATAGTATAAGTACCGTACCGACGTAGATAAAAGCAACGTGTCGTTTGAATGCTTCAGTTGCAAACTGTATTGCAAATTACTTGTTTTTATTTTTTTTTAATATTTTTTGCACAAATATTGCATTTAATATTTATTATTTAAAAAATTTTAACAATAAAAATTAAAACTAAATATGTTGTGGTTAGTGTTGGTTGCATTAGCATGTGTGTTTGTTTACTTGAAGGTCATAAAACCTCTTAGTTATTGGAAAGATAGAGGGATTCCATACCAACAACCATGGCCTATTATAGGAAATATGGCTCCAGCAGTTTTTAAAATCAAGTCATTGATTGACCTGATTCAGGATTTTTATAATGCTTTTCCTAATAAAAGGTGAGTTGTCAGAATTAATTTTATCATTGTATTTATACTATTTTTTTTTGTGATTTACAAAGAAAATCAATGAAATGTTCCTCTTGGAAAAAATAATGTGGATAAATGTAACCCAATCTGGATAATAGATACTTTTAAAATCTTGATCGTTCTAGATTATACAATATATTGAATAAATTTAATTTATCGGCCTCAGATACAATGGCATCCTCCAGTTCACCAACCCAGTTCTTGTAATTCGTGATTTAGAATTGATTAAACAAATCACCATTAAAGATTTCGATTATTTTACCGACCACAACGCGTTTGTCTCAGAGGAAGCAGATCCATTGATGGGAAGGAACCTTTTCTCGTTAAAAGGACAACGCTGGCGTGACATGAGATCTACTTTGAGTCCTTCCTTTACAAGCAGTAAAATGAGAGCAATGTTTATATTTTTAACGGAATGTGCCGAGCAATTTACACAATATTTTCAAACACAGGGATCTGACGTTACAGTACTTGAAATAAAGGATATGTTTACGAGATTCACTAATGATGCAATTGCCTCTATTGCATTCGGATTGAAAGTTGATTCACTTACAGAAAGAGACAATGAATTTTACAGAATGGGAAAAGAAGCCACAGATTTCTCTGGCATAAAGACAATAAAATTTTTTGTATTTAATATGAGCCCTAAGTTATCAAAGGTATGGTATCTTTGTTAATCTTTAATATATTTCTGATCAAATAAAAATTTTCTAGGTTTTAAAGCTAAAGTTTTTCTCAAAGGGAGTTGATGATTTTTTCCGTCGTATTGTAAAGGAAACTATCCAACAAAGAGAAAAGGAAGGACTTGTTCGACCTGACATGATCCATCTTCTTATGGAAGCTAGAAAGGGTCGTTTAAATTATGAGCCTGCTAATGAAAATCTTGATGCAGGTTTTGCCACAGTTGAAGAGTCGTACATGGGAAAAGGGGAAAAGGGTCAAAAACCAGAATTATCTGACGACGACATAACAGCACAAGCTCTCATTTTTTTCTTTGGCGGATTTGAATCTACAGCAACATTGATGTCCTTTATTGCTTACGAATTAGCAGTAAATCCTGACGCTCAAGAAAAACTTCAAGCCGAAATTGATGACGCACTGGAAGCTTGTAAAGAGAAAATAACATATGAAACCCTTTTAGGGATGAAGTATCTTGATATGGTGGTTTCAGGTAATTACACCAAATTTATTTTATTTTGTCACTTTAGAAATGTGCTTTAATGCAGAAACCTTAAGAAAGTGGCCACAAGGATCTCAACTTGATAGGGTTTGTGTAAAGGACTATAACATAAATCCCAAAAATCCAGACGAAGAACCCTTTACTGTGACTAAAGGCCAATTACTAATTATCCCTGTGTTTGGAATTCATCGAGATCCTAAATTCTTTCCAAATCCGGAAAAGTTTGATCCCGAAAGGTTCAGCGAAGAAAACAAGCACAATATTGAACCTGCTTCATATATGCCTTTTGGTGTTGGCCCAAGAAGTTGCATTGGTAAGTTTCCCTAAAGCTCCATACCTAAAATTAGTTTTGTTTTATTCATTTCAGCGTCCAGACTGGCCCTTTTGGAGAGCAAAACTTTAATTTTCCATTTACTTTCGAAATTTGATATTTTGGCGGTGGAAAAAACACCGGTTCCTTTAAAATTAGGAACTGGTCTCAATATGATGCCAGATGGGGGGTTTTGGTTGGGCCTAAAGCAAAGGAAGACAGTTTGAGATCATCGCAGCATTATAATGATGAAAATATTGTTATCGATTTAATGCAATGTAATAACATAGGTTACGTAGTTGCATTATAATACAATTATCTAAAAATTTAAAAAAAATAAAAGTAATGCGATACATATCTATAAAATCGCGTTGTACTTATAAATTTGCACTTAACCCACTGATAGTTTTAAAGAAGGAAGAGTAGAATTGTAATAATTTGAAAATATAAAATAATAATATTGTTGATAATAATTTTTGGAGAAACATTTTAGAGTACCTAAAAGAACCTAGAGGGAAAAAGATTAAAACTGATTTAACTTATTATTTGTACATTTACATTGTATCAGCCCTGTTAACTGCAATGCTGAAAGAGAACGTTATTAATAAATAGATGAGAACCATTATTAGTAACAATAACATGTATTATAATATAATATTGCATTTAAAAATAGAAATAGAATAATGTAAAAATTACCACTTACCCCTTATTAAACAACTACTTAAATATTTTTTTTATCTTTGAATATTAATAATTGACAACTGTAATTGTAGCTTCAGTCCCTCCCCCCTTAAGAAAAACAACTCGAATCAAGATTGCATCTTGAATATCTTGGCCTTATAACTTCAACTGTAGCTCGAACTTGACTAAACATTATCTTAACTAATGAGCAACACTCCTCTAATCCCTAATGGTAGACTAGTTATAGTCAGTGACAAAAAGTTTCGATTGTAATAACTGAATAAAAAATAATTGACTTGCATTAGGAACTGGAGTGCGTCGTCTAAACTTTTTTAATATCTAAAATTATTAGCTATTTAATTACTGACCAGTGCGATACACTAAATGCAACCTTGCAAGAATGTGTATTACAATCTGCTACATTTTTATAAAACTTTGTTGATTTTTTAGAGTTTCATTGTTTTTTTATGATAAATGTCTTGAATTAATATTACAAACACTTAAACTAAATTTATCTTTTAAATAATGATTTTTGAATTTGGAAAATTATAGCTCTGGTTACAGAATCACTGATAAAGAATTATATTTTAACGAAACCAAGGTTGGTTCATTTCCAAAAAAAAACAGTAATATTTCACAGCAAAATTCACACATCCTAGTTATTTGGCAAAACTGCAGGCTTAACAGTATTATTTTTTAATTGGAATTATCTTCGAATCGAGTCTACAGTCGATTAATAGACTTTGTAACTTCTTGACTTATGAAAAGTTATTTGAGAAGTGCTAGTAAACATGTTTTGAGTGTTTTTAATCAGTCAATAAAGATTGGAAATCCAGGATTTAATAAATCTATCGGAAACCATAGCCAATTCTCGCAAATATGACTCTTCCAATTTTATAAGCTAAGCCAAATTTTAAGCTCATTTAAAGATTTCACAATGCTTTTCTCAATAACAGGTGAGATTGCGAACAATTTTAAGGTATTGTGAAAGTAAAAAGTTTACAAGCATACACAGAATGTATATGGAAGATTACAACTATTTCCAAATGAATAAAAATTATTTAATCTCATATATGCTGAAATTTGATCATAAAAGATGTGACTATATACAACTTATAATCAAATGAATGCCCTTACAACAGAGGGAACTAGGGCATCGATACAAATTTATTCTCAAATTGATCATCAGAAAATTCAGTGTGACAGATATAACACAAACAAAAATAGGCTAACTCATCGCTGGTTCTTTCTCATATTTTTATCGTTTTAAACATTACCGCGCCAATAATTGACGGAACAACACTGTTTTAACAAAAATTAAAGACAAAAAATATTATTTTAAAAAAGTTGATGCCTCAGCGAGGGTATAAACATATTTTACTATTTTGCTTCGAGTAGTCGCAGTAGTATAGTGTTGGGGAATTCTAGTACTGCATGCTATTGCAAAGGTTATTAACGTAAAATAGTAAGCGGCGATAACTTCGACCAAAACGCATGGAGCCACGTAATCGTGCTGCGAATTAAAGGTTTAAATAAATCTTGGCCCCTGGACTTCAGACCAAAAATCGTTATAAATGGTTTATTTGAAGAGTTACAAAATGTACGAAGAATAAAACATATATTTTTACTGGGTCTAATTGATTTGCGTAGATAACAATTAAGATATGTTGAGACCAATGTAAGAAAGAAGACAATGGAAAAATAAAAGTAAATCTAAAGGGAAAAATAGTAAAATAAAAAAATGAGGCTGAATGAAAGATCTAAAAAACGGAAAAGTCGCAAAAGATTCACTTAAAAGTGAAGTTAAGTTGATTAAATTAGCACCACAAATGGAAATTGTAAAAATAAAATTGTATACGACGATGACTAACTAACACACTACAAAACAATAAAATGCTTCTTTCGTGTTAGATTAAATAAATATACTAAATGAGCTTAAATTTCTTAAATACTTAATAAACAAGTACAATTACGAAATGAGGACAACTTCACAAAAGTTAGCTCAAGGTTAGGATCTCCACACAACTGCGGTAAAATGAATGAGTTTAAATTTTAAATCTAAATTGATAATGACTATTAAAAAATTGAAAAAAAAATTACAACAAAACAACCATTAAAAGTGACTAATGGCTAACTGCTCAAATCTGGCGAAAAAATGTATTCAGTAAATAAATTTAATAAATGAAATTAAGTTATGATAAAAAGGAATAATGAAACCGTTGAATAACTATAAAATCAGAGATCAAAGGGCATTACCATTGAATAAGTTTAGCTTGGCGTAGGGGAGAAACCTAGCAAATACGCGAAGATGACACTCAAGTTGTCAATATCCGTTTTATTGTTCATAATAGTAGCTGTTTTGTTTGTATATGATCCATTTGCAAGAAAATACATTTATGATACATGCTTTCGATGTTCAGAATCTGTACATTTTCAAAATTTATCTAATGTTTATACTTATTGGCATGCATTCCCAAAGCACATGCATTACCTTTAACTTTACAATCCATTTTATGTCGACTTAGACGTTGTTTTAATTGTTGACTAGTTTGACCTGTGTAAGATTCTGGACATTGAGAGCAGCCCACCTTGTATACAAAATTTCAGTTAGAAGTCTGATTTCTTTCACTTCCGCTATGTATTGTTCGAATGACGTCATTTCAGCAACACACGATGTAATATTTTACCTTCACCGCAAAAGGCGACGTATTGATTTAAAATGTAAAACGCAATAAGCAAAGTAATGTTAAAATTCGCTATTTCAACAATACACAATGTGTTGTTTTAATTACAGCAGCAATAAGTCGCGTGTGCTAGAAATAATTCAAGAAATAGACAGCGTGTTGTGGTAACTAAAGATGGCGTCTGATTAATTTCAGCAATACGCGATGTGATGTTTAATAGCATTGCAACAACGGGCAGTGTCTTTGTTACATTTAAATTATTTTATCGACACACGCTGTATTGTTTTAATGTGACAACGACAGCGGTGTGATGTTTAAATGATTACAGCAACAGGCTGAGTTTTCTTAATATTATTATTGCATTATCTAAACTACTTGGACTGTTGTACTTTTTTGGCAATAGGCATTGTGCCGTAAAAATTATTAAACAATAGATCCTACAATGTCTTAAGGCATTAGGTTTTAGTAAATTACTTTAAACAACACTTTGTACATTGCATTAAATGCTTTAAAATAACCATGGCATTGTTTACATTTCATTATTTTCAGTAATACGCGGTGCAACAGTATTTTAAAACGCAATTTCTTGTTCTAACGGAACCTATTTCAGCAAACAGTAGAGACATTTAACAATAATTGTGCAAATAACAATATGACTTCTCCTCTCTTTAATTATTCTTCATGCAGAATACATATCTATATTGCGTTCCATATGTTTCAGCGTGTATGTGAGAGTCTCGTTGTAGCGTGTTAAAAAAGTTTTTAAAATAAAATAATCATGTCTGCAGATCAAGGTTTTTGGGAAGAGTTGAATTATATGGAGAAGATTTTCAAATCAAATCAAATTCAATGTTCCAGTATGACGCAGCACCCTCTGAGCAAATAGTTATAGTAAAAAAAATATTTAAACCAAGCTTTAAGTTTGCGGATAGGGAAAGGCGGTGCAGTCGTTTGGCCACCAAGATCACCTGACTTAACCACCATGGACTCCTTCCTAAAGGGTTACGTCCAAAAAGCTGTTTATACAACTATTCCTACAACAGCAGGGGACATGAGAGAGAGAGAATAAGGGCAACGTCCAACACCATTACCCCTGAAATGCATAGGAATGAGAACGTAGAAATTTTATTAAAAGAATTCGTAAATGCATTGCCTAGGAAGGACAAACATTTGAATATTTAATTTAAGTTATCTTTGCTAATTTCCGTTTAATTAAATTTGTAATAAATTTAGTTGTTTTGTTGCGTATGTAATAAGAGTTTTATAGTAATAATACAGACAGATTTTTTTTGTTCTTAAACTTTACACTGTATAAATAGGCACAATAATTCAAACGCCCTGTGTATAAATAAGAAATAGTGTTTTTACGGTTGAAACTTAACTTATCTGCATTTGCCGTTGCATTTTTCTACAGTTTATATGTCAAAGTGCGAGTCCACATGTGGACTCGCACTATGCATATCTGTTTATGGCCTACTGCAACGTAATAGTTTTTTGTTTTTTAACCGACTTCAAAAAAAAGGAGGAGGTTCTCAATTCCTCTGTATATATGTTTTTTATTTTTTTTTTATTTTTTTTTTTTTATGTTTGTTCGGGCATAACGTTTTTGTTTATGAACAGATTTTAATGATTTTTTTGTGTGGGGTTCAGTATAGTTCCAAGGTGGTCCCATTATAATTTCATTGGTATTGGAGCTTGAACTTCGAAGATACTCCTCAAAATCTATTTTTTTAACCGACTTTTTAGTGTTTCCGTATTTCATCTTCCGTTTCAACTAGCCGTCGTTCCCTCATTCGAGAAGCATCTTTACTAAGTACTTCAAATAAAAACACAAAAGTGACATAAGTTAACTAAAAAGCAAAAAATAAATGTTTTTTATACAACAGTTTAATACTTATTTGTTGTTCCGTTAAATGTAATTAAGAAATTGTTGTTTATTATATAATTATTAATTGTTTTATAATTTTTAAGTCGGTGCCAAGTAAAACATAAAAATTATATACCTTGCTGTAATAACAAATTAGATTCGAATTTTTATGTTCTACTTAGCACCGACTTCAAAATTATAAAACAATTAATAATTATATAATAAACAATAATTTCTTAATTACATTAAACGGAACAAGAACTAAGTATTAAATTGTTGTATAAAAAACATTTATTTTTTGCTTTTTAGTTAACTTATGTCACTTTTGTGTTTTTATTTGAAGTCGGTTTTCTTTTTTTTTTAAGTTAATTATTTTTTCTTATAAAAATCGTAAAAATTGACAACATTAAAAAAAGAATTAAATTTTCTATAAGATAGTGGCAAAAAACATATAGCGTGTCATTAAAATAAACAAATGCACATCGCTGCGTTGAAACAGTTGGAGGTAGAAAACAATCGAACGCGTCCAAATGTAGAGCCAGTTCTACTGTGCAAAATTTTGTTTTTTTCTATTTGTTACATTAACCCAATAAGTATGAAATGTACAGTTAACTGCCTCACCCTGTAAACCTATAAGCCTCATGTTATCAAATTTTCGTATTTTTGTAACCTTTTAGCGCAGGGGTGGGCATTTTTGGGCAATCTTGTGGCATCATGGTCAATAAAATGTGGCGAATTTGTTTTTGCTGATTTAGGCACCAATAATAAAATCTAACAAAACTGTTTCCTGGCGCAGCCGCGCCGCCGTGTGCTTTGCTTTTATGTTATTTGTGAGACAAACGAATTGTCAAGTTTTGCAATAAATTTTCTCATTTTTTCAATATGAGTAATTTGTTGCATTATTTTTATACGATTGGACAGCCTAATTTTTTAAGTTCCTAATTTCTCTAGTTTAGCATGGTGTAGCGAATTTCACTCTTTATTTGTCACACCGCGACTACATTCAAAAATGGGCGAAACAGGTTGCTGGTACTTTCCCATAGTATTTACGTTTTAAATATTCTCGCGTCAAGAAGTGATAGAAATTTACATCTCCAGGCAGTACAAGCCCGCTGCAGACTCAAGGCGTTGGTTACTTACGGGCGGCGCACTTCCACTACGTGAAAGACGCTAAGATAGTTAATGCGCTCACGTTAACAGTTATAACAGCTGTATTTGTACAGTTATAACAAATGTGCAAAAAGTAAAAAATATTCTTTATTAGCTAATTGATAGGTTTAGTTAAAATCACGTAGCTGCCGGGAAACACGTTGTTGATATTAAAAAGTATAGTATTTTATTAATTTTTAAAATTATTTAATTTTTGCAAAGCCTAATAAAGTACTTTAAATAATCTATCAAACTGTTTAAAGTTTAATAACGATCGGCGTTTGCGTTTTGAATAAAAAATTAATCAATTTCAAAATTTTCAAAAATTTGGGAAATTAGTAAACAACAAATTTTGTTGTTCATTGCAAGCTCTGTCGGCTCCAGAAGTTAAAAAAAATGGTGTGGGCAGCTTTTGAGGAATGATTTTTTGAAAATGACCAAAATTTTTAGCCGCTAGTCCTTTTCTTATAGTGCTATATCCTATTCAGGGCGTTGGTACCTCTCTCCTATGTCTGTGTCTGGTACACGGAGATAGATATTTTGCATAGACAGACATAAGGGACCTACAGTTTAACGTGGGCTCCGAACCATAGGAAGTGGATGACCTTCTTCTCCAGAGAGGTTTTCCTGGGGAAAATCCACCTCGCTGGTTTCCCGTTGCCTTGCGAGTGAGAACGACCTGGCCGAGGATCGAACCCGGATCCGCTTCATTGGTAGCCCGCGATCTTACCACTGAGCTACGGCCGCTGGTATATTTACAATATTTAAATTTCCAAAACAATTTTTATATTACTTGACTATGCTTCTTAAGGGCTATCAAATAATATGGCAATTTGTATTGATTGAATTTTTTGTTTTTGAATAATCGGACATGAAATTTCAAAAATTTGTAGCGGCCTCTATTAAATGTTTATACAAAAATTTATACTAAAGAAACAGGTCTAATTTTCGTTTCCTGTTCCGCTTCCGATTACCGATCTTAAAAAGAACTACCTGCATCTAAAAAACTTCCACACACCAAATCTTATTAAAATCGGTCAAGGGGTTCCGGAGATATGGGGAAACGAACGCACGCACCCGACCATCCACCCACCCACGGGGACAAACATTTTTAATAACCACTTTTTTGTGTTCCTTAGACCCCAAAACGCGTATTTTCGTTAAAATCTGAAATTCGAAACTTTGCATGAAATAACTTGCCTTACTTCAGTAGAAGTATGGGAAAGTAAAATAGGTTGCCTAACAATGTTTCACTGCATTAAATCAGAACCTTGGCATTGCTTTACGACGAGCGTAATTTGTAAACTCGATTCGCAGTTGTGAAACATTACGAGACAGCACACTTATATTAAATGGAAAGTGTTTGAAAGTATTATCATCACTATACATATCGTATTGTCTTTAAGTGCCGTACAGACGTAGATAAAAGCAACATTTCGTTTGAGCGCTTCAGTTGCAAATTGTTTGGCGAATCACTTGTTTTTATTATTTTTAAATTTTTTTTGAATGAATAATAGAATTGTGATTGATTAATTCCCAAATTTCAATATTGAAAATTAAAACTAAATATGTTGTGGTTAGTGCTAGTTGCATTAGCATGTGTGTTTGTTTACTTGAAGGTGATAAAACCTCTTAGTTATTGGAAAGATAGAGGGGTTCCATACCAACAACCATGGCCTATTATAGGTAATATGGCTCCTGCAGTATTTAAAACAAAGTCATTTATTGACCTGATTCGGGATTTTTATAATGCTTTTCCTGATAAAAGGTGAGTAGTTAGAATTAATTTTATTAATTATGTTATTTGTTTTTTTCCTAAAATAAGTTTGCTCAGTTAAGATGATAGATATTTTTAAAATCTTGATTGTTGTAGATTATTTGAGTATTAAATAAATTTAACATTATTTTTATCGGCCACAGATACAATGGAATGCACCAGTTCACCACACCAGTTCTTGTAATTCGGGACTTAGCGTTGATTAAACTAATCACCATCAAAGATTTTGATTATTTTACCGACCACAACCCATTTTTCTCAGAAGAAATGGATCCGTTGATGGGAAAGAACCTTTTCTCGTTAAAAGGACAACGCTGGCGTGACATGAGATCTACTTTAAGTCCTTCCTTTACAAGCAGTAAAATGAAGGCAATGTTTATATTTTTAACAGAATGTGCTGAACAATTTACAAAATATTTCCAAGCACAGGTATCCGATGTTACAGTAATTGAAATGAAGGATATGGTTACGAGATTCACTAATGATGCAATTGCCTCTATTGCATTCGGATTGAAAGTTGATTCACTTACAGAAAGAGACAATGAATTTTACAGAATGGGAAAAGAAGCCACAGATTTCTCTGGCATAAAGACAATAAAATTTTTTGTATTTAATATGAGCCCTAAGTTATCAAAGGTATGGTATCTTTGTTAATCTTTAATATATTTCTGATCAAATAAAAATTTTCTAGGTTTTAAAGCTAAAGTTTTTCTCAAAGGGAGTTGATGATTTTTTCCGTCGTATTGTAAAGGAAACTATCCAACAAAGAGAAAAGGAAGGACTTGTTCGACCTGACATGATCCATCTTCTTATGGAAGCTAGAAAGGGTCGTTTAAATTATGAGCCTGCTAATGAAAATCTTGATGCAGGTTTTGCCACAGTTGAAGAGTCGTACATGGGAAAAGGGGAAAAGGGTCAAAAACCAGAATTATCTGACGACGACATAACAGCACAAGCTCTCATTTTTTTCTTTGGCGGATTTGAATCTACAGCAACATTGATGTCCTTTATTGCTTACGAATTAGCAGTAAATCCTGACGCTCAAGAAAAACTTCAAGCCGAAATTGATGACACACTTGAAGCTTGTAAAGGAAAGATAACATATGAAGCTCTTTTAGGGATGAAGTATCTTGATATGGTGGTTTCAGGTAATTATACCAAATTTATTTTATTTTGTCACTTTGGTAATGTGCTTTAATGCAGAAACCTTACGAAAGTGGCCACAAGGATTTCAACTTGACAGGGTTTGTGTAAAGGACTACAATATAAAACCCAAAAATCCAGACGAGAAACCCTTCACCGTGACGAAAGGCCAACTACTAATTATCCCTGTGTTTGGAATTCATCGAGATCCTAAATTCTTTCCAAATCCGGAAAAGTTTGATCCCGAAAGGTTCAGCGAAGAAAACAAGCACAATATTGAACCTGCTTCATATATGCCTTTTGGTGTTGGCCCAAGAAGTTGCATTGGTAAGTTTCCCTAAAGCTCTATACCTAAAATTAGTTTTGTTTTATTCATTTCAGCGTCCAGATTGGCCCTTTTGGAAAGCAAAACTTTAATCTTCTATTTACTTTCCAAATTTGATATTCTTGTGGTAGAAAAAACACCGATTCCTTTAAAATTTGGAACTGCTCTCAATATGATGCCGGAAGGCGGGTTTTGGTTGGGCCTAAAGCAAAGGAAGATTTGAGATCATCGCAGCATTACAAAGAGAAAAATATTGTTATCGGTTTAATGTAACGTAATAACATATTTTACGTAGTTACAATTTAATACAATTTTTAAAGTATATAAAAATAAAAACAAAATTAAAAGCAATGCGATTCATATCTACAAAATCGCTTTGTACTGATAAATTTACACTCGACTCACTGATAATTTGAAAACATTAGAAGTAGAATTATTAATAAAGAATTATATTGCAGCGAAGCTAAGGTTGGTCCATTTGCAAAAAAAACATAATATTCCGCAGCAAAATTCACCTACCCTAGATATTTGGGAAACTGCAGGCTTAACAATATTATTTTTTAATTGGAATTATCTTGGAATCAATTAAGTCTACAGTCGATTAATAGACTTTGTAACTTCTTGACTTATCAGACGTTATTTGAGAAGTGCGAGTAAACATGTTTTAAGTGTTTTTTTAATCAGTAAATGAACATTGGAAATCAAAGATTTATAAAATGATATCGAAACTCGCAAATACGGCTCTTACATTTTACAAGCAAAACCATATTTTAAGCTAATTCGAAGATTTTACAATACCTTTTTTTAATAACAAGTTAGATTGCGAACAATTTTATGATATGGTGGAAGTAAAGAGTTGATATGCATATACAGAATGTATATGGAAGATTCTAAACAACTTTTAAAATAATATCAATTATTTAATCTCATAAATGCTGAAATTTTGATCATAAATGATGTGGCTATATAAAACATATAATAAAAAAAATGCCGCGACCTTACAACAGATGGAACTAGGGCGTGGATGCAAATTTCTTCTCAAATTGATCATCAGAAAATTCAGTAGGACAGGTATAATACAAAAAAAATGAGCGAACACACATCGCTGGTTGTTTCCCATATTTTTAACGTTTTAAACATTCTCGTACCAATAATTCTATGAACAACATTGTTTTAACAAAAATTAAAAATAGAAAATAAATTTGTAAAAAAGGGTAACGCCTCGGCAGGGATATGAACACATTTTACTATTTGCTTTAAATAATCGCAGTAGTATAGGACTCTAGTACGGCATTCCATTGCGCAGGCTATACGTAAACATAGTAAGCGGCGATAACTTCGACCTAAACACGCGGAGCCACGTAACCGTGCTACGACTGTAGGGTTTAGACATTGTGCTTTGGACTTCAAACCAAAAATTGTAATAAATAGTTTATTTGAAGTGTTATAAAACGTGGGAAGAATAAAACATGTATTTTTAACTGGATTTAATTGATTTGCCTAGTTAAAAATTAAGATATGTTAAGACTAATGGAAGAAAGAAGAAAATGGAAAAATAAGAGTAAATCCAAATACAAGGAAATGAACAACAACTTATAGAGAGTATTAAAAGCAAAAAAATGAGGCTGAATGAAAAATGTAAAGAAACTCGATTTCAATCTTCATAAGAAAACAAAAGAAACCGCAGGGATAGTCAGATCAAGCATTGCGGTCCTTTGTTTATGCATAATATCTGGGATTACTCGTACTCGATATCCTTTTGGACACTTCTCTAACCAAACCTCTACGTTTAGCGTGGGAAACTAATCGTGCATGATCGTGTACTCTCGGTTTTGTTTACTTTTTGACAGTTTAATTTTTTCGCATCAAAAAATAAAGTTGTGAAAACCTTTGTAATATGTCATATGTACTACAAGCCGCTGTTTTCATATGTTAGAACAACAACCTTTGAAAAGTCCAATGTTCTGCCGACATAGGCGTCGTTAATACTTTTTTAATAAGGAGAGATGAAAGTAGTCAAAGTCGACGATGTATTTTTATATATTATATTTAATTAAAATAGAGTACAATCAAGGAATAGAAAAACCGCACAGAATAGAATAGAATAGAATATGCTTTATTCCATATGGCTTTATAATACAAGCATTGGAAGCGTCATTACAGTAACAATTTCATACACAAATTAAAACATGATTAAAACGATATATGCAATACAAACAAGAGTTTTAACGACACTAATAAATATAATAAAAATAAAATAATAATAATAGTAACGATAATCACAGTAGTCCATATCACACTAAATACAAAATATATCACCGACCCAGCTTATTCAAAATTAATCGAAAAATATTCATCTACTTTATAGATTGGATTCAGAATCAATAAATCTTTGACCTTCTTTTTAAAGGGAGCTGTACGTTGAATTTCCCTGATATTAGTAGGCAAATGATTATAACATTTAATTGACATAATGTGAGGCCCGTTGGCTATAAGACTGAGTCTATGGGTTGGTAAAATTAGATTATGTTTATTTCTTAAGTTATAGATTTCAATGTCCCCCACTTTTTTGTAATGATGCAGATTTTTAGTAGTCAATGGTAGCATTAACGTAGGCATGATAGAATGAAATTAATATTTTAGTGCTAACAAAATTCCTTAATTGCCAAAGCAAATAGTTATATGTCGATAACTTTTTTATAACACTATTTGTATGCACGTCCCAGTTTAAATTCATGTCTATGTGAACACCTAAAAATTTTGTAGCTTTAAACGTTGACGCAAGCTGTTCTCACTTACTTTAACCAAGAGACTCTGATCAATTTCTTTGGTGCAGAAGAGAATTAATTCAGTTTTCTGAGAGTTCAGAATTAGTCCGTTATCTAGACAATATTTTTGCATGGCACTTGTACTATTGTTTGCTTTCCTGCTTAGTTCATCCAAGTTTGCCGCAGAGACCAACGATGAAGAATCATCAGCAAATAATGATATAAATTGAAAGATATTATTATTGACGACGTCGTTAAGAAAAATTATGAATAATAACGGCCCCAGTATGCTGCCCTGGGGCACGCCGCCATTCATGCTTTCATGATTAGAAGTATAAGTTTCACCAGACTTTTTTAATACCACTCTTTGGGTGCGATTAGTTAAATATGATACTAACCAGTTACTTGCCACCCCTCTTACTTGATATTGATTTAATTTAGTTACTAATAAGTCATGACTTACTGTTTCAAAAGCTCGTGAAAAATCGTAAAATATACCCGCGACTTTATTTTTATTGTCTAAATTGTGCAAAATATAATCAACTAATGACACTATTGCGTCATTTGTTGATAAACCTTTTCGAAATCCAAATTGTCTATTACTTAGTAAATGTTTTGTATTTATAAAATTAAATATTCTAGTGTAAAATGCTTTCTCGTAAATTTTGGAAAAATCCTATAATACCGAAACAGCTCTGTAATTCTCATTTTTTGAATTATTATTTTTTTTGAGAATTGGGATAATAATTGAGGGTTTCAATTTTGAAGGAAAAATACCATGTTCGAATGAGCAATTTATAAGATGTGTAAGTACAGGAACAATGTACTCAACAACATGCCCCAATAACGAGCATGGAATGCCATCATATCCTGCAGAGTCTTTCTTGGATACTTTTTTTTACAATATTTTCTACCTCTCGTTCTTCCACGTCTAGTAAAAACATTGACTCACGAAGTTCTTTTATAGAATTTGAGAAATAATTATTAAATACCTGCGCAGCACTACTGAGATCGGTAATTTTATTATTGTATATATCGGTGAATTCGTGGAGATATGTAGAATTAGGTTTATTATTAATTTCTTTCTTAACCATGTTCCACGCAGCTTTAGATTTATTAGTGGCTCTATTATATGTATTATCATTAAATGCCTTCTTTGTCTAGATAATTTGTTTTTTATGATTTTTCATTAACTGATTATAATAAGCTAGCAGCCCATCATCGTTTGAACTTTTGCAAATTTGGAAGAGGTCTCTTAATAACCGTCCTTGGTTTATTATGTTTGGGGAGATCCAAGATTTTTTTACAACTAAATTACTTTTACACTTTACAAATTGATTTGGGAAAGCAGTATCAATCCATTTATTAAATGTATTAAAGAAGATCGTAAATTTATCGTCTGCATTTTCCACCAAATAAGTTGTTTGCCAGCATGCAGTAGAGAGTAAATATTTAAAATGGAATAAGTTCATTTCGTTTTTAAAAAAATTTTTATAAGTGCCTTTATCTCTGCCCAAATTTGAGCGTTTACCAAGTGTAAATTCGACATACTCGACAGAATTCTATAATATCGAAAATCATATTTTGCTAACAATATTTCCCTATTTCAAAAATCCCTGTTAGAAACAAATTGTTTGTCTTAGCATTAAAAAAAACTGAAAATTTACTAATTCTAGAGATATTTTGATTAAGCCATGTGGTTGCAAGGCACATAAAAAGAGATACTATTCGTGTTGTACCAACAACAACATTTCAACACCCTGGTATAACCATTTACGTACTTATCTATTCTTTCTATTGAAATTTTGTAATTTTATTATTTTTTTAATTTGTGCCGAATGAAATATTTAAGAGACACAATTTTTTCTATTTTTCAGATTATTTGCTAATTTTCATTGATTTCTTCATTACATAATCAGCATTTAAACAAAAATTTGCTTTAAAGTGCTAATGGAAGCAGGAATTTAAAGGATTTTATAAACAAGTGGATTTTCCCTATGATGCGTAATCACCACCTGGTACAGTTTGCATATAAATTCTAAAATTTAATTAAATCAGATGTTATTTATTCAAATTTAAATGTTTACTTTTATTAAATGGTTTGTATAGTATTCGAATTTTTTACTTGTAAATTTTGTAATATCGTCTACACTACAGTAGTTTTGTAAGCTATATACTCTGTATGCACTATGTAAAACTTATCATTAATCTACCTAATCTTGTTTATTTATAAGTACCTACCGTTGACGATCCACCACTGCACTCGAGTGAAAATACACATTTTTCTACTTTACTACCATGTGCTTCTCTTTTTAGATGTTGGTTACAAATAAAACTGGTATATTGGAATGTGCGTTATTCATCTACCAAGCTGTTATATTATTGAATAATACAAAGAAGTAGTACACACCATAAGATCCAATTTCTGTGGAATATTGTAGCGGTCCACTATACAAAGGGAAATAGGCTTTATATACTAAAATTTTTTTTTCATTCTTACACTATTCATAAAAAATGCAATCCAATAAAATCATAAGCAACACTTATCATAACAATCAAAAATGAGCGAAGCACTTTGCTTGGACTTTCCAATAGTTTAGAAATTGTTACTTATCATTAGAGCCCGAAAGTTCAGGCACTAGAAATTTCAAAAATAGGCAAATAAGCATTGCTTCCCTTTTAATTTTGTTAGAAAATAAAATTTATTATAAAACAATGTAACGCTGCCACACAATTCACAAATCTCTATTGATGCAAACCGTCCACCCACAGCCCCACACTCATCTCTATCGAGTGTCGCATGTGCGTTGTGGTGAATTTTTGGAAGCAATTCGAAAGTGTGCCTACTGCCTAAGTTTTTTGTATGAAGGGCGCAAGTGCAAAGCATGCTGCAGGTTGGTAACCTTGCCGATTTAGTCGCTGCCCCTTAGTGACCGAAGTAAGCAGTTTTTGAATTGCTTCTTAACAAAATTGTCCTCATGGCTATGGCTTCAACTTCGTCTTCCGGGATAAATATTCAGCCGATACAGCCAAGTGTGTGTAATTGTGTTGTGTGTGGTGTATTAAAAAAAGGATTTTCCACATACAGTTTTAGGGAAAAATTAGAAATAATTGAAAAAGGTAGACCAACCCCCGCGCTAAAACATTTAACAACTAAAGTGAAAACGTGCACTAGATATTTTAATGTGGATATGTACGAACATAACGAATGGTTAACGGGTTGTGATATTTCAAATAAACTTTTTTGTTGGCCGTGTCTACTTTTCATAAATGAAAAAGGCGTTTGGAATAAAAGTGGGTTTTCCGAATTAAATAATGTACATAAAGTTATAAAGAAGCATGCAATATCTCGGTCTCACTTGCAGGCGGTAATTAAGGAAAAATTATTTGGAAAGTCACGCATCGAGCATGTTATAGATAATCAGTTGAAAATAAGTCATCGTCAGCATAATGAACTGGTGGAAAAAAATCGTGTGATATTAAAAAGGTTAATTGATGCTGTTTGTTTTCTTGGAGAACGTGAACTTGCTTTTAGAGGTCATAATGATCTACTCACGTTCTTATCCAAATATGACGAACCTTTAAAATGCCATTTAGAACAGTCTAGCGTATTTCGCGGAACATCAAATCGCATTCAAAATGATTTAATTTCTGCTGTTGCTGCAGTTGTTTTGGAAAAAATTAAACAAGAAATAACAGAAGCACGCTTTGTTGCAATTGTCCTAGATGAAACAACCGACACTACAAATATTAGTCAGCTTTCGGTGGTAGTACGCTATGTAAAAACCGATGGGAAAATTCAAGAACGGTTTTTAGGATTCCTCGACGTAACAGCGGATAGGACAGCAATATCTTTATACAAAATCGTGTGTGATATTGTCGAAGATATTGAATGCGGTGCTAAACTCGTTGCCCAGAGTTATGATGGAGCGGCAGTTATGGCTGGAGAATTAGGGGGCCTTCAAACCAAAGTAAGGGAGTCTTTTCCAAGTGCATTATTTGTACATTGTTTTGATCATCGGTTAAATTTAGTTCTGTCGCAGTCAGTAGCACACATTAAGGAATGTAAAATGTTTTTTTCGACCCTTAGTGGAATGGCTGCATTTTTCTTCAAAACTCGAGCATTAGATTTGATAGTACAAAAAAGATTGCCCAAAGTTGCTCCTACACGATGGAACTACAATGGAAGGCTTCTCTTAACGGTGTGTGAATATCGACATCCTTTAATTGAATTATTTGAAAATATTTTAGAAAACAGTTGTGATTGGGACACTGAGACCTTGAATAGTTCTAGAGGTTATTTAGATTGTTTAAAAAGAGACTTTAACTTTAATTTTCTGTTAAATATTTTTTCAGAGATATTTCCCTTTTCTGATAATTTATTTAATATATTACAAAATAAATCAAATGACATTGAATTCTGTGTTAAAAAAGTGGAGGAATTTAAAAACATTATAAATAAACAAAGAAATGAATTTGATAAATTTTGGGAAAATACAGTTAACACCGAGGAACATCTACACCCCAAAGAAAACGAATACGAACTGACAATGTTGGGGACCTTAAAACTTCATATCGAAGACTTTTGATTGAAATAATAGACCAGATTTCTGAACAATTAAATAATAGATTTGAAAATATTAATAATGTACAATTTCTCGAACTATGTAATTTTAGTGAATTTAAAAATAAACCTTTTCCGGAAAAAGCTTTTCAATCCGTAATTGACAGTTATGGAAATAATTTTGATATAGTTGCATTGCGGTCTGAACTTACCGTAATATATCCTACTGAAGAACTAAATACAAAAAACAATGCTAGTGACTTACTGAACTTTTTAAACGAGACAGGGTTAAATAAGGCGTATTTGGAAGTGGTTAAATTGTGCGAGTTAGTGGTGACAATTTCCGCCACCAGTGCTTCAGTTGAACGTAGTTTTTCTGTACTAAAACGCATTAAAAACTTTGTAAGAAATTCAACAGGCCAAGATAGACTTTCAAAACTATCAGTTTTATCTATAGAAAAAGATCTCGTTAAGGAAATGTCTGAACATCCACGATTTTACGACAACGTTATTACTGAATTTGCTAAAAAGGACAGGAGGATCGAATTACACTATAAATAAGTAAGTTTTTTAAATTTGCTTCAGTTTCTTTAAATCCCACCGCACGCCCTTGCACTATAGAAATTAAAATTAAGTTTTTAAACTTGAACAAAGTAATAGGTGGTATAGCAGTTCAATTGACCATTTTGCACTAATTTTGCAGTTATGAAAAAAAGCGATTCAACCTTGTATACATAAAATAAATATTTCCGGTATTGTGTACCTATCGTTCAAATTAGTCGAACATTATATTATATTATAAGTATGTTCCAAATATTTCTTAATACAAGTTTAGTAGTTTGTTGATATTTGATAAGGATAACGAACTTAATTTTTCAATTAAAATTTTTTAGTTTTTTCAATCTATAAGTATAATTATTTTTGCATTTGCCATTGCCTACCAAAATATTAAACTCGCGCAACGCCACTGATTTTTATTATTATGTATGATAATGGTAGTGGCGGTCCGTCCTACTAGGCAGGGTAGGCAGTGCCTACCCATAATTTTTCAAGTAAAAAAATTCAAACTTTAAATTTCATTGAACAAAGGGCTGTTTTTACATACAGTTTTTATTTTTACTTTTTAACACCACCGTGTAACATTAAAAATTGGGCGCCAAACGAAAAGTGGGAGTAAATGTATTAACCAGCATGTAGTCAAATTTCACTTACAGTTAAAGCAACAATAGCAGAATAGTTCTTAAACAAAACAACCGCAAATAAGCAAATAAGCGTTGTCTTTAAACACTGTTTTGCATACACGAAACCGAGCTTATCGGGCCAAATGGTTCCAGATACGACACAATCAACTAATCTATTATCCTTAATACGTTTGCACGCACATTGATACAAATAATTCAATGTTCAGATGCAAAGAAATAGTGGGGATTTCAGAACGAAATAAGCACCGAAAAGACACGACTTCTGTAGTTTTACTCTACTTGCGTCGGTCAGCGGCTGTCAGGAGTAGCGTGCAGCTATTGTGTGATTATTTATTTTATACGAAGTTTGCAAATTTGCAGCAAACATGGAAAATCTCGTTGACCAGCTTTTAAAAGAAAAATTTAATGGATACTCTTGCGAAAAACAAATTGAAATAAAAAATCATGGGCGATGTACTCCAAAATTACTAGGGCTGTTACAGACACACGGTAGAAAGAAATCTAGATCGTTTAATACTGAACGGTATAAAAGAATGGACTGACTAACCGGTAGCAACATTAAAAAATAAATTATTTCGCTTGAATTGCTTATTATTTTCATCTACTTCTAACCGCTCAAAAGTATGATCTGAAACAGGATACTCTGATATAAAAACCTTTCAGCTGTAATTAAAAAAACATGTGTTGACCCAAGAACATTTATCTGCAACTGTTAGATTAAAATTATTTGGAAAATCACACGCATTAACTTGACTTTAGACGAAGGTTTACGTTGTCAAATTAAAGTGCATAATGACTGAATTTTAATATGGATTTCATGCGTAGATTAATTCATTTAACAACAGGTCTTGGTAAATTAGAGTTGCCGTAATTTTTTACTCTTCAATTTCCATAGTAAATAATTTTTGCCATTGTCTACCCAAATTTTGAACCCACGGAATACCACTGACCTGAATATCTACGTTTTTGTTACCTACCTACCACGAAGTAAAAGATTAGGGAATTCCTAAAATGCTACATTCAAATTTACCAAGAACCTTCTCAGAAAACAGACCTTCATAGAATGTCCAGTCCTAAAGAAATAAACAAATTTCGTTCCAGCTAAAAAAAACATAGATTATGTTTCAAATAATTTACTAAATGTTCTCTACTGACAGATTGTCAGTGAAACTGACATCAAAAAATTTTTTTGCTATAGTTTTGTAATTTCTTAAGAAAACACACTAAATTATTTCAAAAACAAGACCAAATAGGTATTTATATGTAAAATCAATTTATCAAAAGAAATAGCCAAAATATTTTTTTCCGTCAAAATATCGATTTCGAAAATTTTCATTGAATCAATACTCCCCTATACTGAAAGTATAGGATAGTAAAAAAAGGTGGAGTACTTATAAAATAGGCATAAATTGGGTATTTTAAGCATTTGACCTAAACTTCCGGGCCTTACATGATATACAGGGTGTCGAAGATAAGGTGTGCATGCATGGGGATCTCGTAAACGGTAAGAGATAGAGATTCGGTTAAATGAGAAGAATTGTTCAGCATCTCAAGTACTACTATGATCCACATTCAAATCCTAGAATTTTTGCTTAATTTTCAGTACAGACTGAAAAAACTAAAATTTTCAGGGTTTTTTTGTGTATAATTTGATTATTATCAAAGATAACGCAAAGAGGTGTTTGACATTATTAAGACACTTTTTCGCACAAAATTTTTTTTTATAGGTCGTTCAATTTTCAAGATATTGATATTAACTTTGCTTTTTTTAATATGCGTCAAAGCCGGCCATGTCATCATTGAACAGAGCTCTTTTTTCCTTTTCTTTGATATAAGGTTTAATTGGTATATCTTCAAAAATAACGGAGTTATAAGCAAAAAAGTGTTTTTTATAGTAGGCTGGGAAAAACTGTTTTCTTGCAGTAGGCTGAAAATTAACAAAAATAAAGAAAACGAAAAACAAAGGAGATCCCCATGCATGCACTCCTTATCTTGGACACCCTGTATATTCAGAAATATTTTATTATAAATGTGATTACAATAACATCCAGACTCTTAGCACTGTACCGAGAGCATAGCTGCATAATAGTAATATAACATAAGAACATACGCACGGGAGTTAGATATAGAGAGACAGTGCGTGATATTGTCAAGTAAACTGATAGTACGCTGAATTTTTTCCAAGCTTTTTTGTAAGGAAAATCGATATTTTGGGTTTTTGGTAAAATATTCCTTGGAATTAAAGAAACCCATAAACGGACAAATTCGTCCCCCAAAAATTGGGCGGAAGGGGAAAAATCACCCCCTCCCCCAAGTATTGCTATATGGAAAAGTTAGGTTAAGAACTTTATTCTACTATCACTCATAATAGAGATGAGCGATATTTCACTGCCGATGCCGGTGATTTTTTCACTGCGATCAAAAAATCACTGACAGTGACCGTGACTGAAGTATCAAAATCACGGTGAATAGTGATTTAGCGATTTCTGTTACAATTTCATTATTTCAGCGATATGTAAATTTAAATCTTCAATTCTAATTTTAAAATGTTTAGTTGTACGGTACTAGTGGTTATTGTAGTAAGTTTAATATACTTCTTTTTTAATGTTTTGAAAATAAAAAATAATAAAATTAAATCACCCTGTTTTTCTTTTTTATACTTTGCTATTGCTTTGCTATTATCAATTTTAATTAATGATTTTTGATAAGTAAAGGTTGTATTGTAATAAACCCTACCGTACGCATATGTGTATTGCGAAAAAACGTATAATAACGCGCCAGGGTCACCAAGGTGATTTCACTATCCGCGATCGCTTCGCCACATAGCGGTCTAAACCTAAATCACTATTACTCAAAACTGCGATCGCAGTCACTACTTAATTAATAACGATATTAAAAAGTAGCAGTCACCGATCGCGCCGATATTGAAATTTCACTATATCGCTCATCTCTAACTCATAAGCAATTTAGCTTGAACAGATATTTTTATATTACGTTTATTACATAAAGGGGTTCGAAATTTCACTTTTCAAAAATTTTTAGTAGGTGTCACAAAAAAGTAAGCAAATTGAGACACGAATCAAATAGTAGCTGATCCATAGTTCTGCCAGTCTACAAAATTTAAATAAGTCGTGTGGCCAGTTATTAAGCAGGATGTTTTTGAAAAAGTCACACTTTTAATATTTTTTTATTTCAGTTTTAATAACATTGTGTACCCTTAGGGTATTTATCATATCGAATTTCATTCTGATCTGATACCTGGTTTTTGAGTAAATTAGCGTTAAAACTAAATTTAAAAAAAAACAATGGATGACGTCAGAGAGATATTTGCACGCTGGAATGTGAATCAAATTGTAGCTCGTTCTCGACTCCATGAGCTTACAAAATTTAAAAAAATCGTGTGGCTAGTTTTTCGAGTTATATTTTTTGGAAATTGATATGAGATATTGTAGATCTTAAATATGATATTATTTGTTTCAATCTACTAAAGCTGCGCTCAGCAGATGCGCTGCTGATTGGTAGTGTTAAAATATTTTATATAAAGTATTTAAATTTTTAAAACTATCTGTCATATTATTAATATACATAAAATTTAGAACCTGGTTTATTTTAAGGTTTTCCTCTTTTGAGGTAAAAATTTGTGTGTACAGATTTCTAAACAGCTTGTATTCATCAAGAGTGCTGCTCATTTCGTCTAAATCTTCTTTGTAAGCTAATGCCAAATCCATTACTGCTTTTATGCTGTTTTCTTCGTAAAAATTGACGGGCTTAAGACATGAAAATGTTGAGGACACCTTGTGAAAGTCTTAAAATCTTGCATTAAATTGAGTGTGCAGGTGATCCAGCACTACGTGATACACTTCTATCTTAAAACTTTGTCTTGAGTCTTCAATGGGCTCATCTCTTGCCATTTCGTCAAAATGATTCTTCCGTCTTCTTACTCGAGGTTTCTCATAAACTGTTGAATTGTCGCATTGTTCTGCTAGTAATTTCGCTTTATTTCCAATAGTCAAAAATGCTTCATCACATCGTAAATTTGCTAATTCATTTTGAATACTTTTGACCATTGCAGACGCTGATGTTAGATCTAAATCAACTTTTTGTCAATATTTGGAACAAACATCAATTTTTGTCAAAATATCTTCCCAAAATATTAATAAAATCAGAAATTTAAAATTGCAGATCTGATTCAATAAGCCCATGCTTTCTGATATGGTTTTTGCTGCCTCGCAGTGGTAAACCTTGCCGGGCTAGATATAAAATACAATCTAATACGTATAATAGATCCTACTTTTCTGTTTCGTTCTTGTTCTGCTTTCATTGCACTTAACTGCTCATTAGCTACAGTTTTATCCTTATTAATTCGATAAGTGGTAAGAAAAAGTGTATTTAAGGATTCTTTATGGCTAGTAGACGATTCGTGAACTTTAATTTTTTCCAACCCCTTCCTAAAATTTCCTACTCCTTGATTGGGATCACTCCATGAGCCCTGCTTTGTTCCGAATAATACACAAGAAAAACAGAACATTTTGTTAGCTCTTGGCGAGTACAAAAACCGCTTACCCTTACATGTTTCGTGTTTCGTATTTCTTCTGGAAAATAGAATTTTTCTTTCACACCCGGCTGACATGGTCCTATAGTAATTAGCAAGCGCACTAATTTTGGAGTAATAACTATATTTTTATATAAAACTGGATCGGAAAAATACTCTCCGGCGAATGAATCATCTTCTAAATCCTCTGATTCTGTTTGCACAATTTTGCAAACATGAACATATGGTTCAGAATCCTCAGCTTCTAAATCTGGGTCTCTCTTTTAAATGCATTTAATTTTTTGCGTGCCCCACCAGACAATTTTAATTTTCGTTTTCTTTCCATGATTTATAGGTAATTAAGAGTTTAATTAAAAATTCACAAAATCACAAGTAACCAGAAAAAAGAAGACGTCAAGCACATGCAAAATAAGCCCTCTCTTAATTTTCTTAGAATTGAGTTAAGCCATTGAGTGACCCAAACACCGGGTTCCGCTGCCGCTGAGTTTTAAGCTTTATCTTTAACAGATGTGATTTTGTTTGAGTTATTTGTAGGTATTTTACAACAGGGTATTAAGAGTGGTAAATTTTTACATCTGTGTGTCCGTTAACTACGTTTATAGGCAGACAAATTGTATTTACAGTCCATGGCTCAAGGCCTCTTGGTAGGTATTCTATGATAAATTGCGACTTTGGTACAAGATTTTTCAAAAAGGCGCCAAGCATGTGAGGCACTGGGTTTGAGGACCCGGAAACCCCCCCTAATATACGCCACTGGTGAAAACGCTTCCATGCCCAGGAGCGGACTGGTTTATTGGCTTTTTTATAATTTTCAATTAGCTAGACGGAGAAAAAAAATTGGAAACGACGGCGCTGACCTGCGCACAGGATCGTCTGCCACGTACAGGCAATGTAAATGCAAAGCAGCGTCTGACACGGATCCGTGTCGGGTGCAACGAGCAAAGGAAGCCTGTGTCACGGATTCGTGTAATACGCAGCGAAAGGGTTAACTTTTCGAAAATTTTTGTGCACGGTAACAGTGTATCGCTATGGGGCTATTAAGATAAAATATTTCAACTTGATCTGTTAACCTGTTTTTGAGTAATAAGGCTCTCAAGTGTATCGGCTATTGTTTTCACATTTATAAAATTTGGTTTCGGAAAAAGATGCAACCAAAAAAAATCTAGAATTCGCTTCCGGTTCTGGTTTTTGTCGGTGAATTTTTGATATACCCCAAGATTCCAAATCCCATCTAAATCCGACACACCCACATCCCAAATACCCACCCACAGACTTTTTTGAAAACCACTTCGTTGTTTCCTGGAGGTCCAAAACATGTACTTCCGTCAAAATCTCGTTTTTTATATTTTCATGAAATCAATACTTCCCTATACTGATACTTCACCAATATCTAAAATATTTTATAACGCGGTTTTACAAACATATTTGAACATCACCTAAAATTTAAAACAAAAAGTTTCATATAATTTAATTTATTATGCAAATATTTCGCCACATTTCGAAATCAGCGCAAACAGTACACCGCAGAGTGGACCAAAACCAATAAAATATGATCTGTTTATAAGCCAGTAGGTTGTAGAAGCAACTCCAACCGAATCCCACTTCAAAACAACGTGTTCGGCCAAATACCTGTCAAGGTCGGTTAGAAATGGAAGTATTGGATTGGAAGTTTAAACAGATTTTAGTAAGCAGTGGTCAGTAAACTGGTGAAGTTTGTGAAGGTTGCAGCCAATAATGTTTAATAATCTAATAATCTAAAGGTCAATTTTATTCAATTTTCCTTTACTCGACAATATTAATTTATTGAATAAAGGTATATAAAATATTTAATTACTTCAACAATATTTATTTATGTTAACCTTATACGTATTTCGGCATGTTTACATGCCATTGTCAAATGTTATATTAAAAAGCAAACAGTAACAGTGTTGTTATAGGAATAGAACTTGGTGACTTGGTCTCGGTAATCGCCTGCATATAACTTGATTTCTTATTCCAAAATAACCAATAGAGGAGAATTTAAAAGATTAATTTTGCTCATTCATTAACGGGACGGTTTTTCAATGTTTGTGAATTTCAAAAGCTTCTAGTATATCTAATTGACGTTTATCATCACAAAAGTGTAAACATTTTATGGTGTCATTAGATGTCATTGAATCATGGTGTTGTAGTAAGTGTTTAGCCTAATTGGATTTATGTGGGTGTTTGTATTTGTAACAACGTACGTGTTCTTTATACCTAGTATCAAAATTTCTAATTCTTTCTCTCATATAGACCGAATTACAATGCGAACAATTTAATTTGTAACTGCCTGATTTTAGCAAATCATCTGTTTTTGATTTTGCATTAAACAAAGTGTTTAAGATGTTTCTAGTTGTTTTAAAACTTACTTTATATTTATTTGTTTTGTTTATAATTTTAGCATTTTTTTCTGATTTGTCACCAAAATATGGGATCGAGGCATATTTAATTGTATCGGATGAAGTTGAGGTATTCCGATAAGTTGTTTGAATGGTTAATTTATAATATTTTTCTTTAATTAATGTATCAATAAATTTAGTATTATAACCATTACTATATGCAATTTGTCTAATAATTGAAATTTTTCTATTTTAATTAATTTCTAAAGGGACCGTCAAAGAAAATCAAAAAGATGGTTTCGAATTAGAGACAATTTGCACATTTATCGCGTGGTATTGTAATGTCTGTTTGTGTAGGTTTTCTATGAACTGAGTATTCAAATTTATTAGTTCAATTAATTTTTATGGTTATATCTACAAAGTTAATGGACTTATTTTGTTCAGTTTCTAGTGTAAATTTTATGTTTGGATGCAAGTTGTTGCTAAAAACTAAAAATTCATTAATTAATTAATGCAAACGAACTATCAAAACATGCTAAAATGTCATCAACAATACGAAACCAAAATATAACTTTCTCAGATTGATTTGATTCGAGTATTTGATCTTTTAGATTTTCTATAAATATATTTGTTAAAAGAGGTGAAATTTGACTTCCCATGGGTAAACCATCTTTTTGGAAATAAAATTTAATTATTAAAAGGAAAATAATTTTGATTGGTGCAAAGTTCAAATAATTGAATCAACTCAGTCCGTTTTATTAATTTTTGTTAATAAGAATATTATTTAATAAAGGAATACACTCCTGAGAGGGTATTTGGGAGAACATATTAGTAACATCAACACTAACTAGCTTGCTTTATGGCGGTAAATGTAAGTGAGACAACTTATTGATTAACTTGGAAGAATTTTTAACTGAATATTTTGGTTTATAATCAAAACTGGTAACTATATTATTTAGTATTTTTGCTAGCATGTGGTTGGGTGCATGTATGTATGATAGAGTAGTTGCAAAATCTCATGATCCGCGAATTGCGCACCGCCGGGAGTGAGCAGGCTGTAGAAAAGGACGCCCAAACAGTGTTTTCGGCTCAACCGTTGATTGAGGGAATTCCCTCAATCAACGGCTCAACCTAAAAACATCAGGCTAGCATGTAGGCGCCAAATTTAAAATAGACTATGCGTTAAGTGTGTAATTTAACTCTTTAAATTCCACTAAATTAATGATAATATATTAAATAAACCACTTCCCCAAAAAAAATGAAATGAATGAATGTAAATATTTTGAAATATTAAAGGGAAGTGTTTTCATTTAGCAAAAATCAGAACACAATAAAACAAATTATAGGTACCTACATGAAGTCAAATTTAATGCAAATATCGTACAACACGATTACACAATTAAATATTATACATAAATTCAAATTGAATGCAAATACAATCCATATTAAAATGAAAGGAATGAATGTAAACAATTTTAAGTTAAATACCAAATCAAAGTGTCTTCAGATAATAAAAAGCAAAAATTATATATAATTATAATGGTTTACAGCCACATGATTTTTTACCAATGCCCATATTTTTTCTATGGGGTTGAGTTCCGGATGATATGGGGGCAAGCGCAGTGCCACGTGACCCTGTTCGGCTAAAATTTTGTCGATCACATATACTTTGTTAACTGGTTTATGCTGGTTTATGTTTGCATATAATTCCACTTTTGTGTCTTGTAATTCAAATGGTAAGTTTCTTTCCGTTAGCCATCTCCTCATGTCCTCTTTTTTCCAAGCCGAGGTTAGATTTGGTTCGGTGGTTACGTTGTGGTACGATGCATTATCGATAACCAACACAGAATTTTGTTGCATATTTGGAAGCAATTTCTCTTGTAACCACTTCGAAAAATTCTTGTTGTTCATGTCGTCATGATAGTCCCCAGTTTTAAGGCCCGATTTGAAAGTAAGTAAACCATTCGGAACAAAGCCTTCTTCACCGCCAGCATGCACAATAATTAAACGTTGTCCTTTGGCAACTGGAGACTTCATACACTTGCTTGATCCGTCATCCCAAGCTTTAGGTGCAGTGTGTGAACTATGCAAGTAGGTTTCATCACAGTATATAATATTCCTACCTTCGCTTCTGTATTGTTTTATTTTCCTCAAGTATTCAAGTCGCTTCGCTCGAATTTCTGTTTTCTGAATCAGCACTTGTCGATTATCTTGGCTTTTTTTCCAACGGAATCCTATTTTATGCACTAACTTCCTAAAGGAACGTATCTTTCCAGTAAAATTAATGCCTTCATCTTTTACTGCTTCAAATACAGCCTGCATCGTTGGTCTTCTTTTGTGAATATTTGCAAATCTATAAATAATTGTGCGTACAGTTTCTTCTTCGTACTGATCCAACGTAGACCTCGGACTGCTTTTATTGATGGTTTTCCTTGGGGAAGTAAATTTGCCACCATCTGGTTGTAGCCTGCCTTCCTTAACAATTCTTTTGACAGTGGCTGATCCAACGCCAGTTGCTTGCGACACCCTTTGGATCAAACTGCTTAAAGGAATAATAAGTTCTTTGGCATCCTTTTCTTCCTTCATAAATTTATAAACGCTGTAAATTATTTCACGGCTTTGACTGTGCACTGTTCGTTTGGCGTTGCTCATAATTACTAGTGATCTGTAAATAAACTTTAATTAGTAAAATGGCTAAACAGAATGAAAATGGATTTCAACAAAGTAGAACTTGGTACTGCCAATAGAATATTATTGTTACTTACTGTACAACAGATACTGCTGCGAAGTTTTTAAATAACGAACTACGTTTGCAAAGAAAACGCTGTAGGTGGATTATAACCTAAAAACAGTTTTAATAAGTATTCCATAAAAAGGTTAAATTTGGGTACTTCTACTTACAGCTACACAGTAAATAAACCGCTGTAGTCTTCAAAAAAACTGTTTCTTCTAATAACACAGGGAAATTTAAATATAAACCACGGAAAAATTCGCACGCATAAAAATGACAACAATATTTCCGCAACGATATTTTCAGGTTGGTCTTTAGAACAGTTCGTGACGTCAGTAGCATATTTTGGTTTATTGCGCACGGATCATGAGATTTTGCAACTACTCTACCACTGGTTTAATGGTCATGTTGGGTTTGTGCATTTTTATAAACCGTATAGTTTTGGTGGTTGTGGATTTGGATTTATAATTTGTCTTTTTTCATAATCTGTTCAACAAACCTGGCAATTTTCTAATGTTTGTTTTATTTCTTTTGGATAATTTTTGGTGGGATCACTACTTTAAGTTTTTAAGTTTCAATTGGTTATGAAATCATTAATTTTTTGTAAGTAAATGTTATTGGGTAATATAACTAACGTGTTTCCTTTATCTGCCTTAACAGAAATCAGATTCGTTACTGAATTTTTTTTATAGATTTAAGTAATAAATTATTTTAATTATTTACTTTATTTTTTGATTTGTTGGTATTTATTGACATTTCTTTCAATAAATTAGCAATTTGAAATTTTGTATAATTGAAATGTCTTTCTTGAAGAATCAATTCAGAATTGACTGCTACAATTTCTTTAATACTATTGGTGAATTTGGAAAAGTGCACGTTTGTGTTGTTCTTATCTCGAAAGTTAATTTTTCTGTATTGTTTATTTTTGAAATTTTATTCTACTAACTAATTCTCTAATGCCATTGTGAAATACGTCAAACTCAATTTGATGTAATTTGTGAACGAGTTCTGTGTAAAGTACTTTTAAATAAATGTGAAAATTGTCTCTAATTCGAAACCATCTTTTTGATTTTTCTTTAAAGGTCCCTTTAGATGAAATTAATTAAAATAGAAAAATTTCAATTATTAGACAAATTGCATATAGGAATGGTAATAATACGAAACTTATTGATACATTAATTTAAAGAAAGATTATAAATTAGCTATTCAAACAATTTATCCAAATACCTCAACTTCATCCGATACAATTAAATATGCCTCGATCCCATATTTTGGTGACAAATCAGAAAAAAATGCTAAAATTATAAACATAACAAATAAATATAAAGTAAGTTTTAAAACAACTAGAAACATCTTAAACACTTTGTTTAATGCAAAATCAAAAACAGACGATTTGCTAAAATCAGGCATTTACAAATTAAATTGTTCTCATTGTAATTCGGTTTATATAGGCCAAATAATTAGAAATTTTGTAATTAGGTATAAAGAACACGTACGTTGTTACAAATACGAACACCCACATAAATCCAATTAGGCTAAACACTAACTAGAACACAATCATTCAATTACATAATAACACTATAAAATATTTACACTTTTGTGATGATAAACGTAAATTAGATATACTGGAAGCTTTCTAAATTCACAAACATTTAAAAACTGTACCGTTAATGAATAAGCAAATAGATCTCTTAAATTTTTCTCTATTGGACATTTTGGAATAATAAATTAAGTCATCTGCAGTCGATTACCGAGATCAAGTCACCAAGTTCTATTGCTACAACAACACTGTTACTGTTTACTTTTTAATATAACATTGTAACATTGACAATGGCATGTAAAAATGCCGAAATACGTATAAGGTTAAAATAAATAAATGTTGAAGTAATTAGGTATTTTATATACCTATAATCAATAAATATGGACTTCGATAAAGCTAGAATTTACAAATCAAATATTAATTTAGCCGAAGATGATGTATTTTATTTGACGTGTCGTATCAATATATTAAAAGTAATCTAAAGAGAAACGTTATTAGAATTAGAAAGTATTAAAAATATTTTGATTATAATTTGTACTCAAGAGAACACATTTCGTTTCTTCAGAAGGTTTCTTCCAGCATTTTTAATTTGGACTGTTTCTGCTGGTAAGATTAAAGATCGTCTCTAGAGGTTAGTAGTTTCATTGGTCTCTTTAAACTTTGAAATCTACTTATTGTGATTAATATAATTATGTAAAAAGTACTAATAGGCCAGTCGCCAAGTATTATAAAATAGCTGATGGCGGGAGCAATTCCGGACAAGCTGGAAATAATTTTATTTTACTTGATTTGGTGTTAGAAAGCACGTATTAAATTTGCACCCCCGCCAAAGCCCGGATTTGGCCACCATCTTGGAAAAAGTGGCTAAAAATGCATTTTTTTTCCATTATTTGTGAATAACTCGATTTCTATCAACTTTAGTGCAAAATATGTAGTTATCAAAATCGAAGAAGAGTAAAAACTCTATAAAAAACGTTCTATGTGTTTTTCCGTGCGACTACCCGTGGCTAAGTTATATCGGCTTAAAAAAGTTCAATATATTATAGGCATTTATTATTTTCTCTATTCTAGACATATTTGTTTTCTACCAGAGAACCCTACCCCTGTTGTCTGCGGAATGTTTAACTCAAGGTTATGTACGATCGCTGCTCGACTACTCGAGACATACAAGCGAGTAGTAGTCGTCTGTTATTTGTTGCAGAAAAAGCTTGTGTTAGCAAAAATTATTTTGAGTAAGACAAATATGACTGCCGACGAACACGCATTTCTGGAAAACCATATACTAAATCTCGACGGCCTTGCTGATACTGAAGGGGACCTACTAAAGGAATTGTTATGCAAGTTTATGGACAGCTTAAATAAACTTCGAGGTAATGGTCCAACTGCTAAGTTATGGGTCCAATATTTTGAAATGGTCACTTTAATTAAGCAATTTGTTGAAAGCAAGTGTTCTGGGAAATGGGAGTTACATTTAGAAACTATTCAAAAGATGATACCATTTTTTCAAGCAAGTGGCCATTTCTTGTACGCAAAATCAGCTCATCTCTACCTTCAAGACATGCTTAATTTGCGGGAAAAGTTAGATCCCGACGAATATTCCGCTTTCGTTGAAAAAGGCTACTTCACAGTTAGGCGCTCAGACAAGTTTTGGGCAGGACTTTGGACCGATATGACAATTGAGCAAACTTTAATGCGATCTATGAAAAGCAGTGGAGGACTCACTCATGGACGAGGTATCAGCGACTCGACGCTGTCAAAATGGATTGTCTCAATGCCCATTTTATCAAGTGTTTCGGAAGCAATTGAAAATTATTGTAATATTTCTTTACATACCACAGAACAGCACATAGATAGCAGAACTACAAGAGTATTAAGAAACAACGCCGACACAGAGAAGTTCACAGATTGGTTCTCTGAGCATCCACCTTTTCCATTTACCGGTGACATTAGGTCTATCAGTACCGGAGTTATTGGAGATGAGAAAGTGAATTGCCGAAACGCATATGAAATTGGCATTTCTGCTTTGACATCTTCGTGACTCCAACTTCGGCAGTATCAAGTTTAAACGAAAGAATAGAGTATCGCCAATTGGAGTTACTAACTCAGGAGTAAAAGTGGGAAACAAGACGATTCCAATAAACCCCATTTTGCTTTTCCAGAGAATTTCATTTCTCAAGAAAGCAGAGGAACAGTTAGAACGTTACTTTCAATACGAACTAGCTCCTTATCCACTTTCACTCTTCGACGAGATAGGGATGCGCAAAACCCAAAAATCTGCCCTATACGATGCCTTTGTGCCCAGTGAAAGCCAACTAGACTCAGAAAATACTCTTCATGTGATAGACGGGGGATTTCTACTTCATAAAATTGTCTGGCATCAAGGAGAATCATATTCTGGAATTTTAGATAAATACGTTGAGTATGTAAAAAGACATTACTCAGCAAATGCAATAATAGAGGATATGCACGTTATGAACCAGATCCGGAATATGATACAGATGTTGAAGATATTCAGGATGATATTGAGGATTATATTGAACAACCGGTAACATCAAAAAAACGAAGAAACTCTGATGAGCCTTCCACCTCAAAAAAAATTAAGTTGGTGACATAGTGGATTAGGCCTATTGGGGAGACCAATAAAAAAAAAACGCGCCGGGTACTTTACCTCAGGGCAGCACCCCGAGAGATAAGGCCGTTAAACTTGATTTTCCACCAGTCGCGCAACAATACAAATTTAGCCACCTTTTGCGGTCATAGTGAAAATTTCCTTTGCGTTTCTATGGAAACTTCAAGATGGCCGCAGCAGGTCTAATTTTCATTGTTATGCCAACCAGTAGCAAACTAAGTTTGTAGGCCTTATCTCTCGGGGATGCCGCTCAAGGTGGTGTGGAAACAAGTACATTTAACCCCGGCTAATCGAGCACGTATTTATTATATCGAACTTTAGTTTTGTTCCCTTAAAATTCGATACTTCGGGTAGTCGCACGGAAAAAACACATAGAACGTTTTTTATAGAGTTTTTACTCTTCTTCAATTTTGGTAACTACATATTTTGCACTAAAGTTGATAGGAATCGAGTTATTCACAAATAATGAAAAAAAAATGCATTTTTAGCCACTTTTTCCAAGATGGCGGCCAATTCCGGGCTTTGGCGGGGGTGCAAATTTAATACGTGCTTTCTAACACCAAATCAAGCAAAATAAAATTTATTCCAGCTTGTCCGGATTTGCTCCCGCTATCAGTGCACCTGCCGACTGGCCTATAACCAATTTAGAAAATGTTTAAGGTTGCAAATATGCACGAAATAAATTTAAGGTAGCAATTTAGACAGTGATTTCCTTTACACGTGGTTAGCAATAAAAATCAGTTAATGACTGTAGTCAGGTGTTCGTAACCAAAACGTTTTCTAGACAGGAAATGCATATAGAATAATTTAAAAAAAATTATAGTTATTCTGGACTACACTAACAACAGAAAATCACCATAAATTAGGGATTAGAACGGAACGTGTCTGAGTAATTTAATATGTGGTGGTATGTGTTTACGGCCATATTGGCCTGTTTCATTTACATTGCCATAATAAAACCTATGGGATACTGGAAGGAACGCAACATCGTTCATAAAAAACCATGGCCTATATTGGGGAACATGGGACCCGTTTTCTTCAGGAAAAAATCGATTGTGGATATCGTCAAACAGTTCTATAATGAATTTCCCGATAAAAGGTAAGAAACTAATTTTATGCTTTTCGTTCTAGGATTATTGTTGTAAAGAGCACCTCTAACACTTTCTAACGTTGGATGATTTACATTTCGCCTTGTGTTTTGTGGTTATTGATCACTTATTAGAGCAATAATCTGTTAGTTAGTCAGAATTTTGCAAATAATTTGAACCTAGTAGGAGTGAGTTATGTCCAAATTTTCACAACATTGCATTTTTACTTTCGGCTACCGTCATTGTCATTTGGCAAACTCAGGTAAGGAAGATTAAACGGGACACAAAGTAAGTCATCTGCATCCTTATTTTATGAAGCTTGTTCGGCAAGATAATTATATTTATATTACTGAATCGCTGACTGCACCAAATCGATTATTGTTTAACAAAGTGAGTTCGAAAAGCCAACAATATAAAATTTTTCTGGTCCAGTATCGGTAATAGTCTCGTGTGTCACCATTGGGCGGCGATGGATCAGATAAATCGTGATCATGAAGTAATGGTGCTTATGAGCCTTTAGAGGATGAACTGCAGGAGCCCAAGCTTTTCTGAGTCTAAAACCGTCCTCTCTTTTATGCTGTTAGGTTATTTCTCAACTTCAATTGCTTCACGTATTATTTGAGGAAAGTAATGAGGCGTTCTGGTCTAACAACATAAACAGAGAGAATAGAATGGTTTTAGATTCAGTAAAGCTAGGACTTCAGTAGGTCATCTTCTAAAGACTCATAAACATTATTGATTTCACTACCACACGTCACTGGATCAGTCTCCGCTCAACTACCTCCACATCCCGCACTTGATTTTAGTGCTCTGATCACTCTGAAGATGCTAGCTACTATGTTTTGCGAAACCTTAGTTCGTATGGGTTCACAAACAGCTAACAGGCATAAGCCGATTAAGTATTGTTGTCCTGACAAACAAGATATACTAATATATAAACCTTATTCGCCTCAAAGTTTAAACAATTTAAGCACACGATCCTGTTTAGGTAGGCAAGACCCACGAACCGCTATGGCTCAAACTTTAAAAAACATTTCTTGAAAGGCAGACAAGCTGCAGGTCGATTTTAAACTCCCTTCTTTTCTGCGTTTCAGATACAATGGAATTTATTCTTTCACAAAACCACAACTTCTAATACGAGACCCAGATCTAATTAAACAACTAACTATAAAGGACTTCGACCATTTCATGAATAGGGCGTCTCCAATTACCGAAGAAGCTGATCCCATCGTTTCCAAAAACTTGGCATTTCTACACGGGCAAAAGTGGCGGGATATGAGGGCTACTTTGAGCCCTACATTTACCAGCAGTAAAATGAGGTTTATGTTTACGTTAATTTCAGACTGTGCCGAACAATTTACTGAGTACTTTGAACAACATGGTTCTAATGTGATAAGTGTGGAAATGAAAGATGTTTTTAGCAGATTTACAAATGATGCCATTGCAACGGCTGCTTTTGGCGTAACAGTGAATTCTTTAAATGAAAAGAATAATGAATTTTTTTTGATAGGCCAGGATGTGACTAATTTTGGTGGATTAAGGGCTCTTAAACTACTAGGTTATTTCATTTTTCCTTCTTTGATGAGAGTATGTATATAGTTATTAAGCAAATTATGGTTATGACTTTAGTGTATTTATTTTAGTTCTTAAAGATATCAATTTTTCCTAAACGTACATCAGATTTCTTCAGGCGAATTGTCAAAGAGACTATTGAAGTTAGAGAGAAAAATAAAATCCTTCGTCCTGATATGATACACCTTCTCTTGGAAACCAAACGAGGAAAATTGGTAAATGAAGAAGAGCATGATGGGGCTGCTGATTCAGGTTTTGCAGTTGTTCAGGAATTATCAGTTGGTAAAGCTGAAAACCACCAAAAGGCATCTTTAAGTGATGAGGATATAACAGCTCAAGCCTTAATTTTCTTCCTTGCTGGTTTTGAGACATCATCGACCCTGATGAGCTTCATGAGTCATGAGTTGGCTGTAAATCCCCACATACAAGAAAGACTTCAAGAAGAAGTCCACGATACCTTTGAAAAGTGTAGCGGAAAATTAACCTACGAGGCTCTTCTAGAAATGAAGTATCTGGACATGGTGGTTTCAGGTATTTGATAGCTAATTTGGTATGCGGGAGGGTATATATTGATGGGAGTTTTGTTATGTTGACGTTTTGTAAGCCAAATACGCTTGCACACGCACACACATTATGCTTTGTTTATGGATGTTCCAATAACCACGTTAACGAGTATAAGGAACGTCTATTAATTCATATTTCAGAATCTCTACGCAAGTGGCCTCCAGGTATAAGACTAGATAGAATTTGTGTTAAAGATTATGTAATTACACCACAATTGCCGGATGAAGAACCATTTACCATTGAAAAGGGCATATCTTTATCTATTCCTGTTGTTGGTCTTCACTACGACTCAAAATACTTTCCTAATCCAGAGAAGTTTGATCCTGAGAGATTCAGTGAAGAAAATAAGACCAGAATCGTGCCCTGTTCGTACATGCCATTTGGTATTGGACCACGAAGTTGTATCGGTATGCATTTGCCTGTCTCTCTTCCGCCCTTAAATCATTCAATATCTAGTTACTCTTGATAAAAGAAAATTTTTATTTGGTTTCTCATTTTCATGATAATAACTCTAGTTTGACAAATAGCCTCCTCATCTTTTGTGTGGCCGAATAATGAATTTTATCTCAGTTGTTATTTTGCTTATTTCAGCATCAAGATTTGCATTAATGGAAATCAAAATCTTATTCTTCCACTTACTGTCAAGGTTTGAGCTTGTTCCTGTTGATAAAACTCCGATACCTCTAGAATTAACAAAGAAAAAGTTTGCTTTAGCGCCAGATGGGGGATTTTGGTTAGGACTTCAGCAAAGGAAGAAAACAAACTGAAAAATGTGTTTTGTATATTTGTGTAATGGGTACTTACTAAAACTATGTCATACTTGTAATTATAAAGTTTACTATAGGAGTAATTAAAAATAAACGAAAAACAATTTATTTTGATGTATTTTACGACCTTTTTTTATGATATGTTTAACAGTGTCTACTGTGGCAAATAACGAATTCAACTGCTATCAGATTTTGTAGTCTTTTGTAGATCAACGTCATATTCTGATTTATGACGTTTTTTGTTGTTAAACAAGGTACGCGGTTTCAAAATCGGTTTTATGCTCATTTATTACATCTCAAGTGCGTTTTATGACCATTGCTCCGTTAGTCTGTTGATGTAATCAACCCAACTTAAACTACTCAAAAGTGATTTTCTTTGTAATTCACGATTACTGCTGCTATTATTAACGCTTTCATGTCAAGTTTGTATCCAAAATTCCGAAATATTTAAAACACGAGAAAAAGTAAAGTCGGTGGCACTACACTCCAATGAGGAGTTTGGCCTGCAATGCGGTGGGTCAGGGCCACCGTACCATCGCTTCCGATATCCGTCTCGCACTTCTTATATGAAGAACGGGGTAGTGTGGTAAGCACCACGCCTTAGACGGCTGCCTTACTTCCCTCGCCCCTCCAGGGGTTTGGTTCCCAATTTTTAAAAAGCGACTGGGCATCCAGTCTTCCGGTTTGAACCCAAGACCTTCCGCGTAGCAGCCAAGTGCTCTAACCACTCGGCCACTCTGTCGCCTTAAAACACGAGACCGGGGTCTGACTTTGAATTTTATTTTCGGGTGCGCTTCCTTGAGTTAACAGTTTGGTGTCCAATTTGGGTATAACAGGGTATTAAACAAGGTCAAATAATGAAATCACAGAAACCGCCAAGATTACAGTTTTTAACAATTATTCTCCAATCATATTTTTTAAAGATTTTGACCACTAATACAGCTGCGAATAATTATTATCATTAGTGTTTTTCTCCGAACCTTTAATTGCATTATGGCGTCCTTCATCAATTAATGAATTTTTAAAGTATAAAAGTTGTTTAGCCACGTGGTGGTCTGTCGATATTAAAACACGCTTAGCTTGCTACAATATTGAAGTGGAATATTTCCGTGGTTTCCTAGCAGCCAATTTGTATCACTAGGGAGAGAAATGGCTTTTCACAGGATAAAAGCTTGTATAAAAGGGGGAAATAAATTTCACTGTGACTAACACTTGTATCAATTGATAGAATACTTTCTCCCATCAATAACACTTGTCTGATACGTAGCTTACCCCTTGAGAAAATTTGTTTGAAGAGAGAAGTTGCTGTTCTTGTGAACATAACATGTCTAAAGAGAGTGACGTAACATTCTCTGTAGATAAAACGTGTATGAAGCAAGAGAAGTAGCTTTCCCAGTGAGTTGAACTTGTCTGAAGGGATAGACGTCGCTTTTCCCGTAAATAAAATTTGTCTAAAGGAAAAGAAGTAGCTTTCCCTGTAAGTGAAACTAGGCTAAATGGCAAGAAGGAGCTTTCTCATGGAGTTACGTTTGCATCGGGGTCGAGAAGTAGCTTTTCCCGTGAGTAACAATTGACTAAACGGAAAGACGTGGCTTTCCCTTTGAGTAAAACTCGTTTTAAAAGAGAGAAGTGGCGTTAACTGTGAGTAAATCTTGTCTTAAGGGAGACAAGTAGCTTTCCCTGTCAGTAAAACTTGTATGAAGAAAGAGAAGTAGCTTTCGCCATCAGTAAAATTTGTTTAAAAACCAAGAAGTAGCTTTCACCACAGTGAGTAAACCTTGTATGAAGAAAGAGAAGTAGCTTACTCAGTCAGTTAAACCCGTCTGAAAGCAGATACATCGCTTTCCCGGTGACTAAGACTTATATAAAGAGAGATAAGTAACCTTCTGCGTTAGTAAAACTTGTCTAAACGGAAAGACGTAGTTTTTCCCGTCAGTAAAACTTGTGTTAAAGGGAGAGAAGTGTGAGTAAAACTAGGCTGAAGGGCATGAAGTAGCTTTCTCCATGAGCAAACCTGTCCGAAGGACGAGAAGTAGCTTTCCCCGTGAGTAACACTTGTCTGAAGAAAAAGAAGTAGCTTTCCCTGTAAGTAAAACCAGACTAAAGGGCGAAAAGTAGCTTTCTACTTGATTAAAATTTGTCTAAACTGCTAAACGTAGCTTTCCCTGTGAGTACAACTTGCCTTAAGGGAGAGAAATAGCATGAAGGGCGTGAAGCAGCTTTCTCCTTGAGCAAACCTGTCCGAGGGACGAGAGGTAGCTTTCCCCGTGAGTGAAATTTGTCTGAAGGGAAAGAAGTAGCTTTCCCTGTAAGTAAAACCAGGTTAAAGGGCGAGAAGTAGCTTTCTACTTGATTAAAACTTGTCTAAACGGCTAAAGTAGCTTTCCCTGTGAATAAAACTTGCCTTAAGGGAGAGAAATAGCTTTTAGTATGTGTAAATATTGTCTTAAGGGAGACAAGTAGCTTTCCCCTGTGAGTAAAACTTGTATGAAGGGAGAGAAGTGGCTTATCCACTGAGTTAAACCTGTTTGAAAGCAGATACGTCACTTTCCCTGTAAGTACAATTTATATACAGAAAGATGAATAACTTTTCGCGTGAGAAAAAATTGTCTAAACGGTGTGACGTAGCTTTACCTGTGAGTAAAATTTGTCATAAGAGAAAGAAGTAGTTTTCCCTGTGAGTAAAACCAGGCTGAGGGGCGTGAGGTAGTTTTCCCCGTGAGTAAAACTTGTCTGAAAGAAAATAAGTAGCTTTCCCGGTAAGTAAAACTTGCCTTAAGGGAGAGAGGTAGCTTTCAGTGTGAGTAAATGTTGTCTTAAGGGAGACAAGTAGCATTCCCTCCTAGTAAAACTTGTTTGAAGGGAGAGAAGTAGCTTCCGCCGTCAGTAAAATTTGTCTGAAGACCAAGAAGTAACTTTCCCCATGAGTAAAACTTGTCCAAAGGAAGAGAAGTAGCTTTCTCTATGTGTACAACTTGTGTGAAAGAAGAGAAGTCTATCTTCGTGATTAAAACTTGGCTGTAGACCATGAAGTAGCTTTTCTCTTGAGCAAAACTTGTATTAAGGGAGAGCAGTAGCTTACCCAGTGAGTTAAGTCTGTCTGAACGCAATGATGTCGCTTTCTCCTTGACAAAACTTATGTAAAGAGAAATAAGTAACTATTGCCGTAAGTAAAAAATGTCTAAACGGAGAGACGTAGCTTTCCCAGTAATAAAAATTTGGCTGAAGGGAGAGACGTAGCTTTCTCAGCAAGGAGAATTTGGCTGATGGAGAGACTATCTAACCTAAATAGAAGTAGCTACCCCAGCATCAAAGCCTGTTGAGATGATAATAAAGTTTTAGGCTGCTCATATATTTAGTTTTTCAATGTCTATTTATAGCATTAAAGCCGTCTGAGAAGAGACGGCTCTACGCATGATCTTTGGGTAAGAAGCAGTTTCCTATGCGAATAGTAAGAAGTCGGCCGTAGCACTTGTTAGTGATGGGCATAATCGAATGATTAGTTCTCGAATAATTTCAATAATCGATATATTCATTCGGAACGACCATTCACATTCAAAATGCACGCGCATCTGAGCAATGTATCAAAGCTCGGCGTGTGAAACTGCGAACCTCTTTCTCATCGTCTTTCCTCGGACCACTCCAAAAACAACAGATAAACGATTTATTTGAAATATTCCAACATTCTGTTACTTTAAAATTGAGCATTGTAACGTTGCGGACCCTGGGTGTGTAATACGTTGTGGCCTTTCGTCGTACGTTGTGTCGTTTTATGTAGTAGCAAGTTCGAGATCTCGGATCCAAAGTAGCTGACTTTCAGAAATAAAACACAGGAGAGGTTGAATACATTTATTAAACAAAATGGCTGTTGAAGATTAGTAGTTAAAATCGTGCAGCTTAATTTTGAATTTTATTCTACTTAGTACACATTATCATGAGGGCCTGTAAAAGTAAAAATAAAATTAACAATAGTGAGTTTATTATAAAATATGAAGTTTGGATGCTAGAACAGATTTGAATTGGTGTCTATTTTATAATTGTATCCATTTAACACGTCTGAAGATGGCCTTAATTTATATTAATGAGGCGAAAACATACGTTGCGACCCTTTATTTCTAATTAAATAAAGAATAAATTTTGTTTTATGAATACGACAATTTTGTTTCTACTGATTTGATCAACGAAATCTACTTTGCGAATGGACCTACTAAATTCAAAATTTATTAAAGTTGTTCAATAATATATTCTCACAATAATTGCAGCTGCAGTTGACTTACAGATATCAACTCTCCGTATTCACCTGTTCAGACTAGGGAAACTGCAGAAAACGTAGCTAGGATAGGCTGCTTGGTGTTTTCAAGATAGTCAAAATAAGGGAAACCGTCGTTAGTAATACAATAGTAATGAGAAGGTAGATAAAGCAGCCAAAGGGCAGAGTGGGGAGCCCACGAGCGGCTAAAGGTAAAACCTCAAGCGCTGGGCGGAATGGGGTGCCCACTAGCAGCCAAAGGTAGAATTTCAAGCGCCGGGCGGTTGGGAGCAGGTAGGTATGAGGAGTATCTCTCTAACGAGTGAAGACGTGCGAAATTCAATACGCTTTTACAAACAATTATAGACTTAAATAATACAAGCACAATAAGTGCTAAAATAATAATTAATAATATGTAGTAATCAGAAAATAACCTTGACCCGCAAATACGAGCTCGCGTAAAAACAGCAAATATAATAAAATCCAAACAATGTGCCACCGCTGCTGTTAAGATCACTAGCTAAGCATTTTATATTACGGTGTAAAAAGTTAAAATAGTTGTAAAATAATTAATAAAACTTGGGTGTCCAAAAAAAACTTCCTTTATTAATTTTACCAAATAAAAAGTAAATTCGTGGAACTACACTCTAATGAGGAGTTTGGACCGGAAGCGGTGGTACGGTATCCCTGACCCACCGCATTGCAGGTCAAACAAATTTTATCAAGTACTATTGAATAATAATTTATTGATATTTAACAACAAAAAGTTCAATTGCTGTATTGACCGCTGCGACCTCGCAGAGATTCTATAATGCGCGTGAGTGCGAAAGAGACAGAAATTGTTGGAGGGAATCCACGAGAATAGCGAGCGCGCGTTGTGAACAATTAAGAAATATGGGTTAAAAGTGAAACATTGTCACATTGCTTTTGCAGAGGTAATTATACATAGTTCAAAGAAGATGTAAACCAGTGTTCTTTTATAAAAATCTTATTTTTCAATATATACTTCTTAAGGGTTGAAAATAAGCAAAATCACGTATATCCAAACTTTCAAAAGTTTATAACTTAAAAATTATTGACTTCACAACAGAAAATCATAAGATATTTTCTGTTGGAATTTAACCAAAGAATATAAACAAAATTTGTTGGATGCCAAAAAATTAATATTTATTAATTGTTTAAACAATTTTCATTTAAACAATACCCGACCAGGTTTCCGGCCGACAACATGCACTTTCATAAGCAGTGCTTCATTCTGAACACGATTCCATAAAAAAATTAAATCCGAAAAGTTGTTCATACTCATGCGCCGATACGGCTTGGTCTATACAACGACTAACAAACATAAGCAGTTTGTAAAAGATCAAATACGAGAAAAATTAAATAATCACGAAATAAAGTTTTTGTTCAGTAAATCTCTATTGTTTCTGGAACTTGTTTTTATACTAAAATTATTTCATTAAGATACATATAGTAGTACCATCCTAACCATTCGGCTAATTGGGCTATAACCCTAGGGCGCCGGGCGATGCTGTATAAAATATATCGTTTTTAATAGTTATTTGTTATGTTACTGCAATAAACAAAAATGTCTTTTTAGCTATATATTTGTTTTTTCCATTTTTTCAATAATCCCCTTAGTGGATCACAAACATGTTGGTGCGCCAACTAGTGGAAGCTAGACCTATACCGCCAGTATTGCTATCAATCTACCAGGAAGAAAAAAACACATCTGGTCTGGTTATAAAACAGTGTAAGTGCGCCCGCGCTGAGTGCGTATTTGTGTAAAAAATGAGTAGAAAGTGTCCGTTAGTGTTCGAGAACCTGCACTGTAGCAGTTGTGTCGTTGTCTGAACTAGTGGTGGTTTCTCTGAATGTCACGGTGTCCGGGAAAAAACATTTCTAGAGAAATAACCTCGGAAAAATCACCTGAAAAAACATCCCCGGTGAAAACAGCCTCTTTGCAGGTTTTATTTGTCCAATTCTCGTAAATAGTGACATTGTGTTCCTCTAGGGCTATTTTGATATCAAACTTCATTCCGATCTGTGAACTCGTTTTTGAGTAATAATGCGTTAAACAGAAAATTTTCAAAAAATCGTATCGGCCGCCATTTTGAATCTAGAAAATTATAAAAAAGAGCTGGATATGCACTAGGGTCTTCTCCGTTTCCATCTATTCCGTCTCCAGTTTCAGAAAATTGTTTTCCGGTATAAATGCTACCAAAAAACACCCATACACCAGACCGATATTTATAAAAAAAACACTGCTTTGAGTTCCTGAATGTCCAAAACATGTATCTTTTTTTTATTAGGGATTTATTTTGGCACTTTTTCCGGGTTTTTTGTTCGGAGTCTTTTTTCCGGGGCTTTTTTTCTGAGTCTTTTTTCTGGGGCTTTGTTTTCTTGCGGATTTTTTAAGGGTCTTTTTTCCGGTATTTTTTAGGCGCTTTATTCCAGATCTATTTTCCTGGGGCTTTGTTTTCCTGGAAAATTTTCCAGGAGTTTTTTTTCGGGGATATTTTTACAGATATTATTTTCCCGGGGTTGTTTTTTCCAACGATGTTTTGTCGTACATTTGAAAGCTATTCTGTTAGGGCGCTACAAAATCTTAACCTAGTGGCTCCAAATTTAAAGGACGCCCCTGGATACATAAGTAAAAATACAGATGCAGATTTGTGCATTATTACCAAGTTTTATAGTTGGGTTGTATTTAAACCCCATCTGACTCGGCCCTTAGATTATGTTCCCTGAACTAGGCACGTAGTTATGCAAGATTATGTTTATGTTCGACCCACGCACGGTAAAGTTCTATGTTATATACACGTATACATTATATACACGTATACATTATATACACTTACACGAAGTTGCACAACACGTTTTGCTGTTACATCCGCGCTTTTGTAAATAAATGATTCATAAACAAGATTGTGTAGACACAGTGAACGAATACCACATCAACGCAACGTATTTTACCGAGCTCATGTAGAAGGTCGCCTGGAGAATAGAAGCTATTTGTGTTTGATATTACTTTTTAGTAGAGAATGCGAAGTCCGTGTGGATCGGTGTGGTGGATTTTATTAATTATAAATGTGATTTTTTTTTAAATATTGTAACTCTTGCGAAGAAAAATAAAGTCAAATGCAAAATTATATCGTGTAACGTGTGAAAAATACATTTAAAAATAATATCTGTTTAATATAAGTACAAACATTTATTCGTTATTTTACATCAAAATGTTTTTGTTACTTTTACGTCAATCTTTCTAGGCTTTTGAACTTTGTATAGGTTCTCATATAAATAACTGATATAATTTGCCCATATAAATAAATAATAATAATAGATATAATTTAATCAGTTAGTAAAAGTATATGGCTTAAAAAAACATATCGCAATCAATAACTTTCATATGGTGTAACGCAATCTCACAGGTTGTTGGCTTTGTGTCAAATTAAAGAAAGTGAAATTAATCGAAAAAATGTTGTGGATTATAATATTGGCCATATTGGCCTATTTTATCTACACCGCCGTAATAAAACCCATGAGATATTGGAAAGAACGAAACATCGCCTACAGCAAACCGTGGCCGGTTTTGGGCAACTTTTCAGCTTTCGTCTTCAAAACAAAATCATTCGTTGAAATTCAAAAACAGCTTTATAACGAATTTCCTGATAAAAGGTAAGAGTGAGTTAGGAAAATGATTATTTTAATGTGTAGAAATAAACTGGATTAATATAGTGGCAGCAAAGCCGGCCTTTCAAGGATGTTACATAATTATTGTTGCGCTTGGTATAATTGTCTTTAGGACGATGACCCTAACAGTTTTATAATTATGAGTAACTTTTAGAAAACTAATTAAGCAAATTTTTGCAATGCATGTGACTTTATTTTTGGAACAGTACAGTAACACAGATAAGATCTAATTGTTTGAATTCGGCAATAATGGAAGCCCAGTCATGTTCAGTTATATTGAAACATGTTAAATTATCCGAAATCTCCGGTTCCAAAATACTATGATATTTATAATAAATATCAAAACTGAAAATCTCTCGTATAATATCTGCCTGAAATGCTCCCGTCGATTGAACTAGAGAGATCCCTCTCTAGTTCAATGCTCCCGTCAATTTTAGACGTCTTTCACGAATGCGTATGCTGATAGCTCAATTAGCAAGCGGGTGTTGTACGCTCACGACGCAGCAGCGGTACCGAAAGTGCAGCGGTTCAAATCCCGCCCACCGCCCATTTTTTAAATCATTTTTAAAATTTTTAATTGTCGATATTTTTTTATAAGAGCAAAATATTGTTTTTAGCCTAGTTTTTGTTTAAAAAAATGTTAAATAACCCAAAATATTATATTTAAGTATACTGTCATATTTGCATAATAAAGTATTTAACAAAAATAAAGAACTCAAAATAATAAATAAGCTGTTTCACAACTTTATTTTAATGATAGTTTGAAAATTAAATACTTAATATAAACTGTAAAACCATTTAGTAAACATTACTATTAAATTACTTTTATTTGTAATATCAAATTGTTTAATAAACACTGAAGAAGTATGAAATATTAAAAAATTTTTTTTTACATCAGCTAGACTAAGTTCACTTCATAATATTAGAACTTGAATAACCTTAATTGTCTTTGAAATTACCCCACAGAATCATTAATCAAAAAAATAACATGTTGCACAAATGACAACATGTTATTAATACAATTAATCCTTGAGGAACTACTGTCTCTGTAAGACAAAAAACCTATCTGGTTGCTAAGACTAAACAGTTCTTTTAATGATTATGTGTACCTATATAAAATACTTAATTACTTTAACAATATTTATTTATTTTAACCTTATACGTATTTCGGCGTGTTTACATGCCATTGTCAGAGGTTATGTTAGAAAGTAAACAGTTAGTGTTGTTATAGCAATAGACAATGGCATGTAAACATGCCGAAATACGTATAACGTTAAAATAAACAAATATTGTTAAAGTAATTAACTATTTTATATACAGATAATCATTAAATATGGACTTCAACGAAGTAAAGCTAGAAATTTATAAATAAAGTTTTTTAAGTTTTTTTATTAGTCAAATATTTTATTAATAATGAAGATATAATGAGATATAATATTTTGTGTATTGTAACATTTTTTGTAAACAAAAGTAGTGCGAAAATAATATTTTGCTCTTATTAAATAAAACTGATAATTAAATATTCACAAAAATACAGGGTGTTTCTTAATAACATGCTAATATTTAAGGAGGTTATTCTTGGGTCCATTTTGAGAAAAAAACTTTATATGAACATATGTCCTAAAGGTCTTAACTTTTGAACTACAGGGTGTTAAAGTTTTAAGAAAAAAATCTTTTTTTTATGATAACTTTGGTATGACCCTAGATATTTTTGTGAAACGTAGTACGAATTTTCTACGCCTCAAAAGGCATTTTCTGTTGTACAACATAATTTTTTACTCTTGCCAGTGGCGTTCGTGCGGGATTTGCACTGAATCATTTTAGTGAGAAAAGTGATACGCCACTGCTTTTTCTTAAAGTAAAAATTAGTTTTGAAATCCTCATTCCTTTCTGAGTAAATCTGGTCTCTTGATTTTTTTTCGTTCGACGTACGGTTTTCGCATAAAAAAATAAAATTCATTCATTTGCATCTTGCTAGACCACTTACGACAAAAACCAATTTATGTAACTTTAAACAAAAATTTATTTAAGAGAATAATTTTTAAACGGTAAAATTATAAAATTAAAGTAATGTAAATACATTTTGGAAAGCTAACACAAAATTTTCACAAAAATATCTAGGGTCATACCAAAGTTATCATAAAAAAAAGATTTTTTTCTTAAAACTTTAGCACCCTGTAGTTCAAAAGTTAAGACCTTTAGGACATATGTTCATATGAAGTTTTTTTCTCAAAATGGACCCAAGAATAACCTCCTTAAATATTAGCATGTTATTAAGAAACACCCTGTATATTGAAAAAACTGGTGGTGAGTGTGATTTGAACTGCTGCACCTTCTGTGCGGTTGTAGTGTCGCGAGTGTGCAACACCCGTTTGCCAATTAGACTTCTAACATACACATGCGGGGAGAGCCTAAATTTGGGGTTATAAGCCGATATAGTATATTGCAATCGTAATTAATTAAAGCCAAAATTAAACCGGAAGCTGACCAAAGTTTCTAACAAATAATACAAAATTATGCGTTATTTGTTGTTATGACGTCTAAAATAGACGAATTTTAGATAAAAAAAGTGCTCATGGTAGGCAAGGTTTTTTTTCTCGCTTATAACTTTATTATTATTGAGAAGATAAAACCTCAATGGAAACAAATGTAGCCTTTTGTTTTTTGGTTTTATTGTTTTTATTAATTTTCAGCCTACCCGAGAAAACATTTTTCACAGCCTACTATAAAAAAAAAGGTTTCTTACTTATAACCCATTAAACCTTATATCAGAGAAAAGCAGAAAAAGAGCTCTATCTAATGATGACGGCCGCCTTTGACGCATATTTAAAAAAGTGAAATTAATGTCAATATCTTGATAATTTAAAGACCTGTAAATATTTTAATTTGAAATTCGAAATCTGTGTAAAAAAGTGTCTTAATAAGAGTCAAAACTTCTTTGCGCTACCTTTGATAATAACCGACTTTGTAATCACTAGGGCTAAGACTTCTTTTTATTTTACTCAGAATTGAATGTACTTTAACTTTCCGCCTAGCATGCCAAGAAAAAAGAATATTTTAAGAAAACTGATAAGTACGTTTTTTGGTCAAAAAATTACAAAAAGGGGCAAATTTTGAGAGGCCATATCTCGGTTAAACTGCTTTAGTATGGAAATTATTTAAGTTTTGTAGGAAACTTTATGTACTTTCTTTATAATATATATAAAAAAATTTGATTATTGTTCATGATTAAATATCATGACATATATACATAACCAACCCTGTTACCTCTTAACTGTATTTCAGATACAATGGTATTTACTCCTTCACAGAACCCCAACTTCTAATACGGGATCCAGATCTAATCAAACAAGTGACAATTAAAGATTTTGATTACTTCATTAACCGTGCGAAAAGAGCAAATAACGAAGTTGATCAAATTCTTTCCAAAAACCTTGTGTCCTTACATGGACAAGAATGGCGCGACATGAGGGCAACGCTCAGCCCTTCCTTTACCAGCAGCAAAATGAAGTTTATGTTCACTTTGATTTCGGAATGTGCTGTACAATTTACCAAATATTTTCAACAACAGGATTCTAAAATTATCAGTGTGGAGATGAAGGATATTGCTAGTAGGTTTACCAACGATGCTATTGCTACAGCTGCTTTTGGTGTTACTGTAGACTCGTTAAATGATAAAGATAATGAATTCTTTTTGATGGGCAAGGATTCGACCAACTTTGGAGGTTCAAGGGCTCTTAGATTGTTTGGTTACTCTATTTTTCCTGCGTTGATGAGGGTATGTATATTGAAGTACGCTAAAATAAGTTTATTACTACAGAGTGCCCATTTTAAAACTCCGAGCCTAAATTTTTTAAAATAGGCAACACACAATACAGGTCACTGCCGACTATTATTTTAAAACAAAATATTTCTATAATTAAGATCAGGGCAATCATGTTTGCGTTACCTTGACAGTTTACTAATCAAATTCGTTAAGCCACATTACTTGAACGGTGCAAAACAAAGATTATCGATCAGTAATCTTTGGTGCAAAATGTATTCCAACGCTGACAAAGTGGACATGCTTCTAATTCTGGGTGAATGTCGAAAAAATACGAGTGCTGCCAGTACTTTGTATGCGCAACGCTTTCCAGGTAGATGAATTCCAACAGCCAAAACATTTAGAATGCTTCTTCTGAATTTACAAGAGTATGGGCAATTTTCAAAACCAAAAGTAAGGGCACGGCAAGTTACGGTTGAACATAACGAAGTAGCTGTAATTAAAATGGTTACGGATAATCCCCATACAAGTCAAATAGCGATTGCAAATGCCTTAAACATTAGCAAAGGTTCTGTTTTCAATATTCTTAAGGCGAACAAATTTCACCCCTACCATGTTTATACCATACACCATCTTGAAGATAGGGATTATGAGCATCGTGTTCAGTATTGTCAATTTCTTAGACGGCAATAAAAACGGCAATGCGGAATTTTTAAGTATGGTATTATTCTTTCATGAAGCGAGGTTTTCAAACAACGGCATGGTTAATCGACATAACTGCCACTATTACGCCCAAGACAATCCCCGTTGGATCAGGATAACTCATTTTTAGAGAATTTTTTCTCTTAATGTGTGGTGCGGTATTATTGGCGATTTTGTAATAGGTCCACATTTATTTAATGGAAATATAGATAGTGAAATGTATTTAAATTTCTTAATTAATGAACTACCGGCTCTCCTCCAAACAGTTCCTCAAGACGTACGGAATAGCATGTGGTTTTTAAATGATGGTGCACCTCCGCATTTTCATAGGGATATGAGAAATTATCTTAACCAACGTTTTGAGGGACGCGTAATTGGACGAGGTGGATTGCATCCTTGGCCTGCCCGTAGTCCCGATTTGACTCCGCTAGACTTCTTTTTGTGAGGCAAAGTAAAAAATTATATCTATGAAGTGCCCATTCGAAATGAAGAACATCTACGCGAAAGGATAATTCAATGTTGTCGCTTTATCACACCGGAAATGTTAGCTCGTGTTAGAGGTTCGATGCGTAGCAGAATTATACTCTGCGAAAACGAAGGGAGAAGGCAATTTGAACACCTGCTTTGTTAGTTTTTGTACTATGTTCCTATTAAATTATTGTAGTTATTGTTGTCAAATATTAAATTTGAGTTATTAAAGTAACCTTAAATTTGTACTTAATCATTAGTAGATACATGTACTGTAAAACAACTCTGATCTCAATTTAAAAAAAAATGGTAGAAATGCATAGTGTTCTGGGGGTTGCATTGTGTGTTGCCTATTTAAAAAAATTTAGGCTAGGAGTTTTAAAATGGGCACTTTGTATAATTAAAACAATTTTTAGTTGCTGAAAATACCACTGTTTCCAATGTCCTTATCAAATTTCTTTAGACGTATAATCAAAGAGACCATAGAAGTACGTGAGAAAAATGGTGTTGTACGTCCAGATATGATACATCTTCTTCTGGCATCGAGAAAAGGAAAATTAATAAATGTGGATGATCACACTGGAGTTTCAGATACAGGTTTTGCAGTAGTACAAGAGTCTTCTGTGGGTAAAACAGAAAGTCATCAAAAAGTAGCATTGACTGATGACGACATAACGGCTCAAGCTTTGGTTTTCTTCTTTGCTGGTTTTGACACATCTTCGACTTTAATAAGTTTTATGAGCCACGAGCTGGCTGTGAATCCAGACATCCAAAAAAATCTTCAAGACGAAATTGATGACACTTTAGGAAGTTGTCGTGAAAAAATTACTTATGAGGCTCTTCTAGGAATGAAATATCTAGATATGGTAGTTTCAGGTATTTAAATTTTAATATCATCTATTAGAGACACTTGAATTTGTGCCATATATTTTTGCAATATCGTGTAACCTTCTAACCATTGTCAAAATTTCTTGTTCTTTCAGAGTCGCTTCGTAAGTGGCCTCCGGGAATATCATTGTTAAGACTTTGGAGAGAGATTACGTGATTGCACCTAAATCACTTAACGAGAAACCTTTTACTATCGAACAAGGGGTATCGCTGGCGATTCCCGTTGCTGCTATTCATTATGACCCTCAGTACTTCCCAAATCCTGAAAAATTCGTCCCAGAAAGATTCAGTGAAGAAAATAAGTCTAGTATTGTACCTGGAACATACATGCCGTTTGGTATTGGGCCACGAAATTGCATTGGTACGTATGCAAAAGTATATCTCCAAATTTATTTTTGTTAATATTTTTTTGATTAATTATATAATTTTCAGTGCTAAATGATCAGTGACTAATCAAAAAAGTTTTGTTTTTTTAAACCCCTTGTTTGACTAGTTTCGCTTTTCTCCCACTACAATGTTAGATAAATATTGTTTTGTTGTCTGATTGTAAGTTCGTCTTGTGTTCCAGCTTCAAGATTTGCATTAATGGAAACCAAGATCTTATTCTTTCACTTGCTGTCTAAATTCGATATTGTTCCTACGGAGAAAACTCCCATACCTTTGGTACTAAGCAAGAAAAAGTTGTCCTTAGCACCAGATGAAGGATTTTGGGTGGGACTTCAGCAGAGAAAAGCAAAATAAGAACCTATTATTATAACTTCCTTTTTATCTATTTATTCTAACATAGACTGCTAAATAAACATCATTAATGCTATAAAATATGTTTTTAAATGTTAAGAACTAGGGATGGGGGGGGGGGGGGTTGCGAAACGAAAGGATGGGCACGTAAATAGTCGGTCCCGGTGGTCAATCTAATACCTTGGCCGTCGTTAGAGGGATTAGAAGTCGTCCCCTCAAAGTGTAGATGGACGAGTGAATGTAATGCCAAGGGTTTAGCGTAAGCTGAAGGGGCGTAGTGGTTAAAGGCTCAAAGGACCCCCCTACCCTCCGGAACATAGCGAATAAGCCAAACTCGGAGTGAATGCGACCAAGCCAAGGCCCTCAATGGTCTGTAATGCTGAAGATATAAGAAATGTATTAGTTTATTACGTTTGCAATGTTTTTATGTCCATTATTTGTAAATTTGATACCATGAGAGGAGAGAAGCCGAAGCCCTGTATTATAAAAATGCTGCTATCAACAACAGTACCGTAATCTTGAAAAATATCCAATTCTATACTACCATATTTACACATATATACACATATATAAAAACGTGTTGTAATTATCTGAGGTATTTAATTGTTTGAAGAAACAGTTAAAAACGTTAAAAATATTTAAAATGTACATTTGTTGGGTGTTTCTACCGTATGTTATTATAAAGTGAATTAAACTATGGACTTTCTATGGCACATAAAGAAACTATTGTATAATTGTGTCTTCCCATAAGACCAATGTTAATTTGTCTGTAGCGCCATAACTAATAGTGAAAACAAGAGGAAAATAGTTCAGCCACTTTGTTACAGATGGCTAGAATGTCCGCACGCTATTTTGGTTGTAACCTTTCCTTTTCAGCAATCTCGCCAAATTGTGAATTGTTTTGTAAACTAGTTCAGATGGACTGAGATGTTTAAAATAGCGCGCAGATATTAAGTCCCACGAAATGCAAATTTTACTATAATGTTTATATTTGTATAAAATAGTAGAGCAGGCGTGATTGTGTATTAAGCTTTAAGTTATGTTAAGAAAGGTCATGGATACAAGAAGCTTAGCCATTACTATTTTGGTAACAAAATTGTGTTTGGAATGGAAACTTATTTTTTAATACAAATTATATTCGGTAAAGACGGTAAGTGCTCTTGCAAGAGTTTTGGTCAAAAACATTTAACAATATTCGTATAATTTAGCGAAGTACAGGATAATCATTAATCAAGTCGGTAAAAATAAAATAAAAAATTCATTAAATTCCGCCTAATGTTGTAATTTGAAATGAATCAGTTTCACTATGGAGTAACAGATGTTTCTAAGGTAAATAATAATATCGCAGGATATACTTTCAGCGTAGAGAAGTATTGAGTTTATAAAATTCTTCGGAATCGAGATTTTGACGGAAATATATGTCTTGGACCTTCAGGAACTCAACTGTGTGTCTGTAAGAAGGTGGGTGGGTAACGCATGCGCTCCTTAGCTCCCACACTGATTGGATGGTCCAATATCGATGAGCTTTGGAATGTATATCAAAAATTCATTGGGAGGTATTTAAAAAAATACCGAACTAAAAGGGGAAGTTAAACCTGTTTTTTGGTAACATTTTATTTCGGAAAACGAATTTTCTAAATCTGACAAGGAAATATAATACAGAGCCTTCGTTAATTACTGATACCCACGTAACCTTTGGTCCGCAATAACTTAAGGAGTTTTAGATTTAGATGTTGAAGCCAGTTCAGGATTGGCACTCGTGGTAACTAAAAATTCCCTGTAAGTGCCACTGTCAACACTTAAAGTGAGGTTATGTAAAGAAGCAAGCCTTGATAAGTTAACAAACGGCTTAGAAATTTTTGGATAAAAGGCTTACCAATAGTGTAAGTTGGGTTGCCTATATTTTGTGGTCACGTGGGTAGCAGTAATTAATGAAGGCTCTGTAGAAGACCTAATCCAACGCCTTTTTCCAAACTGTCTAGCTTTAAAACGGCACTCGAAACGATTCTTTTTGACAATTTTGCCGTTAACGTCTTATTACTAAAAACGAGTTGACAAATCAGAAGAAAATTTGGTATTTTTCATATTACGCCTTGTATGAATTTTTTGATAATCCTGGTTTTAACGCCTGTTTACTCAAAATTCAGTTACGAGATCGGGATGAAATTTGATATTGTATTAGTATTGCCTTAGTGATACACAATGCTACAAGGTACGAATACTTTTGGAACTACCAAAACTGTAAAGTAAAAAAAATTCAAAATTTTGTAATTTTTAAAAATCAAATCAAAATTCAATATTGCTCATAAACTGGTGACACAATTTTATTAAATTCTATAGGTTAATAGAGCTAAAACGGAGCTGCAATTTGGTTTGTTTCCAGACGGTTACTTTCTTACGATTTGAAAATCGAAAATTAATGCATTTTTATGTAATAATATGGGGACTATAAAATATTTCTGTTTAAACTAAATTGCTCAACAGTCGAATAAAACTCAGAACTTAAATTTTAGGTGGATTAATTTTCTCCCTCTCTCACAATTCTTAGTTGATGAATCTGCTGTGTCGTCACTGGTTTTATTTAATGCAAGTTTTCTGTTCGCAAAAAATTTTAAATAATGGGTTTCTAAATTTAGACGGTCAAGGGGTGATGGGGCCAAAAGGCAGATGTGAACGTGGCGACTATAAGAGCTTGGCTGATGGAATTTTGAGCGAAAGGCGCTCGTGGAGCTGCGAGTACGATGTATACGTGAAGTCGCGCTCTGCAACCCCCCCCCCCCCCACTCTTAAAAAATGTTAATTTAACTAAAGTTTAATTAAACTTTTCTTTTATTCGTACTTTTAATTAAATATTTAATTATGTAGGTATTTTTTAGTTTTGCTTACAAGCTTATAGCAATAATTAGTAATAGTTTTGACCGAATAATAAACCAGGCAAGAATTTCTTATAATGGCCAGCGGCGTCGGGCGTTTTGGGGCCCCGGGCCTGTGGTCCATGAAACACACTCAACACTGGTAGTTACGGTCCTGATTGGCATTGTATTGCTGCAACTAGTATGTTATATTATTTTATTTTTTGTTTTAATTTTTTGTTGACTATATAGATTATGTATTTAAAAAATTTTTCAATTTTTTGCTAGTTTTTGGAACGGTTCAACTTTTAAGGCGCTAGACGTGCGCCTAGCGGCTTATCCTTAAACGCGCCACTGTTAGTGCTACAATGTTGTGCAGGAATGCTTTTGGAAATATTAGGTTACAAATATTATTAAAAACTGGTCACACGATTGCGTTTGTAGGCTCATAGAGCTGGGAATGAGCTACAAGTTGGTTTGTGTGGCAGTACGCTAATTTCTCTGTGACACCTTCTGTGAATTTTTGAAAGTTTTAGTTTAATGCCTGTTTACTCAAAATGAGTTATCAGATCGGTGTAAAATTGTTATTGTAAATGCCCTAACGATATACAATGTTACAGACTACAAGGTCTTTTGGAACTACAAAAACTGTGGAGTGGAAAAAAAATTAGAATTTTGACATTTTCGACAAAATATTGCCCAAAAACTGGTTACACAATTATTTTTAAATTTTTTATGCTCATGGAGCTAGGAAATAAGCTACAATTTGGTTTGTGTCTTAGTCAGCTAATTTCTCTGTGACGCCTTGTATGAGTTTTTGAATATCAATAATTCATGGCTCTTTATTTAATATGGGGGGGGGGGGGTGCAAAATTATGTTTTAATTAAATTGCTTATAAGCAATAGTAGAATAAGGTTTAAAATATAATTTTTAGGTGCGGAACTATTAAGGGGGTTAATTTTCCCCCTCTCGGCCAATTTCTGGCGGCCGAGTTTGTCCTGCCAGTTTTAGGTTTCTTTGTACCCAAGGAATCATTTTATAAAAAAAACTTGTAAATTGTGTATTTCATAATAATATCTTGTAGGAACACTAGAAACTCCACTATGGTCTGCTACACCCTATACGTTTATAACAATGAAAAAGTAATATTTGACTTTTTCACATTTGTCATCTCATAACTCAAGTAAATTGTATAAAGAAATGGATAAAGATTCTTCTGAATAATCTCTTGGGAACAGCGTTCAAAATTAAAATCTTTTGAAAAAGTTCTCGGAATAAAATCGATTGCAATAGAGGCATTCTAAAAAAGCTTTAAAATGCTCATTAGAACCGATGTTCGGAATGGTACGTTTCGCCGTCGCCGTTTCGCTGTCGCCGTTTCGCCGTTGGCCGTTTCGCCGTTGCCGTCTCGCCGTCGCCATGTCGCCGTCAAAAATTGTTTGTTTCGACCTCTTTCAGTTAATAATTTTATAAATTTGTTCAAATATCAAAAACCCTTTATAACATTAAGTGTTCTGTGTGAAACCATTAAGCAATTGTCTTTAGTTTAAATAATTGGGCATTTTTGTAATAATGTAATTAATTGTTTAGTTAATAAATGTATTTAGGCGCTTAGTGTTGAATTTTTGATTTTATTTTTCTTAGGTTAGGTTAGGTCAGGTTAATAATAACATTAATAAATATGTATTTATACCTTTTATGAAGAGTAAAATTTTTTGAGTAACTAATGATAAAAAACGTTCCCATTTGTTGAATACTTTTTGGGAAACATTGTATATTGGATTGACGGCAAAATTGCGGACGGCGAAACGGCGACGGCGAAAAGGTCTACGGCGAAACGGCGACGACGAAACGTCGTAGAACGCTGATATTCTATTCTCTTGATAGTCAATATTATATCTTTGTTTATCTTAGATGAAGCAAAAATTCGTGTGCTGAACTAGTAATTTAAGAAACTGAAAATATGCCTTTTTTTAGTTTTGCAATTGCAATTTTCTATTGGTAATAATTCAAATGCACAATTATTTACTTTATAAATTGACAACCTAGCAGTTACAGACATTTGTAGATGAAATAGAAAATGTTTGCAACAGAAATATGCAGTAAGTAGTAGAACTTAGTTTGTAAATAAATCACTTATATTTGAGAAAACTTGCAAGTCCTAAAGACACAGTTTTGAGAATATCAAAAAAACTGTTGTGCTGTATGCATACAGGGTGTTATTGAAATACGTGCAGATATTTTAACCTGTGATAGAACTCACCAAACTGGATCACTTTTTTTATCATTTTTTCGAAAGTCCCCCCCAAACTGAGTTGATAATTAAAAATTTTTACTTAAAATGAGGGTACCCGCCTTTAGAATTGTATTTTAATTTAATGCAGAACAAAAGCTTTTGGATTAAACGCAGCAAAAAGTAGATACATACTGATAAATGATTTTGTAATTGATACTGCGACTTGATGAAGGTTGTGGTGAATTCGTTCAATGTGTACGACTGTACTTGTTTGCTCGCATGCAATAAGTTCGTTACTTAGTAATAAAATGGCGATTTTTCAAATAATGAATTAAGACGTTGTCCTTGTGTATGGCGAAGTAGACGGAAATGCTGCCATAACTAGGGCACTATAGGTCGAACGTATTCCCAATTGCCAAATACCCAATGCGAGAACCTTTACAAATTTACGTGATCATCGTTCGTTTAAACCCCAAGTGCAACATCGAGGAAGGGAATGAACCCGTCGAATTTTGGATGCCGAACCACAAATTGTAGAAGCAGTAGAAGCGGATTGGACTGTAAGTGTCGAAAGACATGCATTTCGCGTTGGAGTATCAGAATTTACAAATTGACATACTTTAAATGAACACGGTTTGTACCCTGGTACAGACACTACAACCAGGATATCCTTTACATCGTAAAGTGTTTTGTAGATGGATTTTGAGGAAGTTGAGGAGCAGTCGAATTTTTTTAATTGTTTGCTGTAATGACGACGCGGGCATCTCACGAGATGGAGTTTTTAATATCCACAAGACCCACATCTAAAAAATATCGCAAGAATTTAAATCCGGGGATTGCGCGGGCCACAACACTGGCCCCTTCGGACCAATCCACTTGATATGGTGGTAAGATATAAAGTCCGATTAAACACCCACTTATTAGCACAAAATTTTTAATAATGGCGGTGTTCCCGAAATGCATTAAGATTTTTATTTGACAAGATGTGGATGCTGAGCACATTGAAAAATTCCAACTCAAGAAAATTTTGCTTCGTCGGTAGACGTAGACAGAAACAGTTTAGAAAATTCGGCTGCTACTCAAAATCCATCTACAATAAACTGCACATTTGCACAATGTAGAGGATTTTTTGTAGTAACTGCACTAGTTGCATATGATAAGGGTGCAAACCCTGTTCCTGTAAAGTACGCCAAATTATAAATGCTGATACTCAAATGTAAAATGCAAGTCTTCCACCAACAGTGGGAACCGCTTCTAAAGTTTGCGGTTCGGCATCCAAAATTCGCCTTTCCTCGATGTTCTCGGCGAGTGTGAAAACGTTCCACTTAAAGTGCGTTAGTTCTGGCAGCGTTTCCGCCCAGTTCACTAGGCACAAGGAAGATGTCCATTAAATTATTATTGCAAAAAATCGCCATTTTATTACTAAGTATTATAACGGATTTATTGCATGCGATAAAATACACTTACCAGTATGTCTACATTTTGCTAGTTTTTAATCTGTGGTTTTTTTGGTACTGCATTAAATTAAGATAGAAGATGTACCACTAATAATTAGAAGAAATATGCGGCTACAACATGATGGTGCTGCTGCACATTATAGCGCCGCAGTACGGGAGTGGTTAAATCACAGATTTGAAAGAAGATGGATAGGAAGGGGAGGACCTATGGCTTGGCCAGCCCAATCTCCAGACCTAACCCCGTTGTATTTTTTCTTATGGGGTTACATAAAAAATCTGGGTATCAAGAACTACTAACTACCTATGAAAACATGCAGCAAAGTGTAATACGGGCTTTTGGACAAGTTACAGTGGAGATGTCGTACAGTAGAGTACAAGCATCATTTCGCAAACGAATTGGTTTGTGTTTGCATAACGAAGGGACACATTTTGAACAGCTATTGTGATCACAAGCTGTAATGTAGTGTAATTGTTTAAATAAAATTAAACTCTTCTTTCTCAAATCACTGTTCATTTGTTTTAAAGTAATACTGCGCGGTAAACTTGAATAGATTGTCTAAATAAAATTAAAATCGAAAAAACAAGGACAACTGGTAGAGCTAGGTATAGAGAATGTAATAGACGTTTGATGGGAAATTTACAGTAAAATTCAAAAATTAAATAAAATTTTGGGCGTTTCATTTAAAAAAATCAAGTTATGACACATTAAAGTTAGAAAACTTTGGACCGCGGCAACAAACTGTATCCTGTATAACCAAATTCAACTTTAAAATATTTGAAAAATAACACATCGTCTTGACTAACATTTCCCCAAAAGAAATTGTTTAATCTGTAAAAATACGGCTTGTACACTGAAAAAAATATTTGTCGAAGTAACCAAAAATTAGCTACCAGAGCACAAAATTTTAGTGAAAATAGCCCCAGTTAAAATATTTGCTGTCAAAGCTAATAATTTTTGCTGGTTTTATATTTGCTTTGATTACAAAAATATTAGCAAGTGCAACTAATTTGTTTATGCTTCAGCAGCAATTTTATTTGTTGTAACAACTAACACATATTGTTTATAGTAAGCAATACATTGACTTTCTGAACAAATTTGTTTCATTTATGTAACTAATTTTTATTTTGTTGTAGCAAATATGATTTTGCTACAGGAAGTAAATACATTTGTTTTGATTACAAAAATATTAGCAAGTGCAACTAATTTGTTTATGCTTCAGCAGCAATTTTATTTGTTAGAACAACTAAAACATAATATTGTTTATAATAAGCAATACATTGCTTTTCTGAACTAATTTGTTTCGTTTATGTAACTAATTTTTATTTTGTTGTAGCAAATATGATTTCGCTACAGGAAGTAAATACATTTGTTTCACAAGCTAATATATTTGTTATAAATATACAGGGTGTTTTGTTTTAGAAATAAGAACCTAATATCGACATATATTTTTTATTAAGTGAATAAACATACAATATAAAAAATATATATACAATACGCATTAACTGGGAACAGAAACAGAACATAAAAACATATAAAAATGTTTAAAAATATAAAGTTTTACATTAATTTCTTTTTGAACCATACCAAAGCAGAGAAAAATAAGCCATCAAAAAGAAATCCAATCACAGGTGGACTTCGAAAAAAAATGGATGTCTAATAGTGCTAATAGTGCATACACATTTAAATGTCACTTTACCAAGATGCCAAAGTATGACTCAATCTAGGACGAACAATATTTTTAACAAAACCGTCCGCGATTGGATTACTTTTTGATCACTTGTAAAGGGGAATTAAATAGCATAACGTAAACAAACTTGCCAAATATAATAATAAATAGTAAACATTTAATGATTTATGAACTGGGTAAATTAAAAATTTTATAATTCTAAAAGTAAGGCATAATAAAGTTACCTTTAGATGAATAATAAAACCTTCTTGCACTTCTAGTTTCGGGGGTTTCCAATACCCACCGACTTTCTTCTTAATTGTCATAGGCTTCATTAAGTATGGAAGAAGAAATAATATTCTGTTGGTTTTCCAATCTATATTAAATTTTAAAAATGGGCTAAATCAATAAGATTAATACTAAATGCATTGGCATTACCCTCTCTAGTATCGTTTTGAATTTCAGCCAGTTTTTGGATGATCGTTTTATCTTTAAGGTTTTTGCGCATCTAACTATTTTTTCGGAAAATGTTGGCCAATTGGAATATAATTTTAGTTCGCTGTCCGGGTATAATTTGTTAAAATCCTGTTCCAGCAAAGTATACCCCAGCCTGTGCTTCAGGGCCGGATACAAACCCATGTAAGATTGCACCGAACCTTCTTCATTTGTTAAATGCTTGTTACGCAAACAAAATGTAGCATTCCAAAATTTTTGGACTCGAGACCAGGGGTCAGTACTATTCCGTAGCCACGTGAGAGCATCGTTTTGTTCTTCGTCTATAATCAAAGCCGGCGCTTAAAATACAATACCTCCCTTATCATTAAACATAACATACCCCCATTATCACAACCATCAAAATTAACATCAGGGAAGGGGATTTTTTATTAGTGGCTAGTAATCCCGTTTTTTAAACTGTCTGCGCATATTATAATACTTCCTGAACAATTGTCCTGTACCTGTTTTCTGAATTTTTCCTTGAATATTTTTTTATATTTATAGCAAAATAGATCTCCTATAAAAATAAATATAATTTATTTGGAGAACTTTACTCATTTTTTAAACCTTACCCTGATTTCTGTTGGGAACATTTGGACTATGCTACTTGAAATGTCTTGAAATGTTTCTGCTGTTATCCTGAAACCATGCAATAATAATTATCTGTTCACATAAGTCATAAATAACACAATTAATAACAAATCTGAGACAGCTAACAAAAATCAATGTTTCTTTAATGTGATTCTAATATTTTTACTGTTATTTGTGTGAGCTATTATGTAACATTAACTCTTCAGCTAAATAATTTGAGGAATGCTTTCACGTCATACTTTACCTACTTGCACCTGTATTGAAAATTTAATACGTGAGTGGGTAACTGTTAAATTTCGCATTTTAATCAACTGTGGAAATAAATCATCATTAAAAGAAAATCGTGTGTTTTCTTTATAGATTTATGATGGCTTCAACGTGTAATCAGTTTTACACCATTTAATCAATATTAGTGCTGGTTGTTGAAATAAAATCTGTAACTACTGCGAATTTACTGGTATGTACCTTCAAAAACTGGGATCAAGTTTTTAAAAGCAGTATATAATAAAAAAAAATTTGGCCCCAACCTAGATTCGAACCTCAACTATTTATGCAGTAAAAAGCAGTACAACCGTATACACACCTGTGCCATTACAGCCTATTGTTAGAAAAGTGCTAACTGAATGCGTGCTCAATAGGAATGCACCGATAAGAAGTAAACACGGTTGTTGAAGACAATACTATTTTACAAATATATATGTTTTTTTGACATATATGTGTTATTTTGTACATCAATATATTTTTAAATGAATATTTATATGTTTGTAAAACACCGGGTGTGACAAAAAAAAAGTATTCTGTTTAAAAGCTTTCCATTGGCTGAATTTGAGATATCGATGTGGAATTGTAGATGGCCACAAAAAAAATTAACATTATGAAAACCAAATTTCAAATTTTTGTTGCAAAAAGTAAATGTATCGAAAGTTCACATGTGCTGTTCAGTTGTTTTATAAAATAAAAAAATGAAATTTGGTTTACACCTAGTGTTTAACTCTTCTTTTATGATCGCCCAAAATTCTTATAATCTTGCAAACAGAATGCATTGTTTTGCCCCACCTGTTATAGTTTTGTTTTGAATGGCGCGCGCCTCATACCTTGTTGGTCTAATAAAGCAAATTTATTTGTTGTATTAACAGAAATACCGTTGCAAATAATATTTGTTTATGTAACTAATGCGAGTTTACAGCTATTGGTTTTGGTTTGTAATAACAAAAATGTATGCTTTTAATACAAAAAATATTAACTGTTACAAATACAAGCTAGCAAAGTTATTTTTGTTGCAGAAACTAATACATTTTTTTCAGTGTAAAGATTTTACTAGTAAGGTCTGCAAATGTCAAATTTACAGAAAAAAGTTGAATAACTTGGCAACACCGCAACGGAATTAAAAAACAAAACACAGTAGGAAAGAAAATTAAAAGACAAATAATAATTTGCAAAAATATACAGGGTGTTTAATTAAAAAAGTATAAGTTTACTATGCCACTCGGATATGGAACACCCGGTATAATGGAAAATATTTTTATGTGATAGTACACAAGACCTTGGACAACTTTTATTTAAGTAAGTTTTCTTTATCTCTAATACTTAACCTGAAATCGACCAATTACAGCGGACTGCCACACCCTGTAGAGAAATATTTTAATTTTGTATTTAGATTTAATACCTAAATTTGAAATCGAGCCCGAATTATTGCTTAAATAAGTTAAATTACTCATTAAGTTCAATTCTGTATATAATAAGCATAATTGAGCACCATTTTATTTTTGTAATAATATTGTTGAAAAGTTTTGTTGTCATTTCTTTGATACCTGAATTTATTGTGGTAAAGATTAGAATAATAAAAATGTTAAAGCTGCGCACATTTGCATGGTGTACTTGGCACTAACTGATAGTACGGTTTGAGAATTGTTCAGTTACTGATCGGTCAACAGCTAGTGTAGATGAATTTAAAATTATAATGTTTTCGTCCTTTGTACAAGTAAGTAAATTCTTTTTGTTGTACGTACTTTTCGATATCATAATTCAACGCCACCCAGCCAAACACAAATAAAAATATAAATATTTAAAAGATAATTTAAAATAAAGATTAAAATCTGCGTTACTTCAGTTACTTGTCATTCTTAAACGTGTTTTTACCTTCCTCGCTATACGAAGTATAGGAAAGTTTTGTGATCGTCATGTTGGATTTGGAGCAAATGCGTCCATTCAGCAAAGTTTTTTTCGCTTTGAGTTTACTGGTCGGTATAGGAGTTATGCCTAAAATTAAGGTACTTTCATGCCAAACATTTTCAACCTAAACCTTTTCACTAATAAGCAGGATTTAGGGACTCGGGAGACCGAGAAAGCGGACGCTGCAGATGTGTCTGTCTGCATGTGCGTCTGTCTGTCTGTTTGTGTGTCTGTATACACTTTACAGTCCAGACGCCTTAACGCAGAAAACCCAAATTTAGCTCAATGTTAATTGCGATGACACTGCAATACAATGAGGTTGGTCCGCCAAAAAAGGGGAGGAGGAGGGGTGCTCTATGTCAATATAGACGCGCTCGAAAAAGAACCTTAAATTCGTATTTTACGCTTGTCGAATAGGCGATCTGCGCAAACGCAATCTCCCTATCACCTCCCATTGCCCGTCACCTTCGACTTTTGGTTTTTACTAAAATTTGCAAATTACAGTGTCAAAATCGGCATGAGCATGTTAAATGACAATAGGACACCTTTTGAGGAAACATCAGTTTTGGTGGTTTACCTGAACAGTTTAATTGAGTGATTATAAAAAATACATTTTCAAGAAATGTTTTTAAACTAAAAATTTTTTAAAATTTTCAAGACTCAGTATTTAAAATTATTTCAAAATTATTGAAATTTATCAAAATTTTCAAAAATTAATAATGGCAGTCGACGTCTCAAGAACAAGCCGTGAATTACAGAACACCTACCGTATAGGAATATGTAGAACAAAACAAAACAAATTCCAACTAAATTTTTTTTAAATTTTTTAATTTTTCAATTTTCTTTTGGTTTTCAAAAATTTTAATATTAAAACATTTTCAAAATTTTTCATAATTTTTAAAATACATAATTTTCAAACATTTTCAGGTTTTAAGAAGTTATGAGTATTCAGATTATCCCAAATGTTAAAAATTTTACAGAATTTTCAAAAAAATTTAAAATTTTTCAAAACTTCATATAACTCGAATTTTCAACAATTCAAAAAAAACATTTCCACATATTTTGTAAATTCTTTAATTACTATTATTAAGATTTCAATTTTCGTTTTTTTAAAACATTTAACTCAAATTTTTAAAACATTATACAATATTCCCGAATTTTCAAAATTTTAAAATGTTGCTAAATTTTAAAACTTTTTACAATTTTATTTATAAATTCCAGCTTTACTTCGTTAAAGTCCATATTTAATGAGTATCTGTATATAAAATACTTAATTACTGTAACAATATCTATTTAATTTAACTTTATACGTATTTCGGCATGTTTACATGCCATTATCAAAGGTTATATGAAAAAGTAAACAGTTAGTGTTGTTATAGCAATAGAACTTTGTTACTTATCTTGGCAATCGTCTGCAGATGACTTGATTTCTTATTGCAAAATGTCCAGTAGAGGAGAATTTAAGAGATCAATTTGCTCATTCATTAACGGTACAGTTTTTAAATGTTTGTGAATTTCAAAAGCTTCTAGTATATCTAATTTACGTTTATCATCACAAAAGTGTAAACATTTTATGGTGTTATTAGATGTCATTGAATGATTTTGTTCTAGTAAGTGTTTAGCGTAATTGGATTTATGTTGGTGTTTGTATTTGTAACAACGCAGGTGTTCTTTATACGTAATATCAAAATTTCTAATTGTCTGGCCTATATAAACCAAATTACAATGCGAACAATTTAATTTGTAAATGCCTGATTTTAGCAAATCGTCTGTTTTTGATTTTGCATTAAACAAAGTGTTTAAGATGTTCCTAGTTGTTTTAAAGCTTACTTTATATTTAAGAAAAGATTTGGTTTCAATTATGGCTAGAATAGACCACTACATGTTTCGTTCTTGTTTGAACTCATCAGGTGGACATAATTCTAACCATAATTGAGACCAAAAGCAAACAGGCATATATACGCCAGAAAGTATAAAACTAACGGGGAATTAAACTAATAACGCCCTCTATTATGTGCGGCGAGAAAAAGTTGCAAAGCAACAAACCGGCAAAGTTGCGATCGGAACCTGCTAAGCAGGTATCTGCGATGTAGGTTTTCTATAAACTGAGTACTCAAATTTATTAGTTGAATTAATTTTTGTTTAAATCTAAAAAGTTAATGGACTTATTTTGTTCAGTTTCTAGTGTAAATTTTATGTTTGGGTGCAAGCTGTTAATAAAAATTAAAAATTCATTAATTAAATCAAATGAACTATTAAAACATGCTAAAAAAACTGTATATATAAAAGTGAATGTTTGTGTGTATGTTCCTTATAGACTCCGAAACTACTCTGCCGATTGAGCTCAAACTTTGACAAGGTTTTAGATGGTTATTTTTTTACAGAAAATGGTGGCTAGGTGGCGCTGGCGATATTTATGAAAATGTGTGTTTATTGTCTGATTTCGCTTTATCGAGGCGTAGCAACGCACGCCGGGCTAGCTAGTATTTTATAATTCTCTAAATTTCCAAAAATTTTCAAATTATTAATACTACAAATGTCTGAAATTTTGTTAAATTTAAAAAAATTTAAAATACAAAATAGTTTACATTTTCATAAATTTTTATAATATCCAAAATCTTCAAAACTCTTTTTATAATTTTAAAAAAATGCTGAATTAAAATTTTCCAAAAATTTTGTTAAATTGTTTGTTATTTTAAAAAACATCGGTTGTAAAATATAATCAAATTTTTTTTGAAAATTAAAAAAATATTCAAAATTTCCATAAAATTGTCAAAATTTTTGTAATAAATTAAAAATTTGCAAAAGTTTTTAAAATTCTAAATTTTAAAAATTTTATGAAAATGTCTTGTACAAAAAAGGAAACAATTTTCAAAAATTTTCAAAACGTAAAATGTACTTTTTTAAAAATATTATTTTTTTCCAAAATTTTGAAAATTTCAGAACTGGAAATTTGTAAGTTTTCAATATTTATAATTTTATGTTAAAAATGTCATAGTAATCAATGTTGTGAGTTATATGAAGATATTATAAATTATAAAATAAAACTTCAAGCCTTTCTTCATAAATTTATTATATAGATCATGCTATATGTACATTTCTAAAAAATAGAAATTGTTTTTACTTGAAAGCAGATAAAGGTAATTCTATAGTTATAGTAAATAAAGAGGACTATTTTAATAACGTTTGTTATATGCTAGATAATGGTCCATATGTTAAATTAGCAAAAAATCCCATTAATACTTACTCTAAAACATTTTAAATACTGTTAAAAACTTAGGCTAAGTAATCCTGTCATTCCAAAAATGTATTGTTTACCTAAGATACACATTCCTGGCAATAGTTTTAGACCCATTGTTTCTAACATTAACTCCCCAACTTACAAATTAGCAAAATGGTTAGTGAAATAATTTAACAACCTCAAGTTTGAGAATGATCTAACAGTAAAAAATTCACTAGATTTAATAGAAAAAATTAAAAACATTCAAATTCATACTACTGATATTTTAATATCGTTTGATGTCGTTTCTCTTTTTCCAAGTGTGCCAATATCAGAAACTTCACTAATGTTCAAAAATTTATTAGAACATAACGAAATAGAAAATGACAAAATTAACGATTACTTAACATTGACCAAATTGTGCATGGATCAAAATGTTTTTAACTTCAATAAAAAGTTTTACAAACAAATACAAGGTACAGACATGGGAAACCCCCTTTCACCATTTATAGCAAATTTATTTATGAATTTTTTCGAGAATAGTATACAGAAATCAGCCCCCCAATTTCCGAAATTTTGGTTTAGATGACATTTTTGCTATAATTGACAATAATTTGAATTTAGATAATTTCTTATTGCATATAAATTCTCAATACTCTTCAATCAGATTTACTCATGAAACTGAACAAAATAATCAGTTACCTTTTTGGACATTCTCATCAAAGAAAATAATACATTAACTTTTGACATTTACAGAAAGCCCACACACACTGATAATTACATGCAACAAAATTCAAACACCCCCTTCCAGCACAAAATCGCGGTATTCCATAGTTTAGTCCACAGATTATTGACAGTACCACTTTCAGAAATCAGGTTCAATAAAGAATTACAGCACATACGGGAAATTGCTGAATCAAATAGATACAACAATAATATTATTAATAAAATTTTAACAAAACACAAAAGAAAACTGTTTCGGCAAAATTCTACTACATTTTCACTTGAACCAAAAAAGGCGTTCAAAAAACACAAATTCACTTACCACCTAAAAATAGAAAGAAAATTCAAAAATTTATTTAAAAAATTTAATATTGACTTAGCTTTTTCAAATAACAAAAACAATTTGAAAACTTTACTCGGCAACACCTTGGATAAAGAAAATGATAATGACAAATCAGGCATTTACCAGATTAAATGTAATAATTGCTCCAAACAATATATTGGCCAAACCAAGAGAAAAATAATTACGCGATTCAAAGAGCACATCTATCATCTCAAAAATATTAATATTGACAAATCCGCTTTGGCTGCCCATTTTGCAGATACAGGTCATAAATTCAATACCCATAACCTTTCACTTCTAAAGGCAAGTAAAGGATATAATTTAAATATGTTAGAAGCAATTGAAATGAAAAAACACGAAAACGACCTTTTAAATTTTGATTTGTCACCCTTAAATAACCGTTTACTAGATTTAATTTAAACTTCAGAAAACTGACCTGCAAATTTCACCAGTTGTCCTTTTTTTGCCCTTAGAAGTGTAATTGGATACCGTTATCTCATAAATCACAAGTCCGTAAATGTTTCCTAAATGTGTCTTAAAAAATTTCCGTTATGTTTGCTTCAGCCTTAGATTTTAGAGTTAGTTAGCATTTGCTACTGTAGATGATTACATCGTAATCGAAATGTACATATAGCATGATCTATATAATAAATTTATGAAGAAAGGCTTGAAGTTTTATTTTATAATGTCATAGTAATCAAAAAACTTGGAAAATTAAAAAAAAAATTTAAGTTCAAAAATTTCTGGTATAAAATATATTCAAAATGTATTCGAGAATTTTAAAAATATTCTAAATTGCCATAAATTGTCAAAATGTTCAAAATAACTTAAAAATTTATAAAATCTTCCATAAATGCGAGAAAGGTTTCGTGGCGGTTGGCCAACTGCTTTTGTAAATACTTTAATGATTCTATTTTGAATTAGAATAAAACTACATAAAATAACCAGTAAGCATTTATTACAAATTTAAATTTACCAATAATAATGAGAAAAACCCTTTTAGTTCTCACAAATTCTTGTGAGAACTAAAGGGAGAACTAAAGTGTCGGCATTATTGTTATATTTTCTCACAGTCGCTACATTTTTTCTTAATTAAATAATTTACGATTTAAATGCAATAATACACATTTTTCTAAAAGCCATTCTTTATTTCTAGGTAACCCAAAAATGAATTGTTCTTTAGAAGGAATCGAGTGCTGCGTATGCTTTGAAGTGTTCTCAAAGGAAGTGTACCTTTGCGTAACTGGACATAGTTTTTGCAACTTTTGTCATAAAAAGCTAAGTTCATGTCCAATATGTCTGAAGGAGATGTCCAACATACGAAATTATGCATTGGAGATGTTAGTGGCAGAAATTTTAAGCCAAAATAAAAAATCAACTGGTAAACAAGACTGCCCTCGGTGCAAGCAGTTCAAATTTCCATTGGAAGATTCAAATCAGCTGTCACACCATCTGAAAAATTACAGGACGCAGTACTTATCCTGTTCCTGTGTAAAATCGTTTACCTACCAGCGTGGTTTTGCAAACCAAGAAATTGAATATGATTTTTTAATATTACGTACCACTTTAAATATTTTTAAGCTTTGCGTTAAAGTAAATCGCAAGGAAGGTACAGTAGGATTCGCTATGCAAAAGTATGGCAATGTTGATCGTCTGTATTTATTTGAACTGGATTGTATTAAAATAATAAGAAAAAATAAATATGTTGGCAATATTTCTGATGTAACCAGTGATGATAAGGCATTTTCCTCGGGTTACTTAACAATTCCAATAAGTGAATTTTTACACAGATCAAAAGTGGTATTTGTTAAAATATATTGTCGTATAAAGGAAAAGTGATGGTAATATCCGCACCACTACGTTAAAAACTTATTTCTACGAAAATTTTAATAAATATTTAATTGTATTGACTTTTTATTATTCTGTTGGTATTTATGTGTGTATTTGTAGTTGTATGTTTTTTGAATATGCTAATCATGTATTTTATATTATATTGATTATTGCTTTTTGTATTACATTTTTTATAAATTAATGATGCATTTAAAACAAATAAACACGTTTATAAATACGAGTATGTTCTGCAACGTTTACCTAATTTTAATTTATAAAAAAAAAGCAAATAACCAAGAAATGTTTTATTATTCATTCGTAATGCCAGAGCAAGGATTAAAAATAACATAAATAAAATAATATTTAATAACTTCAAAAGATATGTATTTTAACCTTATACGTATTTCTTGTTTATAGTTTAACAACACAACAAAATAATAATAAATATCTTATTTATTTTGCACTGAAAATTGAATGTCGCGCCTGAGATTGTTATACACTGTATCTATAAAGTAACCCCCCCCCCCCTCCAACTAACTTTTGAACGACTCAATATTTTACCACAAAATTTGGTGTGCTGTAATGGGAAATGGGAAATTAAATACCATTTTTAGCCCATAATTAAATTTTGTGTCATTTATTGCTCATTTTCAACAGTCAACTTTTTTTTCTTATGGTTAGCATTTTAAATTTTTTCATATTTGAATAGAGTTTTTAATTCTGATTTTAACAATGTGCCACACTTTGCATTTTGTTTAAGTTTTAAACATTTTATTACAGAAAATAAATATTTCATAAGAGTGCCATGGAAAGACCCCGTTATTTAATTTAATTTGAAAAAATTCTAGTAAGCCATGAACTGGTGGAAGTAAAACAAAACAGCAGGTTATGTTATTTTTATAAAAACAAATGAATTACAAATTTTGTAACATACACAATTTACTGAAAATTCCACTTGCAGTTTTTATGTGCCCAGCCGCCATTTTAAATTATACAAAATTTCATTATGGGCTATAAAGTAGTATTTAATTTTCCATTAAAGCACACCAAATGTTGTGGTAAAATACCAAGTCGTTCAAAAAATTGTTGGGGGGGGGGGGGGGGGGGGTACCTTATAGACAGACGGTATACACGTCATTATCAAAGGCAAAGTAAACAGTTGATGTTATACAGTAACAATAGAACTTTGTGACTTGATCTTTGTTATCTATGCCTGCAGATGACTTGATTTATATTCCATAACTTCTAATAATGGCAAAATTAAGAGATCAATCATTGAAGGTACACTTTTTTTTATTATATGAATATGAACTTTAGCGAAGTAAAACTTAAACATTTTTTAACAAAATGTATTGAAATTAGTTTAACTACGGTTGTCAGTATTACAATTTACTTTCGGCTTAGGCACCCAGCATAATCAGGTAAGGACCGACCTTGTCTGCTTTTACCTACATCCTAAAAGTATGAGCGATAGTTGTTTGTGGACCTTGCCTGCCTAAACAGGGCTGTGTGCTTGAACCTTGGGGCGGTCAGGTTCAAGCACACGGCCCTGTTTAGACAGCCAAGGCCCACAAACAACTATCGCTCACGAAAGTAAATTGTAATATTGACAGTTCGAGAAACCGCGAAAGCCTCAAAGAATATTTTTGACTACGTTTCTAATTATGAATTACTTATCTTATATGTAGATGGCGTTTGAATTATAATTTAAATAAAATTGTGGCGTTTCCATGTAATATTTTAGGTGTTTTGTAAACATATATGTTTTGCACAAACATGTGATTAAACGACGGAATTGCATAGCTCCTGAAACAAATATTCGTCAGCTAAAACAATGCACAAAATTGTTATACTTTACTACTCTGCACACTAAAGCAGCAGCGTGAGTGTGGCATCTGGGGACCCCTTCGTGCCAAAATCAAACTTTCTTGTGGAAGAATAAACTTCGTGTAAAAAGATCAGAAAATTTTCAAATACGAGTTCCTAAGGGGAAAAAGTTGTTTTATTTCATACTGTACGCTATATACCACTTTACGTCATTGATTTGAGTCCGGGAAATGGCACATTACAGGCCAAGGTCGGGAAGTGTTGCTTAGCAGCCCTTCCCGGACTGCTTGGAGAAAAATTCATCAAACATCTATTTATAGCTAAGCAACGAGAAATACCAACAGCGAATGTTAAATTTGACAGAATATAAATTTTAAAAATGACGTTTTTATAAAAAGAAAATATTCAAATAAAAAATGGTTTTGGCAGTAATGAAATAAAATTTTGTACGATACACGTCCGTAAAGTGATTATTAAAGCATTCGTTTAGAAATTTCGGACTCGGCTCCTTTTGTCGCCTCGTCCGCAAATATCTAAACTCATACTTTAATATGTCACTTCCCGGACTAGTGACGTAAATAACTATTATAGTCTTTTAAGCTTAAAATGCAAAACATCTAGTGATACCATGGTTACCTTCAGATTAACATTCGTGAAATTTTACTTTTATTTTAGAAACATCATTGCTTACAGTTTTTTTCCTCTCGGGGTTGGTGTCAATGATATTTTATCCCAAGTACCGCTACCTAAAACGTCTATTGTGCCCCCCCCCCCCCCGTATAATTTTGGTCGCAGTGGCAGTCTTGTTTCTTCGAAAACGCCCAGGATGTCTTCAATTGAGATATTGTTGATAAGCATTTCGGGTTCCACCTGGTTCCCAAAGTGCTTCTGCCTGCGGACCGATAGTTCTTCGCAATAACGTAGACAGTGATTTCATCTTCCTCTTCACAGAACTTACAAATCGGGCTAGCTGCAAGCCGTATAATATGTAGGTGTTTGTTTGTACAACAGTGTCCTGTAAGGACACTTGTTGCATGCCTTATTTTGTCCCTTCCAAGATCAAGGAGTTTTTCTGCCGTTTTCTTGAAAGGCCTCCCGATAGGAGATTGTGATTGCCTCATACCCGGATGTTCGACCCAGTACTTGTGGTGACTGTTTCGTAAACAGTGCTATAAGCAATGCTGCAGGTTGGTTCTGGGCCTATTGGCTGTTTTGCTCTGCTGGCTCTTGCTAGCCGATCTGCTTCTTCATTAACATGTTCTCCATGGTGTCCTGGTACCCACATCAAACGTAGCTTGATGTGGTCTCCTAGTTCTACTAGTTTCTTGTGGCATTCTAAAACCAATTTGAAATTGAAGTGGAAAGATATCAGCTCTTTTAGCGCCGCCTGGCTGTCGTTCGTGATATAAATTCTCTGTCACGGTTTGATCGGCCGTGCACGCATTTTCCAACTGGGCTATCTCGCTGCTCACAGCAAACGCTGCAACATATTACATAAACACGCGACTGCCGTATCTTTAACAAAAAGGCGATTAGTACTCCAACTGTCAGGCCAGTTTCGGGGGCGAACTGACAGCAGCATAGCGGGCCGGGACAGTGGGCCTGTCAGGCCCGTTGCATAGGTACATTTGCTATAATAGGTTTCAGTTTAATTTGTAGCTATTTTTCTACTTACAATATAAATAATTGTTGCGAAATTTTTTTTAAGGTAGGTATTTGTGATTAGCATTGGCGGCTACTTATTTGACCGGCGCTATTTTTGCAGGCAACATTTTTTGCCTGGTGCTATTGTGCTATTTTTACTGGGCGCCATTTTTGGCGGTGCTATTATTGACGCGCTATTATTCAGGCGTTTCTATGTACCGCTGAGTCAATGTTTTTGTATTTGTACTTATGTATTTTTATTAAACAAGGTAGATAGTAGGCCAGCGACGTCCAATGTACCGAGCTACCGGGAAATGTACCGGTGTCCCGGTGGGCCAGTCCGTCCCTGGGCAGTTTCGCCGTCAATTTAATATGTCAGGGTGTTATATTATAAGTGAATGCGCAGAAGATAATCTAAATTTTGACCGGTGCAGAAATGGGCAATTCACGGAATAGGCAGAAATTTGCCCAGTTCCTGAAATGAACTATTTCACATTTATATTTGAACATTCAATCGTGTACTAAAAAAATATTTTACATAATCGACTATTTTTATTATCATTTTATTTTTATTTTAAATTAAATGTGGGTCCCTAACGGGCCCTGATAAAAATGTTCAAGTACTCAGCCATAAAAAAAAGCTATTGTCCAATCACAAATCACAAAGGTTTCAATGCCTCCTAAGATAGCTGGATTTTTAAAAACCACTTAATGATTTCCTTAGAATCTAATTTTCTCATAAACCGTTGGTTTTAGGTATAACTATTGGTGACTAAAATTTACAGAATGGAATAAACTTCATCTAACTATCTAAAATATACAGGGTGTTTTTAATAAAATCGAGTTATGACACAGACTTAGAAATTTTTGCACCGTTGCAACAAACGCCCTGTATAACCAACCTCAACTTTAGGGTATCTGGAGGATAGCACATGGTCTTGACTAACATTTAACATACAAAGTTTGTTTAATTATGGTAAATACAGCTCGTGCAGATTTTACTAGCGAAGTCTGCAAATGTCATTTGGCAATGCCGTATCGAAATTTTAAAACCAAACATATTAAAAAAAGCAATTAAAAGGAGAAATAAAAATATTTAAAATATACAGGGTGTTTTATTAAAAAAAACATAAGTTTGCTTTGCCACTCTTATATGGAACCCCCTGTATAATTAAAAATAATTTTAAAATGTAGTCTTTTTGGTCTTTCAAAACATTTGTTCGAAACATTTTCCTGCATTTTAAATAGTAAATGAGATATCGAACACCGCGGCGTTGTTGACTCTCCCTGTATACTGAGTTAGCACATACAGGGTTTTTCAACGAAAAGTAGCCACCCTCAGCATCTTTCAAAATTATTTTTTGCTTGAAAATCGCCAAGACATGTCAACAAAGACAGCAAGGGGGACATCTTTTTACGTAAAATCCGGACGTCTGTCATCAACCCCTTAGCCGCCACAGCCACCCCCTCTAAAATTTCAAATGGCACCATACCATGTGTGGCACATCGTTGGAAAGGTAATTTAATAAGGAATTCATTCTACTGCTTAATTTTTTTATTCACTTGAAATTGAGACATAAAAAAAAACTATATTTTGTTTATTTCGGTTAAGCTGCTGAATATAGCAATTACCGTTAAAGTAATTGTTCAAAATGACTTCCGTTAACTTCCATACAATAATACAGACGACTTTGAAAGAGAGAACGAACATTTGCGAGAACTTGCGGTGTCAATGTCGACATTCTTCTATTATTCTCTGCCTAAGATCTTCAATGTTGGCCGGCTGTGTTGCGTATACTTTGGATTTCAAGTGCCCCCATAAGAAATAATCCAACGGAGACAGGTCGGGTGATCTAGCCGGCCATTCGATGGGACCACGTCTTCCAATCCATCGTCCAGGAAACCGATTGTTCAAAAATTCTCGAACGGGAATCACATAGTGAGGAGGTGCACCATCTTGCTGAAAAACTAGTTCATTTTCAAACAAATGTTCGTCATTTTCCAGTAGTTCTGTTAAACGCGGATCAACAGTGGAGTCAAGAAGCTCAAGGTAAATATTGCCATTCAAATTACCGTCAATAAAAAACGGGCCAACGATGTGGTCTCCTAGAATACCTGCCCAAACGTTAAGTTTCTGTGGATATTGGGTATGGGTTTCCCTATACCAATACGGATTCGTGTCTGACCAATACCTACAGTTATGCCTGTTGACTTCTCCGTTCAAAAAAAACGTACACTCATCGCTGAAACAGATATTATACAACAAGTTCACGTTGTTCAATAGATTATTAGACATAATTTCGCAAAACTCTAGTCTTCGATCATTGTCGTCTTCGTTTAGTTCTTAAACAAGTTTTATCTTGTATGGGTGAAATTTGTGCTTTTTTAAAATTCTCCATACAATGCTTGTTGAAACACCCGATACCTGGGAAAGTTGATTTAAAGACTGATTGTTATCCATTGCAACGTGTCCCAAAACAGCAACTTCAACAGGTTCATTAATAATTGGTCTTTCTGGTTGATGTTTTTTGTTTGTCACTGAGCCAGTTCCCATGAACTTTTGCATCAACTTTATAACATACTGATGGCGAATGAATTTATCGGGATGAATTTCATTGAAAGCGCGCGCTGCAGCTCGTGCACAGTCGTTATTTTTGAAATAAAAACGCACAATCTCGATTCTTTCGGCAGTGGTGTGAACCATGTTGACACTTTTATAATATTCAAAATGAACAGAATGTTGAGACTGACAGATGAAAAAACAAAAGATGAAACCAAAGCATCTGTAGGTACTGCTATATTCAGCAGCTTAACCGAAATAAACAAAATAGTTTTTATTTTTTTTATGTCTCAATTTCAGGTGAATAAAAAAATTAAGCAGTAGAATGAATTCCTTATTAAATTACCTTTCCAACGATGTGCCACACATGGTATGGTGCCATTTGAAATTTTAGAGGGGGTGGCTGTGGCGGCTAAGGGGTTGATAACAGACGTCCGGATTTTACGTAAAAAGATGTCCCCCTTGCTGTCTTTGTTGTCATGTCTTGGCGATTTTCAAGCAAAAAATAATTTTGAAACATACTGAGGGTGGCTACTTTTCGTTGAAAAACCCTGTATACTTTTTTAAATGGCAAGATTGAGTTAAGTACTTTGTCTAGACTAACCACTAGCGCTAAAGCAACTAAATTTAGAAAACGGTTTTTTAAAATGCTTATATAGTCTACATTACGATAGCATTCGATTTTCTTTTTAATGTTTTATGTTTTATAAACCTCTTCCCGTTTTCAATATTCCTATTTTACTTCTCTATAGTTTAATGCACTAAAAATAAGTATTTTGTTATCTAGAATTATCATTACTTATAAAACACTTATCAAGCCCATAGAGATGGGCAAATCGGCTCTGTTCTTCGATTTGGATCACTGAATCTTTGTCACTCAAATGAGCCGGTTCACTGAACTAAATGATTAGACTAGGAACAGACAACCTAACCTGCTTGTCATTTTTCCTGTTATTCTGCAATGCTTAGCAGCCGTGTCGTCAGTCGCCACAACTTATTAATATTTCTTTGCTAATCTGCGCCGTACTAAGCAGCGCTGAGTTGATGTGAGCCGCGAACCGATTCATCTCGTTCGGTCCTAGTATCCTAGGTTTGTGGTTCAGTGCTATGAGCCGGATCATTCGAACAGGTCGTTCACGAACGACTCATCTCTACAAGCCGGCCTATTTTTAAACGATACTCCAACTCTATATGATCGACACTCAACCGTGAATCACCAGATATATCTGAAGGACAACTACTGCAATTACATCACACATGCTTCTACGTTCGTACTTGACAGATACCACAAACACACCGTTGGAGTAGGTTGTACGCAAGCAATCCTCTTCTTGCAAAAAAAAAAGGTGAAAACAAGATAACGGAAATGTGGTTATTTTTATTAATCGGCATTTTGGTAGTTTTGATATACCTTTACGTTATTAAACCGTTGAATTATTGGAAAGATCGGGATGTTCCGTATGTACAGGCATTGCCCGTTTTTGGTAATATGGCTTCAAATATTTTTCGTAAAAAGGCTTTTGCACATGTGATAGAAGATATCTACAAAGCGTATCCAAACAAGCGGTGAGTTCGTTTCAATTTCAATTGTTTTTAACTTTCTCATACTTAAAAAGTAGCACCTGTATTGCAATCGTGAAATAACATGACGTTTCGAATCCCTAAACCCCAAAAGTGGTTTTTTAAAAATTAAAATTTGTTTGTGGGTGTCTGTGCTTGTATCTAAACTACCGATTCCGATTTTAACGAAATTCGAAATACCACCAAGACATAACAATAATTTTCTTATAGATTTTGTTTTGTTTATATTTTTAACAATATAACATAAGCAAAATATTTATTCCGTTTCGGCATTTCATAAAACATAATGGAAAAGTGTAAAGGTTAAATTTTATGTTAATACAGTCCTGTACTTACTTCTAATTAGTCACCACTAAACTAGACATTTCTACTACAACGATGGAAATTTTGTGAGCGTAGTTAATAGTTATTTGTATAACAACGGACGAAAGCGATACTTTTTTCCCGCGGGTGCTGCACACAAGGGAAAAAAGACACTTTCTTTCCAAGTTTCGCATGTGATATTTTCGTCGACCTCGAGAAATTTATCAATAAACAATTTTAAAATTAATTTAAATTACTTTATTTAATTTGACAGTTGCGTAAAAATTAAGTTTTGCGAGTGATATATTTTTGTTATACATGTTATGCAAGACGTATGCGAATAAAATAAACAAAGCGTAACCAAGATTCGCATTTAGCAGCGGGCGGCAGGAGGAAAAATTAAATTTCTTCCCGCTAAGCGGCAATTGTCAACTTTCAACCACAAACTGAGGGTCGAAAAGCTTTCTAACAAGGTTGACGAAGAAACTATTACTTGATTTGAACTCAAACGTGCTAAAAAGGCTTATTTTCAAAAAGTATAAAACCTAAAGACATAAAAATTTGTAAACTTAAAATAACCGCATGAAAACAATATTCGGAATGTAGCGATCAAAAGATTTTTAATTATCCCAAATCTGAGTGGATTGGTGGATTGGATTATGTTAGGGCTGTGCACAATAATTGATAAATTGAATATTAATTAATTAATCGGCGAGCCGTTTATTGTTTGAAAAATATTTATTTATGAATTATTCGATTATTTGTTAATTGGGTTAATCGATTGTTTGATTATCACATTACTTTAATAATCAATTAATTAATTAATCAATTTTTTGGATAATTGATTATTTTCTTTGAGGCTTTCGCGGTTTCTCGAACTGTCAATATTACAATTTACTTTCGGCTTAGACCGCGTCGTCATTTGGGAACTACACCCAGCATAATCACTCTGAAGATGCAAGCTGCAATGTCTTGCGAAACGTTAGTTTGTATGGGTTCACAAACAGCTAACAGGCATAAGCCGATTAAGTATTATTGTCTTGACAAACAAAATACATCAAATCCTTGTCAGCCCCAAGGTTTAAATAAACTAAGCACACGGCCCTGTTTAGGCAGGCAGGGCCAGCGACTAAATATTGCTCAGACTTCTAGAGCAAATGCTTGTAAAGGCAGACAAGCTACAGGTCGGTCCTTACCTGATTATGCTGGGTGTAGTTCCCAAATGACGACGCGGTCTAAGCCGAAAGTAAATTGTAATATTGACAATTGATTATTTGTTTAATCAAATTTTCCATTAATTAATTATTCGATTAATTAATTTTTGCTCAATTATTTTGTTAATCGATTATGTGTTTATTGTTTAATAAATTATTAGACCGGCAGATTATTTGACTAAACGACTATTTAATTATCCGATTGTTTTTCAATCGATTATTTGATTATTTGGTTTAATTGATTAATTGTTCGATCAAATATTCGGTTAGTGGATTATTTATTTATAGGTAATTTGCTGGATTGATTATTTGTTTGACCAATTATTCAATTAGTAGATTATTTGATTACTCTATTATTTAATTAATCAAATAATCTACTAACCGTATAATTGATGGAACAAGTAATCAATTAACCAAATAATCGATTAATAAAGTAATCGACTAAAAAAACAATTGGAAAATTAAGTAATCAAATAGTCAATTAATCTAGCAACCTCATAATTGATTAAACAATAAACATAAAATCGATTAACCAATTAATTGATTAATCAAAAAATGAAATAATAAAATAATCGGATAATCAAATAATTGATTAATCCAATAACTGAATAATCTAATAAACAAATAATCGATAAATCATTATACAATAAACGGTTCGCCAATTAATTGATTAATATTCGATTTATCGATTATTTGGGTCATCCATTATTTGTGTTATCAACTATTCGGTTAGTAAATTATTTGATTAATCAATTTTTTGGTTAATCTATTATATGTTTATTGTTTAATCACTTAGTAGATTGGTAGATTATTTGACTAAACGGTTATTTAATTATCTGATATTATTTTTAATCAATTATTCGGTTAGTAGATTATTTGATTAATTAAATAATATATTATTCAAATAATCTACTAATTGAATAATTGGTCAAACAAATAATCAATCAAGCAAATCACCTATCAATAAATAATCCACTAACCGAATATTTGATCAAACAAAGAATCATTTAACCAAATAATCTACTAATCAATTAATCGATTAATATAATAATCAGATAATTAAATAATCAATAACTCAAATAATTCACCAATCTAATACTTGATAAAAACAATGAGCATACAATCGTTTAACCAAATAATTGATAAAGCAAAAATTGATTAATCAAATAATTTATTAAACGAATAATTGATTAATCAAATAATAAAACAATCGGTTAATGCAATAATTGAATATTCTAATAAACAAATAATCGAATAATCGATAAATTGTTATACAATAAACGGTTCGCTAATTAATCGATTAATATTCGAGTTATCCATTATTTGGGTCACCTATTATTTTAATTTATTGTAAATAAAACAATTCCTAACTTCAACAGGTTTTTCATTTTAGCTCTCTACGTATTTCGACATGTTGACATGTCATTTTGAGATGCAAAATTAAAAGGAAACAGTTGGTGTTGCTATAGGAACAATAAATCTTCATAACTTGATCTTGGTTTTCTATATCTGCGTCCAGATGACTTGATTTCTCATTCACGCCCAATAATGGTGAATTTTAAGAGATCATTTTGCTCATTTATTAAAGGTACACATTTTAAATGTTTGTAAATTTCAAATGCTGCTAGTATATACAACTTACGTTTGTCATCACAAAAGTGTAAACATTTTATAGTGTTATTAAATGTCATTGAATGATTGTGTTCTAATAAGTGTTTAGCGCAATTGGATTTATGGGGGTGTTTACACTTGTAACAACGTACGTGTTTATTGTACCTAATATCAAAATTTCTCTTTGTTTGTCCTATATAAACCGAATTACAGTGCGAGCAATTTAATTTGTAAATGCCTGATTTTAGTAAATTATCTGTTTTTTCTTTAGCATTTAGTAATAAAATGGACTGAATTGATTTAATTATTTGAACTTCGCATCAATCAAAATTATTTTATTGTTAATAATAAAATTTTCTTCCAAAACGATGGTTTACCCATGGAAAGTCCAATTTCACTTCTTTTAGCTAATATGTTTCATGGAAAATCTAGAAGATCAAATATTTAAATCAAACTATTCTGAGAAAGTTATATTTTGGTTTTGTTATGTTGATGACATTTTAGCACGTGTTGATTGATAGTTCATTTGAGGTAATTAATAAATTTTAAATTTTTATTAACAGATTGCATCCAAAAGTAACATTTACACTAGAAACTGAAGAAGTTAGGACTATTAACTTCTTAGATTTAAACATAAAAATTAATTCAAATAATAAACTTGAACATTCTGTTTATAGAAAACCTACACAAACAGACATTACAATACCACACGATTCTTGTCATCATAAAACACATAAATTAGCAGCATACTATAATACATAAGGCCTTACCGGTTCCTTTAGATAAAATTAGTTATAATACAGAAATTTCGATTATTAAACAAATTGCATACAATAATAGTTATAATACTCAGCTTATTGATACACTAATTAAAGGGGAAGATTATAAATTAGCTACTCAGAAAACTTATCCAACTATTTTATCAGATAAAATGAAATACGCGTCAATCCATATTTTTCCAATAAATCAGAAAAAAATGCTAAAATTATAAACAAAACAATTAAATGTAAAATAAATATTTAATTAATAAGAATTACTAATTTATTAATAAAATAAAACGCTTGGTAATTGTTTCACAATTTGTTGGTTTTTATTTTCGCCGCCCCGATTTTTAAGTGTTAACAAATGTGTTTTCTATACTTTGTATATTGTAGGTCAAGGAAGGGTGAATTGCCTAAATCGGTGTGGTCGTTAACTATATTTTTATTATTATTGTAATGTAAAATAATTTTTAAAACAACAAAAAACACTTTAAACATTTTGTTAATGCTAAAGAAAAAACAGGCAATTTCCTAAAACCAGGCATTTACAAATTAAATTGCTCGCACTGTAATTAGGTTTATATAAGACAAACAATTAGAAACTTTTATACTAGGTACAGAGAACACGCAGGTTGTTACAAATATAAACACCCGCATGAATCCAATTATCCTAAACACTTATTAGAACACAATCATTCAATGACATCTAATAACACCATAAAATGTTTACACTTTTGTGATGATAAACGTAAGTTGGAAATACTAGACGCATTTGAAATTCACAAACGTTTAAAATCTGTACCTTTAATGAATGAGCAAATTTATCTCATAAATTCACTATTATTGAACGTTTCAGAATAGGAAATGAAGTCATCTGGACACAGGTATAGAACCAAGATCACGTTATGCAGATTTATTGTTCCCACAGCAACACCAACTGTTTACTTTTAATTTTGCCTCCGAAAATGACATGCCAACATGTCGAAATACGTATAAGGCTAAAATAAAAAACCTGTTGAAGTTAAGATTTGTTTTATTTACAATAAATTAAAATGAACTTTAACGAAGTAAAGCTAGAATTTATAAATAAACATCTCTTATTTGTTTAACCAACTATTGTATTAGAAAATTATTTGATTAATCTAATTTTGCTCGATCAATTGCTTGGTTAATCATGTTTATTGTTTAATCAATTATTAGATTGATATATGATTACTTGACTGACTGATTATTTAATTATCCTGCTGTTTTATTAATTGATTAAATGATTAATCGATTATTTGGTTAATTAATATATCGGTTAAAAAAACAGTTGAATAATTAAGTAATCAAATAGTCAAATAATCTACCAACCTAATGATTGATTAAACAGTAAACATAGAATCGATTAACTAAATAATTGATTAGGCAAACATTGATTAATCAACTAAATTACTAATTAAATAATTGATTAAACAAATAATAGAATAAGCAAATAACAGATTAATTAAATAATCGAATAATAAAATAATCGTTTAATCAATTAATGGATTAATCAATTAATATACGATTTATTGATTATGTTGCACAGCCCTTTCTCCAATCCACTCAGATTTGGAATCATGTACATATGATTCTTTACAATTTGAAATTTCTTCAAATATTTAAAAATTATGATAATTTTATAAAAAAAAATTACAAATTTTTAAAATATTCAATCATTTGAAATTTTTTAAAATTTTGAAACCTCGAATTTCTCATTCATTACGAAAAATGTCAAGATTTTGAAAAGTTTTAAAAATTTTAGATATTCTGAAAGTTAGAACGTACAATCTTCCATTGAGAAAGCAGCTCTGGGAGGTTTTCTTTCGGTCGTTTACCTGAACTGTTTAATTTGAATTTCAGTTGAGTTTTGAATTTATTAAATTATTTCATCTTCATCAACAGTATTTTACATGAAATCGTCTAGTAACAAATATAAACATAATATACGAGTACATATACTGTAAAGTTACACGGTTATTAAAAAGTATACACTCAGTTTTCAAAAAAATGAAAAGATGTCTAACGATACAATATCTTAAACTTTTAAAAATCTTTGTATTCCATGAATTCAGATAGAAAGTAGTTGTAACTGTTTTTCATTAGCTGTTCCTTCGCGATGTTTGGAAAGTTTATGTTGTGAGTTGTATTACTTCACTTGGTAGTTTATTATAAAATTTTATTGCCCAGTAGCCGGCACTATTTTGAGTTTGGTTTAACCAATGATGAGGCACTAACTAGTTTTGTTTATATCGAGTATTCATAGATGTGTTTTGTATCCGTTGGCATAAGTCACGGTTTGTATGCACGTATTTAAGAAAATTATAAATATACACTGAGGGAATGGTAAGAATATTTAATGCCTTAAATGCCTCTCTGCGGGTGTCTGTATGCTTTAGTTTGCATATAATCCTTACAGGTTTTTTTCTGTAATATAAGAATTTTACTTGGTTCCGCCAATGCTCCCTAATGTAGAATACCATACGTTACTACGCTGTGAAAGTAGACAAACGTCGTTAGCACATAGACAAGTTTCATCTGCTTCTACGTTGTATACGACATCGATAATGTATATGATAAAAAGGATAGGCCCTAAGACCGACCCCTGCGGTACCCCGCATTTTATATCGGCGAACTTCGGTGTTTGGCCTTTCCATTCTACAGATTGAGTCCTGTTTCTTAAATAGCTGGCTAACAATTTTTGTAGACGGACTCTAATGCCAAAATGTTGTAATTTGTCCAACAGCATATTATGCGAAATTGTGTTTAGTTGTGCCATCTCTTTTTCGTCATAAGCCTTCTTTATTTTTTTTATCGTTTGGAGCAGTGAAGTGGATGTAGATTTTCTGTTTCTGTATCCATGCTGGCTGGCTTTCGGTGATCACTATTTCTCCAAAAATCCAACAATCCTTTTTTTAACGACAATTTCTATGATCTTTGAGATGATCTGCAAAATTGATATGGGCCGGTAGTTATTTCTGTCGTTGATGTCTTCTTTCTGGTGGATAGGTATCACTTTTGCGACCTTTAGCTCTTCCGGGAAGATTCCACCTGCAAAGCGTTTATTTTAATTATTTTAATTTTTTCCAATTTCCAACATTTTTCTAAAAAGTTTCTAAATTTTTACAAGTTTTAATTTTTTAAAATTTAGATTTTAAAAATTTTCAATAATTTTCCATATTTAAAGAAATTTTTAAAAATCTTCAAAATTTTTAATTTTTGAAACATTCAGAAATTTTCGAAATATATAAAATATTTCAAAATTTCCAAAACACCAATGACGGTAATGGGTCTATAATTATTGACTTTCGATTCTACGCACGTATGTTATTTATAGTATTAAGTTATGCTGTTTAAGTATAGCGGTAATATTATTAAATTATAATCATACCATTTAATAATCATAGTAATTTACTAATATCAGGTTTACAAATTTCATTGAAGCTGAGATTTTAACAGGGCAAATATATGGGGTGCTAGCATATTTTCATCAGCAAGGCAGAGTTATGTCATTCTTCGTGGAGCGCGAACGCCGTGAAAGATCTGCCTTTAGCTTGCGAGATTGCGATATGGTTGACGGAGAATGGGATCATTTTCATCATAACATTCATAGTTCATTCATAAATAAATCTTCTAAAATAACAATTTTAGGTATGTTGGTTTTTATGCATTTTCCAATCCAACTCTTTTACTTCGTGATCCTGAACTAATCAAGCAAATAACAGTAAAAGAATTTGAGTCGTTTCCAGAGCACAAATCATTTGTAACAAACACGACAGATCCGCTGTGGAACAAAGGTCTCTTTACTTTAAGATGTAAGTGAATCAGAATACTTATAAAACTGTAGTACAATTTGAGGACATTAAAATTGCAGATGAAGAAGGATGGCATGAGAAAAGGGCAACGGTTAGTCCTTCCTTCACCAGTAGCAAATTAAAGGCCATGTTTGCTTTGATGCAGCAATGCGCTGAAAAATTTACCAACTATTTTGAGAAACAGGAGGGGACTATTACAGTAGAAATGAAAGACGCGTTCTCGAAATATGCCAATGATGTTATTGGAACAACTGCGTTTGGTGTAAGTTGTAATTCGTTAGAAGATCCAGAAAATGAGTTTTACTTAATGGGAAAGGACGTTACTAATTTTGGTGGGATAAGACATCTGAAATTTTTTGGCTACACCGTTTGTCCTATCGTTATGAGGGTAAACTATTTCCCAACAATGAAAGTTATATTGTTCTATATTTTAATTTTTGTAGCTACTCAATATTGGTATGTTTAGCGAAAAGGTACAGACATTTTTTAGGGGACTGATTCAAAAAACGTTAAAGATTCGAGAAGAACAACAAATAATTCGACCCGATATGATTCATTTATTAATGGAAGCCAGGAAGGGTCGTTTAAGAGATGACAATCGGCACGATATTGTTGATTCTGGTTTTGCTGCAGTTGAAGAGTCGGTATTGGGAAAAACACAAAAAAGTCAAAAAGTCGACATAACTGACGACGACATAACAGCTTTGGCTTTGAGCTTCTTTTTTGCTGGATTCGATACCGCTTCCAATCTCTTGAGTTATGTTGCATACGAACTTGCTTTAAATCCTGAAATTCAAAAAAACCTTTGGTCAGAAATCCATGCAGTTCCGAAAGATGAAAAAGGAAGAATAACATACGAAACGCTATTGGGGATGAAATATCTTGATATGGTGATCTCAGGTACTAACATACTAATATGTTTGTTGTCTTTTTTTAATGCAATTTAACTTTGCAGAAAGTCTTAGAATGTGGCCACCTGTAATGACCGACAGAATCTGTGTGAAACCTTTTACCATCGAAGCAGAACAAAAAGAAGAAAAGAACTTGCACATAGAGAAAGGCACTGCGTGTTGGATTCCAATTTACGCCATTCATAGAGATCCCGATATTTACCCTAATCCAGAAAAATTTGATCCTGAAAGGTTTAGTGATGAAAATAAACATAACATCAAATCTCTTACCTATCTTCCATTTGGTGCTGGGCCACGAAATTGTATAGGTGAGGTTAAAGTGATGTACATATAATTACCATTACTTAAATGAAAATGTTCTCAGGTTCTCGTTTTGCTTTGCTCGAAAGCAAATTAATAACCGTGGAAATCTTACGAAAATTTGAGATTGTACCAGTGGGAAAGACTCAAATTCCTATTGTACTAAGTAAAACGATCTTTAATCCAATACCAGATGATGGATTTTGGTTAGGACTTAAACCAAGAACGGATTCCATAAATTAAATACAAAAATATTCTTTTTTCTTCTGTAATTTAATGCATTTAATTATTGTTTTCTTCTAGTTTTCTTAATATGCTTAAGTTCTTAATATGTGCCACATGCTCGTTCTGTAAACTAAGCACCGAACTTACGTTGTTTTATAAGTTAATATCAGCACCTCAAAGGTAAAGTTGATTAAGTCACAAATAGCAAATTTTTTTGGAGGGACGATTTTACACTTTTTTCCAACAATAGAGTGCCATCTGGCAGTACTAATTGTAACATTTATGTAAGTTGGCATAGGATTATGTCTTACGGGTATGTATTGATTTTGATATTTAGCAAATATAATTCATCTTGGGATTTTGAATAAAGTGATTTAATACTTTTGAATTCTATAAATTATTTTTCAAAATATGACTTTTTATTATTATAATCAAAAAACCCTGCTACCGATTGGTGTAGGGTGTTACAACAATTACTTAACTTAACTAATTACTCTGTTAACATGTTTACTATATTCTATATAAATTGAATTCTTGTTTACACTTGAGTTTTACTGTTTTTCACTTGTTTGCTGTCTCTCTATCTCTGTCAGTTTTCCTCACTCCCGTTTTCACTGTACACAAATTTTCGCCACTCTTCTCACTTTTGCTTCCTGCCATGTTTTGCCCCTTGCCTCCAGTATCTTCCCTATCATCTTGTCCCACGTCTCCTGCGGCCTCCCTCTGCTTCTTCTCCCTGTTGTCTTGGCCTCCCATATTTGTTTCACCATCCTTTTTCCTTCCATTCTCTGTATATGTCCCCATCAACTGAGTTATCGTTTTTCTATAAAATCAGTCACTGGGTTATTTCGAACTCTTCTCTTATTTGTATGTTTCTTACCCTCTCTCTGAGTGTTACCCCTTTGATTCTCCTCAGAAATTTCATTTCTACTGCTTCCACCTTTCTCTTCATCTTTTTCGACATTACCCAGGATTCGGATCTATATGTCAATATCGGCCTGAATATTGTTTTAAATACGCTGAATTTTGTTTCTCGTGACACTTCTCTCTTGCTTATAAAAGACTTATTCATCGCTTGGAATAGTTTATTTGTTTTCTCCATTCTTTCTGTTGTTTCTACTTCTTGTTTACCTTGTTCATCTAATGTCACTCCTAGATAATTATATTTTTGTGCTTGTTCTATTTGTCTGTCATTTATTTTTATCTCTGTGTTGTGGCCTTCTTTGCTTATCACCAGTATTTTTGTTTTCTCCGTGCTTAATTCCATCATGTTTTCTATCAGTGTCTTATTCCATACGTTTAGGTTTTTCTGTAGGTTTTTTTCGGTTTCTGCTATAAGTGCCACGCCGTCAGCGAACGCGCACTCTGAAATATATATTGGTTGCATGTTTCGATAACCTATAAACATTCTCTTTGATTTCGATTGGTATTTCTTTATTATTTCGTCCATAAAGATATTAAATAGCGTTGGGCTCATCACTCCTCCCTGTCTTGGTCCTTTCCTCGTTGTGAATTCCTTGGAGCTGTTGTTGTTGCTTATGACTTTATTTCTAGTATTGTTATATAAACTTTTGATCGCTCTGCATAGCTTTGGATTTACCCTCTCGTTCTTTATGCTTTCCCATACTTTTCTTGTTGGGACTTTGTCAAACGCCTTTTTAAGATCTAGGAATGCTAAACATTTTTTTGTTGTATTGTAATGTTTTCGCGCTTATATCTTTGTTGGTAAATATGTGATCTTGTGTACCTCTTCCTTTTGCGGAAGCCACTCTGCGGCTCTTCCAATGTCTGCTCTGTTGTATTTCTCAGCTTCGTTTCTAATATCCGCTCGTATACTTTGAGTGGGGTGCTTAACAATGTTATGCCTCGGTAGTTTTCGCACTGTTTGCTGTCCCCTTTTTTGTGTATGGGTACTATTTGTCCTATTTCCCAGTCTTGCGGTATTTTTTCCTCTCTCCATGCTTTGTTGTATATTTCTAACAGCCATTTCTTACCTTTTTCGACCATTTCCTTGGCCATTTCCGGTGTGACCTTGTCGTAACCCGGGGTTTTTCCGTTCTTCATCTTTTTTATGGCCTCTTCCATCTCTTCTTTAGTAATCTTCTCTTCCACTTCGTGCCGTTCATCTCTGATGTTTTATTCTTCGTCTTCTATGTTTGTACTGTCTTCTTCCTGACCTGCTTCCAGCAGTTCTTCAAAGTACTCCTTCCATCTATCCATGGTTTCCGAGTTGGTCTTTGTTATCTCCCCTTGTTTCTTCTTTACTCTTGTTACTCTTTTTGTTTTCGCCTTTCTTAGTGTTTTTAAGACTTTATAGAAAAGTTTTTGGTTTTGACTTCTATCTTCCTCCATCTTCCTTCTGAATTCTTGCCAGGCTTTCTCCTTTGCCTCCATTACCATATTCTTCGATTTTATTCTTTGTTCCTTATATCTACTATATTTGTTTTCTGTTCTGTTCGCCAAGTAGTCTCTCTAAGTTTTTTTCTTTAATTGTATCGGTGTTTTTATTTTTTCGGTCGACCAACTCGTTCTTTTGTGGTGTTCATTTCCTTGTTTACTAGTTCCACATGTTTTTTTTTTGCTGCCTGTGTAATTATTCCTTTGAGCTTCTGCCATGTTTGTTCTACTGTCATATGTTTTATATTTGCAGTTTCTTCTGCTATTAATCTGTCCACCATTTGTGTGTATTGTCGCGCTACCTCTTTATCTCTCAATTTGTATGTTCTTATTATTTCTTGGTTTGCATTTCGTTCTTCTTGCTCTTCTATGTTCTTTGTCCTCGGGCTTTTAATCTTTACTTCTAATAGGTAGTGATCGCTATATATTTCCGCCCCTCTTTTAACTTTCACATCTTTAATGTGCTTCATGTTTTGCTTTTCTACTAGCACGTAGTCTATTATAGATTTTTCTCCCGTCTTTGGTTTTTGTCTGGTATATTTATGTATATTTTTATGTTCAAAGAACGTGTTCGTCACTATTAGATTGTTTACTGTGCAGAAGTCTATTAGTCTATATCCGTTGTTATTTCTTATGTTTTCTTCGTGCTTGCCTATTACTTTCTTGGCCCCGTTTCTCTTTCTCCCTACTCTTCCATTGAAATCTCCCGCTATATATAGTTCCCCTTACTGTTGTCTGTTGCTCTTTGTAAATCTTCCCAAAATTTGTTCTGCTTTTGTTTTGTATCGTCATCATTAAGTTTTGCACTTTTTTTCCTACAATAGAGTGCCATCTGGCAGTACTAATTGTAACATTTATGTAAGTTGGCATAGGATTATGTCTTACGGTTATGTATTGATTTTGATATTTAGCAAATATAATTCATCTTGGGATTTTGAATAAAGTGATTTGATACTTTTGAATTCTATAAATTATTTTTCAAAATATGACTTAGTACTTAAAAACATTAACTTATTACGTTTTAACTCTGTGATATTTTCCAAAATGTGACTTAATACTAAAAAACATTGACTTGATACTTTTTAACTCTACGTCACCTCTCACCTTACAATGATTTGCACTGCCTGCACTTATTTCTTCAGTATTAAGTTGACGTATGCGCTCTTGATTTTGTTTAAATTTCTAAAGATGGGCAGTATCAAGTGACTTACAACTGTTTACCTTTGACGCATGTGCACATCCTACTTTAAAAATTTCTGGAAGTAAACAGTATCAGGTGACTTACACCTGTTTACCTCTCGTGCATTGACGGACTTAATACAGTTTACCTCATTCTATTTTTGGCATTGATATAGCTATGACTAAAAACTATTTACCTCTAGATAAACCAAAAAGTCTTAAGTCACTTGATACTAATATGTCAAATTTGGTAAAAATGTGACTTAATACACTTTACCTCTGAAATGCCGATATTCACCACTAATGGGAATTTAAAAATTAATTGTTATAAATATAATCTATTTTTATAAGTAACAACATGAACGATTTATATTGTATAAACTTTGATAGCATAGAGTAACTTCTGGTGGCACCCTACTGAAAATATATATATAGAAACCTCATATAATCCTATAATGTTTCCATCAGGCTGTATGTGGTGTTCTGCGGTTTTTGAAACAATCAAGTTCATTACGTATGTGGTTTTATGAGGCAACTAAGGTGACTTTCAGTAGGGCACTGTTACATCTCGCTATTTCTTCCAAAGATGTACCTGTACACAACCGCTATGTATTAACAGCATAACGAATGCAAATTGTTAGGTTATAGAATATACGTACCACTCACTGCCATTGTATTCATTTCGGCAGCAACAGATCGGCTGTACACTTGTGTTGGTTTCCACCAAGTCGTGTGCACATTCGAAAAGACACATCGGGGTCATCTTCTTTTGTGGCTTCGTCAAAGGTTTCACAACAAATTCTAAGGTGTGTTAGATATTCAGCACAGCTACGCTGTCATATCGCATTTTACCACCGCTTCCATGGTCTTGCAGGAGTAACTCTTGCAAGATTTAATGATATGGTAAAATCTTTTTTAAAAGCACAGCAGCACGCCGATGGAATTTTGAAAGAATCAGGCTCCGGTAGGCCATTTTGCTTAAGCGATAATAAACGTCGAAGAATGTACTTTTGTTTACACCTCGCTACGTAACCAACCGGTGCATCTGAAACTAAATTGCAGGGACCATTGAACCTAAAAATATATATTTTACTGTGTTATAAGGGTTTGCACGTTAAATTTAACTTACTGTGTACATTTTTCTATACGAATGCCTTGTATGAATCCCTCGGTTTCTCCCTGATTTATAATGTATCGCCATTTGTTATTTTTATTTATGCCCGCTTTTGGAAAAATGGTCATCGTGATTGATCCACAAATAAAGTTGTCCTCAGGTTCTTCGTTTCTATTGGCAAATTCATTTGGAGCTTCGTCTACCCCAAAAAACATGTTATGGTGTTGCATTTTTTGGAGAGTTCCTTTCAATCTCTCAAATGGATAGTTTTGAATATCTTCGCAGAGGCTCAAGCCATCTGCACATATTGGCGATTGCGATTGTACAGTTGGCTCAAATAAAGATTCTGGAAAAACAATTTCATCCATTGTCCCTAAAAATATTAGTATTAGTTTCAAGTATGCACTTTTAAAATTAAAGACAGATGTTAACAGTAAAGGTAAGACATGACTACATTTTTAAAATATGTTGGTATTGTACTATTTACTGGAAGTTAATTGTAATATCACCAAATATTCCGTAATGATCATAACAATCAGGAAACAGGAATTCGTAGATAATTATCAAAGTACTACGCACTACAGGAGAAAATATTAACAATTAATGTGTGCTTACTATAATTTCAAATTCAAATTTTGTACCTTGTCTAAAATATCAAAAGTGAAATAAATAAAAGGACAATCAACCCCAACTATGTCCCAATTGAAGCAACTTCACAGAGTCATCAACTGCATCAGTTGAATGTGATGTGTGATTACTGAAGCGCTACGCGAAAAACCATCACTTCATGTGATGCCTTTCAGTTGCATCAGTTCCTTCAGTGAAATTTGGGCAAAAGAATACACCTATTATCGCATTTTAATTTCCGTTTCTGAATTTCAGGTCAGGATAATTTTGCGGAACGTAAAGAGTATTGTGCGAGCAAACGCATAGCATTCTGGTTGAACTTGCTTAGTAACGGCCAGCAGCGAACGTGTTAGGCTAGGACTTGGTCTCCTGTCCCCCGCCCCTCATACTTACAGCCTACGACCACATAAAATGTAAAACCGGCATTGGGCACATGACTGAATTTCCACGCTAAGAGCCTCTCTGTATACAGTTTTGCAATCAGGCGCCAACCTGTAGCGACGTAGCGTTACTATAATTTGTGGGCCCCACCGCACCGACATTGTCCGGCCGCCTTCGGATAATTATAAATAAAAAATTAATAAATGATGTGCAAGTTTGGGTCCCCCAAAACGCACTAGAATGCTCAAGTCTTCCCGCGGTTGCGGGCCTCGCTGGCCCATAGTTACGCCACTGGCGCCAACAGTGAAGTTCCAATTTTGAATACTTTGACTTTAACGCCTTATTATTCAAAAACGAATTGCCAGAATAGCAAAATATTTCGGTATTGCAATAGCCCTACAGACATATAATGTTACTATGTATAAGAAGTTTTAAATGTATGAAAACTGTGAAACGAGAAAATTTTTAAAGTTCTGAAAATTTTCAAAAATATTCTTATAAAAATGGCCACAGTTTAAAACTCTGTAGGTTCATATAGATAAAAATTATCTATAATTTGGTTCCTTATTTTCTACTAGGGAGTTAATCCCTGGTTAAAGGTTAAAGCCTATCAGGAAGGTGTTAATCGCAGGTAAAATGAAAATGCAAGCTTTGCATATTCCATTTAGAACAGGCATTTTAGGTTTAAAATAACTTATAACTCACAAAAGCTAACTCTAAAGGGATAAAAATTATCAAATATTTCTATCAAATCTACGTGGATACAGTCCGTACTTTTAAGCCGACTTCCGCAGGTTGTAAGAATATGTTCTGCAACTAGTTTTTTAAAGCAGTTATCGTGACGCCAGCTATACTAATATAGCTGTGCCCCCACAAGATTGGTAGGGGAAGTGTAATCTTGAGTCACTATTGGCGCGTAAAACGTTGACACTAAAATATGTTTGAAAATATGATAAACCGTGGCGTATAAAAAGTGAAAAAATTACGGATACTCCAATTTAACAAATATTTGTTGTTAAATAAATTAATCTACGCATAAAATACCTACTAAATTTTAAATATAAGAAATTCGAGTCTTGCACGAACCTTTAAGAGAGCGGTCGTGTTTTAAACTGCTCTTTTGAATTTCGAACATACATTCAAAATTTTACTAAATAATAGTTTTTCTTCGAATAGTTCTTGAAATCCACTCTGGAGTGAACACTTGTGACCGTTTTTATTAACCTGCGGGGTCGGACCCCGCAGATAATCGGATTCGTGGTTTTTTCAGCTTGAACTTAACTGATTACAATTAAACCTAGTGCAATGGGTGAACCAAATAATTAGCATGTTGACCCAATAGTTATTATACAAGAGCACGGCAACTTGTCACAATCCCAATCTACCTTACAATCTGTCCTGAAATTGGCCGCACCAAAACTAATCTATCAAGGCTCTAACGACATTCCTATGGAGACTAACAATACCCAAAACACAAGTAACAAGCGATCGCTGACCCCACCTGATAATACAGCGAATAAGAAATATCTATTTCAAACAGACCAACTAATCGCAGCTAACAAATATTTTGTACTCGATAAAAACGAACAAGAAACAAACGTAAATAAACACGACATTACCGATCCCATAAATATCACAAATAACAATCAGCGGGTAGCCCCGATATTTTTACACAACGCCCGCAATTATCAAGCAGTGATAAGAGATATTAAAGAAGTAATAAAAAATGAGAATTTCACTATAAATAACAAAGGAGAACACTTGAAAATAAATTTAAAAAATATAGAAGACTATAGGTCGTTAACACAATATTACGACAACGATAAAGAAATCCGATATCATACTTATCGAAATCCCGATAAACTTACCGAGTCTGTAATAATACGAGGCTTACCTTCACAAATAAAAGAAGACGACATTAAAGAGGAGCTGGAGGCCAAAAATATATCGGTAATAAAAGTTACACGCCTATTAAATAAAGATAAGAAACCAATGCCTCTATGTGCAGTAGAAATAATTAAAGGTCAACAGCATAATGACATCTTTAAAATAGACAACCTACTGTATTGTGTTGTTAAAGTTGAAGCCAGACGTAAATCAAAAGACACACCACAGTGCACCCGGTGTCAACGAATGGGACACACAAAAAACTATTGCCACCTCCAACCCAGATGTGTCAAATGTCTGGGAATGCATCTTTACACAAATTGTCCAAAAACACGCGAAGAAAAACCACAATGTGTCAACTGTCAAGGTAACCATTCTGCAAACTACAGGGGATGTGAATACATTAAAAATTTTAATCAAATACCAGCTCGTAATACAAATCAACCCATATTTCACAATAGTTCATATCAAAGCAACATAAACCAAAAAATTACAAAAGACACCCGATTTCGAGATGCCGCAGCTAACAGAACGAAGGCTAGTAGTACTTATACAACGCCACAGACTAACATAGTAGCGCAATTACTACAAACCCTCCTAGATTTTATCACACCATACATAGATCAGATCAAATCCTTCATACTAAACTTAATCCCAACCCTACTTATCAATGGCTGTAACAAATAAACAGCATCAAGGCGTACAAGGCCTAGTTATCACAAATTGGAATGCCAATGGATTGCTCGCGCAAAGAACACTAGTAATGCAGTTTTTAATAAGACACAAAATAGACGTAATGTGTGTAACAGAAACTCACTTAAATAACAACGCAAAAATACGATTCACAGGATATAACATATACCGCAATGATCGCAATACAGCACACGCCTCAGGAGGAGTAGCAATAATAATTAGGAAAAACCTATCTGCTTACCCAGTTGAAATAGCACAACCACAAAATTTAGAAATAATATCAGTCAACCTAGAATTGAAAGATAAACAAAGCATAATTATATCTAGCGTTTATAAACAACCAAACCGACAAGTACTTGAAGAAGATATAGCTGCCTTATTTAATACAACCAAACCTACCATTGCAGTGGGAGATTTCAACTGTAAAAACACACTCTGGGGATGCAGAAGATCTAACCCTAATGGAACAAAACTATACTCATACCTAAGCAAATATGCCATCCAAATATCAGCACCAGATGAATTCACCTATTTCCCTGCTAGAAGCGACCATCAACCAGACATCTTAGATTTGGTGCTGCACAAGAAAATTTCTACCCCCATATATCAGACGACCTTAACCGAATTGGACTCGGACCATTTGCCTGTGATAATCACATTTGATCGTGTAGCTGAACACACGGAACAATATCCAAGACTTATAACTGGTAAAATTGATTGGCCACTATTCCGAGATCACCTAAGCACTACTTTAAAATGTCCTACGACTCTAGTCTCAAAAAACGACATTGACTCTGCAATCAACACCTTGAATAAATCCATTGTGCAATCTTTCCAAACTTCAACAACGGTTCAACGTCGAAGGCGAAACTTGGATTATTTAACCCCTCCACAGCGAATATTAAACTTAATAAAACAAAAACACTCACTAAGAAGAACCTGGCAAGAAACGAGAGATCCGACTATTAGGCAACAACTAAACCGGATTATCAGGGAAGTACGACTTGAGCTAGAAAACTATTGTATCAACACCTACAAGAAATACATAGAGGAGCTGGAACCGCGAGATTCTTCAAAGTGGTTAGCAACGAAACGAATTTTAAAACAGCCACAAATCACCACTACTCTGATCAAAACCGGCGCAGTATATTCCTCAGATGAAGAAAAATGTGAATTACTTGCAACCCATCTGGAAACAACATTCACAACTATACAGACGACGATGATGATGCAGCATTCAACCATGAAGCCCAACTGTATATAAATCAACATGCACCCCCGGCTCCAGGAATCATCAAACCCACCAGCCCTAGAGAAATTAAGAAATACATAAAACGCTTACCTAATAAAAAAGCACCAGGGCATGATCAAATTCCCAACATAATCTTAAAAAACCTCCCGGGGAAAGTTTATGCGTATTTAGCATCCACCTTTAACGCATGCTTATACTCAAACTATTTTCCTGACTCATGGAAACTGGCACACATTACTATGATTCATAAGCACGGCAAGAATCTTAAGGATCCTGCAGGATATCGCCCTATCAATCTTCTGCCTACCTTATCTAAAATCTTGGAAAAAAAATCATTCATGGCCGTTTAACAAAATTTCTAAACAATGATAATATAATCCCACCTTTTCAATATGGCTTTAGGCAAAAACACTCGACGGTACAACAACTATCACGAATTACAGAACTGATAGAAAAAGGTTTCGAGAATAAAATGCATACTACTGCGGTGTTCCTTGACATTGCACAAGCATTCGACAAGGTGTGGACAACCGGGCTGCTCTATGAATTATTAAAAATTAAAATACCGAATTATTTGTTTTTAATCATTAAATCGTTTTTCACTGATAGAAAATTCGCCGTCAGAGTAAACGCAAAACTTTCATCAATAAAAAATATAAACTGAGGTGTACCACAAGGATCAATATTGGGCCCAACACTCTTTAATATTTACGTGCATGATCTTCCAGAATTGAACAATGCAACTACAGCAATGTACGCCGATGACACTGCGCTGATAACTCAAGATGACGACATCAATATTTCCGCACACCTACTACAAGAAAGTATAACTATAATTAATGCATGGTTACACAAGTGGCGAATAAAGTTAAATCCTGGTAAATGTGAAGCGAAAATTTTCACTTTACGACAACCAAACACTCCGACAAATATAATGATCGACAATCACGAAATACCATGGAATCCCTCAGACAGCGCAGTAAAGTACTCCTAGACAAGAGGCTAACCTGGGGTCTACACATAAACCGAATACTAAACGAGGGACATGCAAGATATGCAATGCTTTACCCAATAATGAACAAAAATTCTACACTAAAATATGAATGCGTAATCCTCATTTACACAGCAATTATAAGACCTATATTTATGTACGCATGCACCATATGGGGAACAACATCAATAACGCATCTAGCCAAAGTTCAGCGATTTCAAAATAAGGTGTTACGTACAATTCTAAATGCACCATGGTACATAAGAAATATTCAAATACATCGTGAAACAGGGGTCCCAACAATACGTGAACAAATATCCAAAACAGCGAAAAAATATTTTAATAAAATAACTGACTGTCCCAGCGCCATATTACACGAAGTAGGCAAGAAACATATTCACAGACGGCTGAAAAAAAAACCAAGATCTCTACTTATCATCATCATCGACTGAAGAAAGTGATGATTAAAGCGCGATAAAAAGTTATCAAAGTGCCATTAGAAGTGTCAAAAGTAAAGGCAGTACTAGTTATCAATTAATTTGAAGTGACGGAGACGCTTGTAAAAGTGGATCTCATTAGAGTGATTTAAGAAGTGCCTCATTGTTTAATTGTGAACTCAGCTGTGAATAGCAACTGATTGCTGAACCGGCTATTTAACTTTGAAAAAAATATATATAAGAAATTCAAAGCCAATTGCTTAACTCGTTTTGATATTTTTGCCTGCATAACGTTTCAAGCAGTGGCGGTTTCTCCATTGGGTCAAATGGTCATTGACCTCCCAATGAAATAAGAAAAAATAAATAAATACTTTTTGTTTTTTCGTTTGAGTACATAACATATTATACACTATAATGTTTACAAAATGCTTTATAGTTAACTTTTGTATGAGATTTCTATGTGAGAACGTTTATTAAAGAGCTGCCGCAGAATCTGAAAACGTTTGAATGTTTGAGTATTTCGCGCGCATTAACCGACTCTATGCGAGGGTCATTTGGCTGTCAGTCCCCAATTCAGCTATACGCCACCGAATAAAGCCGCCGGCTTAAAAGGCCTTCAAATGAATAAGAGTGAAATAGAAAGCTCATTGCGGTAAAACTCATATTACAGAAGCTAAAAGAGGATAGAAGTATCTGCGTATTAAAAACTTCAGGGTCACGGACCCAGCACTTCCGAGAATTATGCTATCAGCTGTCCGTGGTAAGCGCATGCCAATAGCCGTCTAATTTGCGGGTTTCGCACGTACACGATGTAGTAGTGTCAAAACAGTTGTTGGTTGTGTAATCATAATTTAGTGGTGTTGTACGATGTCCGTGCAAAATAATTTTGGATTGTGAATGTCATGTAAGAAAATGCTTTCACTAGTTTCCACTGTCTGCTATTTTGTGATAATTCATTGTGTGATATTGACTGCAAACGTCTAAAAATTAAAATTCAAACAAATTTTTTTTTAATCGTAAATCACATTAAAATTTTTGTGCATTTTGACACACTGGCAATGTGGGCATCAATTTACAATAATTTTATTGGAGAGTGCTTATCGAAAGTCTATTAAAGACTTCAATGAAAATGTTGGTAAAAATAGATTATTTTGCCAACGTAAAGGATGGGTTTGAAATATAAGGCTACCTAAAACTTCTTTTCCAGAAAAATAAATAAAGCTGTAGAACGTCAATTTTGGATCGGGATTTGTTATACTTATTAGTATACGAAATATCTGAGACATAGGCTTACCTAATAGATAATTATCCATATACTTACCAATTATTAATTTTATGAAATAGATTTGTCAATCATCAAAACATAATAAATAAGTATTACATTTAAAATTGGTATCTAATGTAACTTATAAAAAATATTAATTACCTCGTTTTGTTCTGTTGGGGCGGGTTACAATTTGAGCCAACGTATCTCTTTGCTTATTTACTACACATTCGGTAGAATTGGCCGTTAGAAGACTACCGCACGGAGCATTTAATACTAATTTCTGAAAAGAAAAACAGATTTATTAAATCGTAATTTGCATATTGCTGCGTAAAGATAGTATTGTACATGTAGATTACACACTGATCGCAACGTTTCATGGCATTAATTGTGTTCTATTATAGGAAAAAAAAAAAAGAAAACAAGATAGCAAATTAATAGCCATAAAATAAGCTACCAGTGCATAGTAAAATAATTACATATATTCAGGGTCTGAATTTCTATTCTAGTATTTAGTCAGTATTTAAATTATAGGGCAAAAAAATAAAAATCAACTCTGGCATAATTTCTTTAAATATTAAGTTGGCGCATATAAACAATTTTTAACCGATTTATTTACGGGCTTAAACTAGCAACACATTTACACGTTTGACCGCAGGAGCTTGTTTAGATATGTATTATTTATGTGGCCGGCTGGTTTACTATCTTGAGCTATTTTATAACGGAGTTGATAAGCGTAGAATATGCATGGTCCGGAGTTTTAAAAGTAATACACGAAACAATCTTATGAAACTTTGCAAAACTTGTTTTGAGTGCAGAATCTCTGGCTCTAGCTCAAGTAACACTGAACGAAACGATGTATCTCAAATATTGCAGTTGTAGTTGTAAAAACCTTGCAAAATCGTAATGAATTTGAGTACGCCCATTATTTTTGTTTACTTATTCAATTTTAACGAAATTTTTTACTGATCTGGGACTAAAAATCCGATCTTTGCATATATTGATCTAAATCACAAATTACTTCAGGGCATGTAGAATTATGAATCATTAATGTAATTTTTTGTTATTATTAATGTAAAATTTTTATCAGAAAGATTTTCAGTATGTCATTCTTTTACCTACAGTAACTGCTCCAAATAATGTTGGAACCCTTATTTACTTATTCCCCGTCAAATGTACATAAATAATATTTTATACACGATCGGGAGTAGAAGTCGGTTTCTATGGCATCAAAATTGTGACAGAAGTAAAGCATTTACTCCCTAGGGACGAAATAAGACAACAATTTCCCTAGGGGAGTTTTTATTTCATTTCATATTTATTTTTGTAAACAAATGTCTGTTTTCATGGTACGTTGCATGGAAACATGCTAAAGGCTTCTAAATATTGTAATTTCGCTCCGATTTATTATAATTCTTTATTTATGAAATTAAGTGCTACTACTCCCGATTGTGGAAAAAATAGTATATACACCTCGGGAGAGACCGCCATTTTTCCCTCGATGTATTTGTACACCTCAGGAAAAATAAGACGTTTCTCTCTCTCAGTGTATAATGTACTATTATTTATTGTTTACGAATATGTTTTTCGCTTTCTTATTTATTTTATAATTACAATTGCCTGAACGATTTTCAAGCGTTTTTGACGGCATAAAATAAATTTTCGACTTCAGAAATACAGGATAAAAAGTAAAACGGTGCTCCATACATTGCATTGTATAAAACATACACGTATTGTAAGCGCTTGAGCATTTGCAAAAGTATAGAGCATGGTCAAAAGGAAGAGTGGAGAAGAGTGCTTGACTTCCATATTAACGCACTCAAAAAAATATATAGATGCATATTTTACGCGTGTCAAATAGGCAATTTGTGCAAACGCGTTTCTTTCCGCACCTTAAAATTTAGGAATTTTGACTTTAACATCGATATGAACATGGTAAATGACAAAAGAAAGTACCTTCTATTTAGAAAAAAAACGTATAGGGGAGTTTACTTTTGGTCGTTTACCTGAACAGTTCAATTGAGATATGGTCAAAAAAAATCATTTTTTCTAAAATTAAGCTTCCAGAATAAACATTGTTTGCAACTAAAAATCACCAGATAACATAAAATCAGATAACTTTCCTAAAAATAGAGCGGATGGGTAGCAGTGCCCTACCTCAATATAGACGTGCTCGGAACAAAACTGTTGTGCAACCGCCACGGGACCTTCCTAGCATCTATTAAATTTTAAAATAATTTTGACAATATTATGAAAATTTAGAAAATTTCTAAAATATTTTAGATTTCGCAAATTTTAAAAATTTTTAAAAAATGTTGAAAATACAGAAAGTTTTGAAATTTTGCATACTTCAACATTTTTTGAAATTTTAAAAATACTTGAGATTTCGAATATTTTTGATTTTGAAATTTTTAAAAATTTTTGAAAAGTTTTAAAATCTTGAGTTTTAAGTTTGACAAGTTTTTGAAAATATAGAAAATAATGCCAAAGATTTTCAAAATCTCGAAAAATGTAGAAAATTTTAAGTTTCAAAATTTTCGAAAATAATGAGAATTTTTGAATTTTTAAAATGTTGAAAATTTTTAACAATTTTTGAAAACATTAATTGTTTGGAAAACAGAACGTTTTAAAAAAATGATGCTTTTTGACACTTGCAGGAAATTTGGGGAAATTTTGACACTAGATAAAGTTTTAAATTGTAAATGGCAAATGCGTTAATTATAAACAATATTTTTTCATTGAAATCTAAAATCGATTTCATAATTTGATAATGTTCTCTTGCGGTGTCCAATTGCAATTAGCAATTTTTTAGCCATATTTCGTTTTTCTGCGTTAAGGCGTTTGGACTGTATACAGACAGACAGATATCCACACACACAACACTGCAACGCCCGCTTTATCGCCCTAAAACCTGTTTATTGGACAAAATGTTTAGGTTAATAATATTTGGCATAAATATACATTTTTTTAAGAGTTACTCGTATATCGGCCAGTAAGCCCGAAGCGAAAATAAGATAGCTGAATAAGATAGCACTTGCTCAAAATCCTACATGACGATCACAATACCTTCCTCTATAGCTATACTTCGTAGTAGATCTGCGTAGCCGCAATTTTCGTATCACCCCTTCATTGGTTTATTGTTTTTTCAAAAAATTACGAATTTTGGCTTCAATATCGCTATGAACTTGTTAAAGTTAAAGTCAGAATATAGTAAAATAAGCGGTGCGTGTATGTAAAAAAGGGCCCGTGACGGTTACCAGATAGCTTTTTCTGGATGAAAGGAAACTTTCTCTACTTTACAACTATAAAGTTACATTTTCGTTTCTCATAGTGCTAATTAAAGGTCCATTTTCTAAAATGGGAAAATTAACCGGCCTACGGAATTACAAGCGTCACTCAAATTAAACAAAGGCCAAGGTTTGTCTATTGGCGATGGTATGGTAAAGTCAGTCCATCCGATGCGAGCAGGCTGTCAACGTCAAAGTATAATAAACTTAGTTTTGATTTTATTAATAGCTATGCAGAATAATTTAACATTTTTTTTGAATACGGACATTTTCCAAATACAATGGAGAGCCATGTCAAGTACAGTCAACGTAAAGATATTTGGTTATGAACGCTTAAGATGGTACTACCTGAAAATAAGCGCGTTACAAGCAACTTACCTCTACGGGCCGGACTGAGTAACTTTGTTACTCATTTGCAGCTGTAATTATTTGTATTTCAAGAATACAAAACAATATACAATATCTGGCACAAATATTTTACTTAAATGGCTTTTAATTGATATTTAATGTACCTATCCCTAAAACTACAATATGATAGTAGTTGTTTTCGCAATTTTGGGCGAACCAGACCGGGGTTTAAAATGTGGAGACCGTAGAGTGTTGTTGCAGACATCTCCGATGAAAACTGGTGGCGGAAAAAAGTGCCGCGGAAAAAAGTGCCTGGAAAAAAGTGCCGACGGAAAAAAATGCCGCCGGAGAAAGGTGCCGCGGAAGAAAGTGCCGTGTAGGTGTAAATGTGACGTTTGCACTTGCAAAATAATAGTTATTTAAGTATCAAGGAATGTAAGAACGTAATAACATCCGAGGTAGGCGAATACGAGCTGAGGCGGAGCCGAAGATTGTCGCCTGCCGAGGATGTTATTAGTCGATACATTCCGTGTTACTTATTAAATTTTTCACGCTACCGGCAATGTAAGTAGGCCTACAGGTAGAAATTTAATCATATTTTTAAAAGTTCGCTTTGACAGCTGCCATCGGAATTATTTTTTAAAAGCCCCATTATTCTAAGTTGTCTGTGCTTGTTACCATATCAACGAACAGTTAAAATCAACATTATTTTCCTAGGGATGTAAGTGACACTATTAAGTTCCGTCGTCAAGGGTAACTAGTACACGAATGTTATCAGCCATTTACGATCCCTGTAGCTATGGATGTAAGGCCTACTTACATTGCCGGTAGCGTGAAAAATAATATAAACAACATAGATACCGTTATACCTAATGATTTATTTTAAAACAGTTAGAAAAAATGGATACTAAATGCTATCAAAAGAATCATCACTGCATGATTTGATCCAGTATTTTGACACCACATAAGTGGTACGTACAGGAGGATTGGAGCAAATGGCGGAAATGGTGTTCTCCGATTACGTAATATCCCTCCTATGTTTCCACCACGTCTATGAAAGTGCAAGAAGCAACAATAAACAAGGAAGAAATGAAAGAGATTTTATTCAAAAAAATATTGTTTTCGTGCAAGCGGTAACGACATCTTAAGATCAGTGGTGTAATAAGAAAGGGGATTCAGTAGGTCCTGACCCCTCCCAGAACCCAGTTTTTTTTTTATTAAGTACAAACTAGTTTCGATTTCGACCATTTCAGTGCATCCGCAAACCTAAGTGACTGTTATAATAAATTTTAATTTATTTTAATTCATTGTGTCCTCTGGGTGAAAGTGAAGTCTCAACAAATAAATCGGAAAAATAGCCAATTTGGTACGTAAAACTGTGTATTTTTTCCGGGTGGCAGAAAAAGTGCCGCGGAAGAAAGTGCCTGGAATAAAGTGCCGATGAGAAAAAGTGCCGTGAAAAAAGTGCAAAACTCAACAATAAATGACAAAGATTGTTCGAATAACTAGACGGAAGGCTGAAATAACAGATAATGAAGTTAGGTTAGGTTAGGAACCTACACGGCACTTTCTTCCACGGCACTTTTTTTCAGCGGCACTTTCTTCCGCGGTACTTTTTTTCAGCGGCACTATTTTCCGTCGGTACATTTTTCCCCAAATTTTTCAAAACTTTCCGGACCCCCCTTTACGTCGCTACTTACTATGAGGGCGCCAATACAAAAGATTTGTAAACGGGCGCCTAAACCTCTAGGCGCGGAACTGAAAATACGAACGTATTGTAAGTCTACCATACATAGTAAGTGTACGTGTAACAAAAACTTTTAACGAAACGACATAGGTATCCTATCATTTTCATTTTTAGTTACTGGAATCTAATAAGAAACAGCGTGTCCGAATAATAATTGTTAAAATAACGAACTTATACATATACTTATTACTATAACTTATTAAAAATAAATTGGGAAAATCTTACCGGCTGTACACACTGCAAAACAAGAAGTACGAATATTTTACATGACGCCATCACTCCCGTTTGATGCATTCAAGATAGAAAACGTGTTGATTTGAATCGATCAGTGGCTCGACTTAAACTAAAATGCTTAAGAAAGGCAATAATAAGTAAGGGGCTGTGCAAATGTCTGCACAGAACATTAAAACGCAATTAATTGCAAGAATAAGCAAATAACTAGTGTGATAAGAGGATTATAACGGTACGCTGAATGTTGAAGGTACCTACTAACGATGCAATTCAGAGAATATGTATTACGCATAATTAGTTTTAAAGTTAAATGTTAATGTACACATTTATACCTTTCATAGTTAAAATTCAGAAGCAACGAAAGCTAATGAAAATACGTTGCCGCTGTTAAATATACTAAATAGATATAGTACTGTAATGTTTGGTTTGGAGTTGGAAATAAAACGCTAATTTGGAGGAGAAACTTTTAATGTGTTTCCACTATTACAGATAAATTTTGATGTATCTTTTTAGTTACATAAATAGCAACCAAGTCGCTAAGTTACAAAATACAATTGATAAAACCAAGGCTGCTACATTAGTACCCCTCCCCCCAACTTTGCAGAAGAAAAAAACTACGCAGCAAACGTGAAGCGCATGCTATCTTAGCTACAAAAACTTCTGATCTTTTCAAAAACAATACAAATAACGTAACTAATTGAACATCATAGAAAATAGAATTAAATTAGCTTGAAGTTGCTTCTAGTTCTTCTAGGTGCGTGTCCAATTCTTGAGATTCCAAGAGCTGAGCAGAAAAAGTTCAGTTCACTAAAAAAAACAGAACAAAAAGGGACAAAATGTGCATAAACAAAAAGTTGAGTCTTGTGGCAGAATGCCTTTACATGAAACCTTGTGCCCCAAATAATCTAATTGACTAACCCCAAAAACACATTTATCAACGTTCAACAAAAGTCCGTATCTAGCCAAACGTTCAAAAACCATTTTTACATGACGCAAATGTTCTTACGCGGTTAAAATTAATATATCGTCGAGGTAAAAATTAATATAATACATCCCTGTAAGAATCTTCTGGACGAATCTGGACCAGGAAGAATGAGCGTTTCTTAAGCCAAAATTAAGTCTTTTGTAACGATATGCACCAAGAGGCGTGGTGATTGTGGTTTTGTCCATATCATCTGGATGCAAAGGAATTTGGAAGTATGCTTTAAGAAGGGAATTGGATAGGTATCCGGAACTGTCATCGCAATCAGCTACCTGTAATCGCCACAGATACGATAGCTGCCATCAGGTTTTAACACCATTTGAATTGGACTACTCCAAGGACTGTCTGCCTGCTCGATAATTCCAGCACGTAACAGTTCATGCAGATGTTTTTCTAAAAACAGTAATTGTGTTGGATTAAGTCTTCGGCACTTTACACTAATTGGCGGACCGTTAGTTTTTATTCGATGCACTACATTATGTTTAATAGGGATGTTAATGTCGAATTCAGCTGTTAAAGTCGGAAATTGTTGAAGAAGATTAGAGTAAAGAGTGCGTTCAGGTGATAAAGATGAACATTAACATCTGCTTCTACCGTAGAAGGCGATTGGTAGTCGTTAAGTTCAGAAGAAAGAAGATTGGAAAGTTGATTAGGATGTATGGTTAGTTGTGAGTTGTTAGAGAGAGATGATTGAGAGATCGGTTGGATCATTGATTGTGATAAAGTGGGTTGGAGTGATGGTTGTGATGTGATGAAGTGGGTTGGAGTGATGGTTGTGATTTGTTTGTTGAACAGGTGAATTACCACTAGTCTGTGGAAGAATGGATGACTCGCGAATTTCCGGGTCGAACATTATAGATCGATTAACAGAAACTCGCTCAACCACTCTTCTCACAGCACAGTCTATCATTAAATTATGCATGTTGTGTGGTTGTGAAAGAAAGCATTTGGTAACAAGCTGTAGTTTGAATCGACGTCATTAGTATTAAATTCGGGAAAGTCAATACAAACACGATTAAAAGCCATAGTTAATAACGTTACTTATCTTGCAATTCAATGGAGTCTTGAAGATCCGGAGGTCTGTGGCGATGTAGCAGCTGAATGTTGCGGTTTGTGGAAGTTTTGAAATTCTGAATTCTGCTTGAAAATGTCAGGAAGGTCAACGTCGAGGGAAAAATAAATCACGTCGAGAGATCACCAATAATGTAATGTTTGGTTTGGAGTTGGAAATAAAACGCTAATTTGGAGGAGAAACTTTTAATGTGTTTTCACTTTTACAGATAAATTTTGATGAATCTTTTTAGTTACATAAATAGCAACCAAGTCGCTAAGTTACAAAATACAATTGATAAAACCAAGGCTGCTACAGTACAAGTAACGGCCAGAGCTGGGTAGTATTTGAAAACAAAGTAGTTTGAATACTATTTATGCTACTTTTTCTCAAAAAGTAGTTGTATTCGAATATTTGTATTTTTACGGCATTCGTATTCAAATATGTTGCAATTCATGTCGTAAAGTGCTTAATGTTGCTCCGGAAATCAAAATTTTCAGTATTAAACAAATTGTAAAATTTAGTTTGCTCCAGATCTTCAAAACGAATTTCAATTTTCAAAATAAAGATATAGTTGCAAAAAATCGTTTACTATTTTCTTTTACTTTATTTTTGCTAACCATTTATTTCTGAAAATATAACTGTTGCACCGTCGTAGGTTTGTGCAACTAGCTTCTTACTTTAATTAAACTTTGTTATCTGTTGGTCAATCAAATTTTTGAAGTCATCAGCTTTGTGGCCCGAGCTTAAATCAAAAAATTCTAAAAATCTTTCGCTTGCTATTTCCTCCTTTGCAAATCTAATAATTATGGATACTTGTGACTTGAAGGATATACCAGTGGTTTCGTCCATTTTCACAGAAAATAAATCAGAATCCAAAACTTCTTTATGAATGTAATTGAATACAACAGACGAAACAGAATAATTAAATCGTTTTGAGTATGATTGGACATACCCGTAAATACTTTGGATGTCTTAAGCTGCATTCGCAAGGTTTCATCATATTCTTTTAAAATGTTAGCAATAATTACCTAAAACAAGTGTACAGCATGTGCCACCTAACCTTGCAAACTTTAGTCGGCTTTGATTCGGCTACTTACGCTTTGTTTCGTCGGTAGTCGTAACTTAAACTAGCTCTAATTGGCTGTTGGACAGTGTGGTACACTCTACTAAAAAGTGAAAGTCAATTTATTTATGGTTTACGAGAAATTGTGGATTTTTTGACAAATTAAAAGGCCGTGCGCCATAAGATTAGAAACAGTTTGCTTTGAGGAGGGATTAACGATAATTTAGGTTACGTATAAAAAATACAGCAAAGAAACTAGAAATGTAATAAAAAACCGTTGCTTTTGCTTGAGAGTGTAACGGCTTCTCGCCTTTCAAACTTATCGTCATTTTTTTTGCAAGGTTAAATGGCACTTGCTGTAATAATTTTGACTATCGCTAATATAATAGCTAGATATAATTAATTACCTGGGTTACTGCTTTCTTCTGCTTCATTGTGACCACGAAACGGCAGCTCTAATTTACCCGTTGCTAAATGAGTTAATCTACGCGTAAATTCCCTATTAAATTTCACTTTGTCATTATGCACTTTACTTTGATAACGTAAACCTTCGTCCAAAGCCAAATTAATGTGTGATTTGCCAAATAATTTCAATCTAACAGTTGCAGATAAATGTTCTTTGGTCGAGGCAATTCTTTTAATTGCAGCTGAAAGTTTTTTAAATCAGAGTATCCTGTTTCAGACTATACTTTTGAGGGAAGGGGGAAGGGAGAGCGAGAGGGAGAGAGGGAGAGGGAGAGGGAGAGGGAGAGGGAGAGGGAGAGGGAGAGGGAGAGGGAGAGGGAGAGGGAGAGGGAGAGGGAGAGGGAGAGGGAGAGGGAGAGGGAGAGGGAGAGGGAGAGGGAGAGGGAGAGGGAGAGGGAGAGGGAGAGGGAGAGGGAGAGGGAGAGGGAGAGGGAGAGGGAGAGGGAGAGGGAGAGGGAGAGGGAGAGGGAGAGGGAGAGGGAGAGGGAGAGAGAGAGAGAGAGGGAGAGGGAGAGGGAGAGGGAGAGGGAGAGGGAGAGGGAGAGGGAGAGGGAGAGGGAAAGTACTATTTAGTAATTTAGTCAAAGAAACCTACCTTACTATATTACACTATCTTAGCAAGTGGAGGAGCTGCGATTAGACGTTATAAGAATTATACGCTCTAGGAAATATACGCTATAGGAATTATACGGCGTAAGAAATTATACGGCACACCACGTCCCCAACAATTTCTAAAGTATAGAAAAGTCCAGGCGAAGTGCTTCGTTTATTTTTCTTACTAAGATATTCTCAACGCCACAACACTTTTAGCATTAAAGGGGGTGGGGGGAGTATTTAAATAGCTCCGATCCTTCATTACTTAAGCCGTGGTTGAAGTGAAGGGTGAACCACCCTATCACTGAAACCATTATCAAAGGTACTTGGCCCAACTACACACACACTCATCCACATACAAAAAAAAATTGTTGAACATGAATTTCCGCCAAAATTTTGAATTCGAAAATTTTCGGAATTCTGTACTCCTTTATAAAAAGAGTATAGAAAAGTTTAAATTCCATACAATTGCTCAATCCATGGCAGAGATACTAATTAATACGTTATTTGCCCTCGCTATATTTAGAAAACTATATTTCGACAACGGTGCGTTTTCGTTCATGTGTTTATTAGACCTTTTCGATTCGAATTGGACCCAAGTAGAAGTCCTTGATCCAAAGACATTCTATTGCGGGACACCCTGCGTACCGAAAACACAAAAGACCATGAATGTTTAAGGTAAGGGAAGTTTCAGGCGCCCTAGTTTGAGGAAGCTTATTTAAATAAAATTACAACTACTGACAAATTTTCTTTAATTAAATTAAATATGAACTTTAAAGTTAAAAATTCTGCGGAGTAGAATGACTAGAGGTGCGCAAACACATGAAAATGAAAAAAAAATGAGCGAAACACTTCGCCTGGACTTTCCTATACTTATAAAATAACATTGTTTTATATTTTCCAACACTTTCGATATACACCTGTCTAGACACGACTAGTTAAAGTAAATAGTTCTTATAAGTTGTAACATCTTGAAGCGGTTGAAGAAAGACCGACCGCTGCGCTCTGCAAGCATAAGGTTGGGTAAAATATTCGGACTGAATCAACGGAAGCGCGGAAATTGATATTTGAAAATATATTAATAACTCGAGAAGTATTATTTTTAGCAAGAAATTACTCTTATTAATTTGTATTTAGAATTTCAAAACCTTTCTGATTTTAAAGCCAAAATGCCACGTTTCCATTAAAAAAAAATATTTTTTACCGTGGCCGCCGCCATATTAAAATTGGAAACTCGTTTTTTTCTTAAATACAATCGAGAAGCATTTGCCCTACAACTTTGCTCTTGGGTTTGCCAGTCTATCTATTAAAATAAAAAAGTTAGCCTACACTGAACATTAAACGACTAGTACAAGAATACAACTGATGTAGAAAGTATGTGAAATTCTTCTAAGGACAAAAAGATTATTAAGGGGCAAAAAATTCGATTTTTTGATTTTTTGTAAAAAGATTCTCCTAGAGCAAACAAAAGAAGAAATCAATTTTTTAATTTTGTAGCGAAAATTTTGGGGGGGAGGGGGAACAGTAGCCCCCCTAAATATTAAATTATCGAAAAAATATTATGATATTCGGATTTTGCTATCAATGATGAGCTATTTTGCTTTAACAGAAATATTTTATTGCTCCCCGTTAAATAAATAAAAGGGTACCAATTTTCAATTTTCAAAAAATCACAGAGGGCGTCACAGTGAAATTATAGCAATGCGCAAAAAAATAAATTGTAGAAGATTCTTAGCTCTATCAGCTTAAAAAGTTTAAACAAAAACGTGTGGGCAGTTTTTCAGAAATTTTTTTTGAAAAATTCAAAAATTTTTGAGTGATGTCATTGCGATCGTTTTTATATTTTCAAAATTAATGATATTTCATGGTATAGTACCCTTGAAGGGCTACCAAACAAGATGTAGTTGATTCCAATCAGATAACTGGTTTTTGAGTAAATGGGCGTTAAAGTCGAAATTTTCAAAAATTCGTAGCGGCCGCCATGTTGAAGCTAGAGAGTTCGGTAAAAAATCGTTTGATTTGTCCTAAGGCCTTCTTTAATCTCCACTAGTAAAATTTCCAAAATTCCGTTTCTGAAAAAAATGCTACCAAAAAAACATGTCTAACTTCCGCTTCCGGTTTCGGATTCTTTTTAAAAGCTTATTTTGTCGATGAATTTTTGATATACCTCCTCATTCCAAAACACATCGAAATCGGTCCAGCCGTTCCGGAGATATGAGCGTTACCCACCCACGGACACACACACCCACCCACAGACAGACATTTTTTAAAAACCACTTTTTTAGGATCCTGGAAGCCCAAAACATGTATTTCCGTCAAAATCTCGATTTTGAAAATTTGCATGAAATCAATACTCCCCTATACTGAAAGTATAGGAAAGTAAAAAAACAAATAAAAAGTTGTTGGTATAATTCTTAATTATAATATTACGATGTACTTCTAATTATTGAAGGTATATAAATATTAAAGGTTAAATACACCTAAGCTTGTTATTATTACTACTAATACTACTTATTAAAGTTTAGTTATGCAATTGGAATCCAGTCAAAACAAATAATAGCTTGACTACAAAATTTTTACAAATAAATTACGCCTTCTATTATTTTAATATGTATTTTGTAATTATATATCTGTTTTTTACGTATAATATGTATAGGTTGTACATATGTTTCTTTTTAATATAATTTAAAAGTGTTCTACTTTTTTTCACTGAAAAAAATATATAATTTGCAAGTAGCTTGATATTTGAATAGTTCTCGGAAGTTTTCCAAGGTTTACTTAAGTTTTCGCACAACCTATTATTATTATTATTATAAAAAAAATAATTTCAAAGTGCAACGTAGTTGAACTGAGGTTTATGAAAATAAAGTAAACGGTAAGTCTAGTTCTCTAAAGCTAATTGCGTATTTTCTTTATTGTTAAAGTTTTATAACAAATTTTTTTATTAAATAGTCGCTCTTCTCTTTATTTGGTTTTATTATGATTATCTTATTAATTGCGAACCCAGATTTGAGATATGGCAACGAAACTTAGCAAGTAGCCAAAAGGCACAATTTGACATATTTGACATTTTTTTTCACTTCCGGTTTCACCGGAAAAGACCCCAACTTCTGAATGTTCAATGGAGCACCCTGTATATTTGGACTTTTTCGGAATCTTGAGGCAATTCTGAGTACACTTGCACTATTTTTGGAAATTTTTAAAACTACTTAATTTTTTTGACTCCTTATTTATTTTAAATATAAAGTTCTGTGACTGACAAATCATTCTAAGGGACGAAAACAATAACAAAAAATCCTGGCCGAGCTCTTCATAATGTTAGCGTCAAGCGTCTTTGTCATAACTGCAATGACGTGTGCAAGTGGTGATTCAATAAAAATGCTGTAATGTAACGATTAATACACATCAGAATGACCACTCGCCTCGTCCTGGGCGATTGTGTTTCATAGTCATAGTATTTCTGTTATTATAATTATTAGTAAAAGTGTATTGGGTGTGGTAATTGTATTCTTTAAGCTTTTGTTAATTAATCAAAAGCCAATATATAGTATTTAATTTCCTGCTGATACTTCCAGTATGGGAATGTATTGTGATCCTGAAAGAAATCGATTCTAAGATTTTAACAGAAATAAAGTTTTTAGATCTCAAGAAACTACCGCATCGACTTTAATACAATTTTGAATACCCAGGCGTAACGAAAATTAACTAGGAACATCAAATTTTTGATACAGAACTAGAAACGGACGTAAGAATGTTTCTTCAGATACGAAATTTGGAAATTTGGTGTGTGTGGGTGTGGGTGTGGGTGTGTGTGTGGGTGTGGGTGTGTGTGTGTGTGTGTGTGTGTGTGTGCGCGGGTGTGCCTGCGTAAGTGCTTGTGCTTGTGCGTGTCTGTATTTGTGTGTTGTGTTTGAGTTTGTGCTTGTGCTTATGCTTGTGCTTGTGCTTGTGCCTGTGCCTGTGCCTGTGCCTGTGCCTGTGCCTGTGCCTGTGCCTGTGCCTGTGCCTGTGCCTGTGCCTGTGCCTGTGCCTGTGCCTGTGCCTGTGCCTGTGCCTGTGCCTGTGCCTGTGCCTGTGCCTGTGCCTGTGCCTGTGCCTGTGCCTGTGCCTGTGCCTGTGCCTGTGCCTGTGCCTGTGCCTGTGCCTGTACTTGTGCCTGTGCCTGAGCCTGTGCCTGTAGCTGTGGCTGTGGCTGTGGCTGTAGCTGTGCTTGTGCCTGTGCCTGTGCTTGTGTTTGTTTTTGTGTGCGTATGCGTGTTTGTGTGCGTGTCTGCGTCCGCGCAAGGGCGCGATTTCACAAGATGTAAAGTCAACTAATAGGATGCTGAAATTATTTTAAAGTCTTTTTGGGCATAGGAATAATTAATTTTTTTTAATTTTTGGCAAAAAAATTCCTTGGGATTAAAAGAAACCAAAAACGGAAAAACACATTTGTCTATTAAAAATTAAGTATTATTGTACCTGAAAATGAAGGTATACAGGGTGTGGCAGCCCGCTGTAATTGGTCGATTGCAGGTTAAGTATTAGAGATAGAGAAAACTTTTTTAAATAAAAGTTATTAGGGGTCATGTGTACTGTCACATAAAAATATTTTGCATTATATAGGGTGTCCAAAATCAGAGTGACATAGCAAACTTATATTTTTTTAAAATTAAACACTCTGTATATTTTTGCAAATTATTATTCGCCTTTTAATTTGATCCCCGACTGCTTTTTGTTTTTAAATTTCGTTGCGGTGTTGCCAAGTTATTCAACTTTTTTCTGTAAATTTGACATTTGCAGACCTTACTAGTAAAATCTGCACAAGCCGTATTTTTACAGATTAAACAATTTTTTTCTGGAAATTATTAGTCTAGACCATGTGCTATTTTTCAAATATTTTAATGTTGAATTGGGTTGTACAGGATGTTTGTTGCTGCGGTCCAAAGTTTTCTAACTTTAATGTGTCATAACTTGATTTTTTCAAATAAAACCTCCAAATTTTTAATTGATTTTTGAATTCTAATGTAAATTTCCCATCAAACGTCTATTACATTCTCTATACCTATCTCTACTAGTTTTCCTTGTTTTTTCGATTTTAGTATTATTTAGACAATCTATTCAAGTTTACCACGCAGTATTACTTTAAAACAAATGAAAAGTGATTTGAGAAAGAAGAAACAATTACATTACATTACAGCTTGTGATTATTCACAATAGTTGTTCAAAATGTGTATTTTCGTTATGCAAACCCAAACCGATTCGTTCGCGAAATGATGCTTGTACTCTAGTTAACATCTCTACTGTAATTTCTCCAAAAGCCCGTGTTACACGTTGCTGCATGTTTTCATAGGTAGTTGGAAGTTCCTGATACACCAGATTTTTATGTAACCCCATAAGAAAAAATCCAACAGGGTTAGGTCTGGAGATCGGGCTGGCTAAGCCATCGTTCCTTTCTTTCCTATCCATCTTCTTTCGAATCTGTGATTTAACCACTCCCGTACTGCGGCGCTATAATGTGCAGGAGCACCATTATGTTGTAGCTACATATTTCTTCTAGTTTTTAGTGGTACATCTTCTAACAAGCTGTAATGTAATATAATTGTTTAAATAAAATTAAAATTTTCTTTCTCAAATCACTTTTCAATTGTTTTAAAGTAATACTGCGCGTAAATTTGAATAGATTGTCTAAATAAAATTAAAATAAAAAAAAACAAGGACAACTAGCAGAGATAGGGATACGGAATGTAATAGACGTTTGATGGGAAATTTACAGTAGAATTAAAAGATTAAATAAAAATTTGGGGCTTTTATTTAAAAAAATCTAGTTATGACACACTAAAGTTCGAAAACTTTGGACCGCGGCAACAAACATCCTGTATAACCAAATTCAACTTTGAAACATCTGAAGAATAGCACATGGTCTTGACTAATATTTCCCAAAAAAAATTGTTTCATCTGTACAAATACGGCTTGTATAGATTTTACTAGTAAGGTCTGCAAATGTCAAAATTTACAGAAAAAAGTGAAATAACTTGGCAACACCGCAGCGGATTTAAAAAAACAAAAAACAGCCGGAAAGCAAATTAAAAGTCAAATAATAATTTGCGAAAATATACAGGGTGTTTAATTTAAAAAAATTTAAGTTTGCTATGTCACTCTGATATTGGACACCCTGTATAATGCAAAAATTTTTATGTGAGAGTACACATGACCCCTAATAACTTTTATTTAAAAAATTTTTCTCTATCTCTAATACTTAACCTGCAATCGACCAATTACAGCGGGCTGCCACACCCTGTATATAGAAATATGAGAAACAAATTTCTATTAAAAATGGCGGAAAATACGCGACACCAATGGATAGGCCATGTAATTAGACACAACAACTTTGTTGTAAATATATTAGAAGGCATCATACAAGCGAAAAAAACCATAGGAAGACTCCGATTAGATTTTATTAAGTAATTCTTGACTAATACAGGAGTAACAAAGCACTCAGATATGAAGAAAATGGCCTGCAACAAAACCAGATGGAGAGCTGCCAACCAATAAAATTAGATTGAATGTGAAGGAAAGAAAACATGAAGTTGGGAACCTTATTCTACTATCTGCTTAAACAAAATTTTCACCGTCCCCGGTTTATTAAATGGAGGAATAAAAATCGTTCAAAGTTTTTTTAAATATATTTTGTGGGCTTACCGAGCGCCCTCTAAAAATAAACAATTTCATTACAATGTAATTCAATAATTCATAGACAGAGAAATAAGCAAACTGGGACACCAACCGACTTGTAGATAATCTGTACGTTTATAAGCTTACACAGTTTTAAACAAATCGTGTTGCCAGTGTTTGTGCAATATTGTTTAACAAAATTTTAATAGTATATTAAAACACAAATTGCATAAGGCATTGTCTTAACGTACGAGTCCAAGATTGAAAAACGAGGGAGGGTAGCGACCGAGTTTTTCAATGGACGAGTGCGTCAAGACGGCTTATGAAACGAGTTGTTTATACTATTTTTTCTATTGAGGAGAATTAATGAAAAAACGTTATAAAAAATTCTTCTTCTTTCGGTGCCTATCCGGTCCGGATGTTGGCGATCATTCTGGCTATTGTGATTTTATTTACTGCTGCTCTAAAAAGTGCAGTAGTTGTTAAGGAGAACCATGTTCTGAGGTTTTTCAACCAAGAAATTCTTCTGCGGCCTGGACCTCTTTTGCCTGGGATTTTTCCTTGTAATATTTGTTGTAATAAACCATATCTCTTCTCGTTACGCATTATGTGGCCCAGGTATTCTAATTTACGAGTTTTTATGGTGGTTATAATTTCTGTGGTTTTATTCATTCTACGAAGAACCTCTTCGTTGGTCACCCGGTCTACCCAAGAAATTCTCAAGATTCTGCGGTACAGCCACATTTCAAATGCTGTTAGTTTTTTAATGGTGGCTTCGGTTAGAGTCCAAGACTCTGCTCCATAGAGCAAGACGGAGAAGACATAACAACGGAGGAGTCTTATTTTAGTCCTGATAGTGAGAGATCTGCTTTTGAAAACTGATGCCATTTTAATATAAACAGCTCTTGCTTTTTCGATGCGACATCTAATTTCTTGTGAATGATCCCATTGGTCATTTAATACTGTTCCCAAGTATGTGTATTTCCTAACCCGTTTAATGTGTTGGTTATTATTTATTATCAGATCTTCATGTAGAATATTATTTTTACTTATCACCATATATTTGGTTTTATTTAGATTTGTAGCAAGCCCGTAGTCCTGACTAATTTCTATCACTCTTTTCATAGTTTGTTGTAGGGCTTCTAAGCTATCTGCGATAATGACGGTATCGTCGGCATATCGTAAGTTGTTAAGACGTTTTCCGTTCACAAGTATTCCTGTATTATTGTTATCAAGGGCTTTATTAAATATGTGTTCAGAATAAACGTTGAACAGTAATGGCGATAGTACGCATCCTTGCCTCACTCCTCGTAATATATCTATTGCTTCGGATTTGTCTCCGTCTATGTTTATGTAGGCAGTTTGGTTCCAATATAGATGTGCAATTATCCTTAGGTCTTTATCGTCAATCCCCACTTCTTTTAATATTTCTATGAGTTTGCTGTGTTGAACTCTATCAAAAGCTTTACGGTAGTCAATGAAACAAGCGTAAACGTCACAATTGACATCTCGACATCTTTGGAATAGCACTTGAATACTAAAGAGCGCCTCTCTTGTTCCCATTGCGTCACGAAATACAAATTGTGTCTCTGACATCTGTTCTTCACAAACTCTGTAAATCCTTCTATGGATGATTTTCAAGAATATCTTTAGTAGGTGGCTCATGAGGCTAATCGTTCTAAAGTCTTCGCATGTCTTTGCTCCTGTTTTTTTTTGGTAATGTTATAAATTCTGATTTCAACCATTCATGCGGGATGTTACCTGTTTCGTAGATGCGATTAAATATATGTGTAAATTGGTTGATGCCATTGTCGTCAAGGAGTTTTAAAAATTCCGAATGGAAGTTATCTGGTCCTGGGGCCTTTCCTTCTTTCATCTGTCTAATTGCTGCCTGGACCTCGTCATTAGTAATGGGGGGGCCTGATTTGTTCTTAATCTGTGGCATTTGTGGTCGCATGTCGTCAAAGAGTTCTCTAATGTAGTTTTTCCAAACATTTATCTTTTCTTGTTTCTCTATAATAACATTACCTGTAGTGTCCACTATTCTGTTTACTGTTCTAGGTTTAAAGATACCGGCTGCTTCTTTAACTTTTTTATGTACATTAAAGCTATCATATTTTTCCTGTAATACTTCTATTTCTTTACAATCTTCCTCTATCTTCCGGTTTTTAGCTTCTTTTATCTTCTTTTGTATTTGTTTGTGAACTTGTAAATATTCAGGTGTATTTCTATTTTTCAGACGTCTCCTTTCTTCCATCATCTGTAGGATCTCGTTCGTCATCCATTGTTTTCTTTTTATATTTTTGTCTGGTTTTAGATATTTCTCACTAGTCGTTTCTACTATGGTTTTCCATCTTCTTATCTCAAAGTCTATTTCATCAGTGATATCCTCTGTTTGCATTTGTTTTGTCAGGTCTTCTTTCACTTGTGTCGCAATATTTGGATCTTTTAGCTTTTTTATATCATATTTGTTGTTGTTATTTATTTTCTTCTTGATTTTCTTCAATTTTATTTTTACTGTTCCTACTAGTGGATTATGGTCAGACATTATGTCAGCTCCAGGGTAGGTTTTGACTGAAACAAAGGAATTGCGATATCTCTTGTTTACTAATATATAGTCGATTTGATTTCTAACTACGTGGTCGGGGGAATCCATTGGCGATTTCCATGTATACAACCTTCGTGGTGGTAGTTTATAGAATGTATTGAGTACTATCAGTTGTTCTTCAGCCGCAAATGCATTTAATCGATCCCCTCGTTCGTTTCTTTCACCCAGTCCGTATGGGCCAATACATTCTCCTACTCGTCCTTTGCCTATTTTCGCATTAAAATCGCCCATTATTATTGTCATGTGATGTTTGGGAAGTTTTTTATATGTGTTTAATACCACGTCGTAAAATTTCTCTATTTCTTCTTCGCTTTTATCTGCTGTGGGGGCATACGTTTGAATGATATTTGTTGATACGGGACTTGTGTTAATTTGTAGTAATATTACTCTTTCTGATATAGGTGCGAAATTTGTAACATATCTTTGAATGGTTTTTTCGATAATAATTCCTACTCCATACTGGTGTTCATTTGTGTCTGTTCCCGAGTAGTAGATTTGATGATCATCTATGAGACATTGTCCTGTTCCTGGCCATCTCATTTCACTGATACCCATGATTTTTATATTCATCCTTTTCATTTCTTTAATTACATTATGTGCCTTTCCCGCTTGGTATAGGGTTTTCACGTTCCATGTACATATCTTTGTGACTGACCCGGAGATTCTTAGCAGCCTCTGACCATTTAAGGTCTGCCGGGGACTGAGGCCCAAATTTTGTTTGTTTTCAGCCATGAATAAATGTACTAGGAATAAAATACATGGTAGTTTTCCGTTGCTTTCCATGCGCTGTAACATTGCCGTTATTGATAATACTTTATCTACGCCTTTGCTATCTGATTTACAGCCATGCCAATCTCCTTGATTTCTGCCTGTAGTCAGTATTGGAACAACCAGCTGCCGTTGTCCAGCTAGTTTTGGTCAGCCCCGAGTATTTGATTTCCTCGGTACCACCCATATCTGGGAGGCATTCCCCTATCCGCCACCTGGGGAGGCTCCCGATGGGGGACTAGCAACCCCGCACGGGTATAAAAAATTGCTGCGATCAAATTTGGTAAATTTAGTATGTATATGTTGGCATACATACTAAATTTACCAAATTTGATCATGAATATATCATGAATACCAATCTTTGTTGGTGAAATTTTACTAAAAACAATGCTTTAAAAGGCTCTCTTAAAACACTGTTTTTTTAGCTAAAACAGTGCTTTAAGAATAACCTTAAAAAACCGAAATAGAAAAAAATAGTTTTAGGTCATACGTTGTATCTTTTCGAACATGTTTGTGCACGTTAACATTGTGTCGCTATACGGCTATTACGATAAAAAAATGATCTTGATCTGCCCAGTGCTTTTGAAGTAATAAAGCATTAAAGCGATAATTTAAAAAAATGTATTGGGCACAAATTTAAAGCTAAAAAGATTCGGGAAATAAAATTGCTAGATTTGCTCTAAGGTCTTCTATCAGATTCAATTTTCAGATTTAAATAAATCATTTTGTGGAAAAACTGCTACCAAAAAAGCAAACTTAACATCCGCTTCAGGTTTCGATTTTCGTAAAAACTTATTTTGTAGGTGAATTTTTCATATACCGTCACAACCCAAAGCTTATCGAAATCAGTTCATTCGTTAGGGAGTTCTGATGCACCACATATATAATAGCCACCCCATCCACGGTTAACGCGTCCACAATTCTTTCGGAAGGCCTGGGTTCGATTTCTTGGCTTGGCCAACTCTCCTAGCTCAGGTTTTTCTCCTGTTTTTCCTGGGCCAAAATGTGAATACGGAAACAGTCTTATCTATTGAAATCTTCCCTTATCCAAGTTCCTTGCTGTAACCCATCCTTTCTCAGTTGAACAGGGGTTTAAGACTGCAGTACGGAATCCGAAAGACACTTAGAGCGGCCCGCCCCTTCACGGGGAATGATAAAGTAACTTTGAACTTTCTTTTTTTCTTTCTGAAAAGGACATGAACCGACATTTTTTTAAAACCACAATTTTGGGTCCAGGACATGTATTTCCGTCGAAGTCTCGAACTCTATAATTTTTATTTCTAAAAGTATAAGAAATTAAAAATTTTAACATAAATCACTAAATTCACTATGTCATTACGTAAGTTTTGGTTGTGGCGTTAACTACCTTTGTATAATTAAAATTATAGCGCAAAAGTAATTTTAGATTGTTTATTTTTATACGAAATATTTCAAAACACATCAAGATCATAAAATATTAAATTATAAAATGATATATAAAATCAAATCACAAACAAATCCTATCTAGTATTGTGCACCATAATATAAAAATAAAATGTATTAATAATAAAACAAACTGCAGAAAACAACGCATTTAATTATTGAGTCTCATTAAATTTTGTTTTCGGAAAACACGTGAAACGAGAATCAAAGAAAACTTTTTGCTGATTGGGCATTAAGTAGCAAAGTCTTTATTATTATATTAATAAGTTCTAGCTTCATTCCTTTACTTCTTTGAAGTTCATATTGATGTATGAATAAAATACTTTGTAACTTCAACAATATTTATTTATTTTAACCTTATACGTATTTCGACGTTTGCATGTCATTTTCAAAGGTTAGATTAAAACAGTAAACAGTTGGTGTTGCTATGGTAACAATAGAACTAGATGACACGATCTTGGTTATCTATGTCTGCAGACGACTTGATTTCTTGTTATGGAAACATGTCAAAATACGTATACGAATAAAGTAAATGAATATTGTTAAAGTAATAAAGTTTTTTTTTTCATACATCAAGTCTTTATTACGTTAACTTTTATGGAAAGAAATTATTCTTTACAAGGTTTGCTTGGTATATAAATGACTAAATCTAACTAAATTGTTGTTCTGTGTGGAGGTACAACAAAAATCGATTTAAAATGGGTGCTTATCATATGCTACACTCAAACTTCTGTATTTATAATATTTAACTATTTAAAATTAATAGTACTTATATTACTAAAATAAAACACTTGGTAATTACCAAGGGTTTTATTTTATTAATAAACTATTAATTTTTAATAGTTAAATATTTATTAATAATGTTTCACCACGTGCCTACCACATAATCAATTCAAAATCTTCTATATTTAATTTCATCCGTCGAAACAGTGTATAAAGAATAACCTTGATGTGGTAACACTATAGAGGACTCTTTCGCACTCCTCATTGGAGTCCTAAGCTTCTCTTCAGCCGAGAAAGGATGGGTTAGAGCAAGGAATTTGGATTAAGAAGGATTTCCGTGGATAGTACTGTCTCAATATTCACCTTCTGACTCGGGTAAACCACGGGAAAGACCCGAGCCAGGACAGTCGGCCGGGCCGAGGAATCAAACCCAGGGGAGACGTCTTGCGGCAACACTAATTAGCACCTTTTCTAGGAGATCTCGTAAAAAGTACAATCCTAAGTTACTTCAACCAAAACAATGCAATTGCAGTTACTTATGAAACAAAAACCATATGATTAGTTCATACAATTTGTGTTATTTTCATAGACACTCGGTTTTTGTTCAAGTAGAATAGTCAGTATTTCATTTTTTAGTAATTAAAATGTGCATTTTTCGTAACATCAAAATTAAAAACGTTTTCTCTATTATACTAAGTCCATCCGTGGACACCCGTAAAAAGGGTAACCTTGATGGGTTAAAAAAAGGAATGTTCAGTGTTTGTTCCCCGGCAAAGTGGAAGGCCGGTATAGGGGTCTTTCGGACTCCGCATGGGAGTCATACGGCCCTCTTCAGCCTATAAAGAATGAGTTAAAGCTAAGAGTTTGGAAAACGGAAGATTTCCGTAGATATTACTGTCTTAGTATTTACTTCGTGGCCCAGAAAAATCAGAAGAAAAACCTTAGTCGGGACACAAGCCTCCCGAATGTTTACCAGGTCGATCTTCCCCTTAACTGAAGGTCCAGAAGTGTTGAATTACCCTAGATAACTCAGAAACCAGGATTCGTCAGACATAAACAGAAGACTGTCAATTAAAATTACATATAATATATTGCTATGATATGAGGCTATGTACTTACTAGAAAAACAATCCTTTAAATGCCTGCAATTTACGCAATTACTAATTATATTTTATATGAGACTCTTTTATAAAATTTCTCAGGGTCGTTATTAAGCTTGGGAAGAAATGGTATTAATAAATAAGACTCAAACAAAAAAAATACACAAATCAATATCAACGTTACAACAGTGTTTTTATTTAGAACTCAATTTGAGGTTTCATTTGCGAAAAATCAAGAAATTTCTTTTATTTCTACTAATCTTAAAACTGCACACTTATCTTTGTTTCTTCTTTATAAAGATATCCTTAACTCGACAATCGTAGAATGATAAACTCCCTCTTCTCTGGTTTGCAGTTTCCACAAAAACCACAGCACTCGCCTTTAGTAAGAATCTTCCTCCTTTGTAGTACCAATATGTACTGGACTGCTTTTATGTTTACTAATACTTGGTTTTTTCTACCATGATAACTGTATTATTATTCTTTTGGATATTTCAATTCAAAATCACTATTTATTTCTTATAACTCGTTTTCTTTCTCTTTTTCTATCAGAGAATAAAAAATCCTGTGTCTTTGTTTTCAGGACGAGCCGTAACTAACTAATAAGTTTCCACTTGCTTTTGTCTTCTTCCTTGATTTTCCATTTTATTTTTAAAACAAATAAATCTCATAATCAATGAGTCTTTTTCAAATTGTCAAAATGACACTGACATCCATAACCCCCACAAATGACATTTAACGATGCACAAAACAAGTAAGACCAAAACTTCTTATATATTAAACCTTTTAAACATTTCTGAACTAATTTTATAATTAAAATTAACATAAACAATAATCGTATCAATTTGATTGTGTTCTTCTTTCTTTCAGAATAAACAAAACTTCACAAATATGAAAATATAAATGATATAAAAATAACCACATTATTTGAATTTTAAAACAAGAAATTACAGCAATAATACGCAACCCTGAGTTTATAAGTTTGACTACCAAAACCTTACAGTCTTCACAAACCTCCAATCGTAAATTAAATTGTAACAAGCATCCCAAAAACTGCTTTCCAGGAATTACAATACTCCAGTCAAATCATACAACTCCGAATATCATAGCAATATATATGGTTTTTGTAATTAAATTGCAGTTTTGCATACGCAAATGCAATTTTATTCACTCGAACAAGAAGTCCACGACTGTCTGTAATCAAATGTGTAATTAAATGAGGACATTTCCTTGGTGCACTGTTTCCACACTCTGGCTCGGTTTTGCAAGTATTTTAGTTATCTGGTAAAAAAAATTAGTTTGTGGTGTGTTTTCTGGTGAGTTCCTCAGATAAGTACAGAAGTACAGAAAGGCAACTTTTACTGGCTTTAATGAACTCTAGAAATGGCTCATTAAAGTACTTTAAAAGCTTGTGCACTTTCTGGCTAATAAAGGTTGTGCAAAGGTTGTGCAACACCGAAGTATCACTTTTTCAGTTTTACCCAATTCAACCAATGTATGATTTCCGGCGGTTTAACGGTTTTAAACTAAATCGAAATTATGAATGTTTGAATTTTATTTAAACATAATGTTTAAGTTTTCTTAACATATTTAATAAATTATTATTTTAATCTTAAATACAGTTATTACTTATTAGATAAATGACTTGTAATACTTACCAATGCAGATCATATTTCATAACATCAAGCTTGCACTTTGCTTGCTTTTATTAACGTAGTCAAGGATATGTAAGTACAAATTTAGGGCAATGTAGACATTTAAACATCTACGCTTGCATAGATTGCAATATTTCAAATGAAGTTTGTTTATAGATTTTAAATTTTACTACTAGACAAGTAGTTTAGAAATGTATAAATAGGTTGTAATGTTTTTAATAAAGCACCTGTTTAAGAGTGACATTAAGACTATAGCTAACGTCGTAATGTTTTGCTGAGTCTGGCACAAGAGCTCGTAGAGTAGTCAAAACCAACCCTTATTGTTGTAACTTGAGACAATAATAAAAAGCTACAAGAAACAGCATCAACACCTCGGCATTCACTGGACCATCTCCAAATCAAACCCCTAAACTCGTTGGTTCCAAAATTCACATTGTTGGAACCCAGGCTGCTTTCTGGTTAATCACAGTTTAAATTCAAATCTGGATCTTTGAAGAAGATGGTTTGTTCTGGTTCAGAGTTCTAGTCAAGAATAATTTTGAAAGAATTCTGAAAGAATAATTACGAAAGAATAATTAAACATTTTGGAAGGAAAGTAAATCGGTGTAAGTTCATTCCCCATAAAAGGGCGGGCCGCTATAGGGGTCTTTCGGACTCCGCACCTGAGTCTTAATACTCTTAGGGGCGGTTTTATAAATGTCTCCGTTGACCGTCGGTAGACCAACCGAGGGTTGAGTTGTCAACGTCCGGTTTATTTTAAAAGTGTATTATAATAACATAGCGACTTGAGGTTGTCACCGTAAGTTACTAGCCGGTATTCAATGTTGGCTGCCCTGGCCATTTACTTTCTGACCAATCAGAGAGCGCCTGCACATGTCACATGCCAAACAAGCTGTTTATTTGAATTTGAACGTGAATTGTTAACATCCAGGGTATTGTTTTGTGTGTTAACAGTTTTTGGGTGTACATGTACTTGTACATACTTGTTCCACTGATCATTTTGTTGTTTGTGATTCGTAGTGGTGTATTTAGTAGTATTTAATTTGGATTTTGTTGCGGCAGGTAAATGTAAATGCTACATTTTGCCAATAAAATATTGTATTTACACCTGATTTTAGGTTGTAAAATGTCTACGCTCACGTCGATTAATAAACAAAAGAGAATTACGTATTCCGATGACGATTGCCACAGATTAGTAGATATAATTATAAATTACATGTCCGTTGTTGAATCCAAAGTTACAGATGCAGTTACATGGAAAGAAAAGGCAAGTACTTTATTGTAATTGTATTATAAAATGCATTAACAATGATTTTTTGCAGGACAATCCATGGGATAAAATTGCGAAACTGTGGTTCTGTTGTTCCTAGAACGTCAAAACAGTTACGAGAAAAGTATGATAATTTAAAAAAAGATGTCAGAAAACATTTTGCCAAAGAAAGGCAAGAAACTTATGTAACAGGAGGTGGGAAAAATAAAGCAATAATTAGAACAATATTGAAACTGCTTTATGAAAAAATTGCGTCCATTATTCAGCTATCTGTGTACGGAATGGAACCGCATCCCGCAGATAGTGATGTGAAAAGTAAAGTATTTCCATATGTGTTTACATTCAAATTATTAATTTCAGCTATTGCTGTTTTGTTATAGAAGACAAAGACCCATCATCTAAAAAAGAAGAACTTCAAGGAAGTAGCACCAACAATGAAGGCAACGACAGTACCAACGTGAATGATTTTCAGATGGTTGACTGCGAAGAAACTGTCGAACTAGCATTGGAATCACCACCAATTATTGAAGACAATGATACTATCCAGGTTTTAGATTGGAGTGCGTACACACCTGTAATGTTGCGAACCAAAAAACACTCTGCTCTTCAATCGAAGGAAAGTAGAACTGCAATTTTAAAAAAATCTGGTGAGCGTAAGTATTAATTATTGCTAAGATAATAAGTGTTTCTCATGCTTAAACTGATATTCCAGTTTCAAAGAGCAAACCATCTACATCAGCAAAAATTTACCAAGATTTAGCTAATGCTAAACTTGAATTGGCGTTGCTGAAAACAAAACTTCTGGATAAAGAATCGGCGCACAGCGCTGAGTTGCAACAGCTTCGATTGTGCAAGGAAGAGGTGCTATACAACGCAAAAATTGAAGGCTACGATTTAAAGAACCAAAAACTGCGGTTAGAAAACGAAAAACTGCAAATTGGAAATAGCAGCAATAAAAAATAAAATGTAAAATATATTTTTTATATCGTTATTAAATTTTTGACAATATTGAATGTTTGGTTTTCGCAGTTTTGACAAAATGTTTTAATGTTCTGAGTTCTTAACTATATTACAAAAATGAGCAAAGCACGTCGCCTGAACTGTCCTATACTTTTAAGCTTTTACTTTTTATAGCGGCTCCAAAAGTAAAAAATGCACTATTTAAAAGTTTTATGAATACATATTTATAGTACACAAAAAATTAAAACAAGAAATTTAATAATATACTTTACGAGAAAAAGTGTGAGGAGGAAAATTAATCGTTAATAAAAATGTTTATAAGGTATCAAAAAAAATTAAAATTATTAATGAAAATACATTATTTGTAACACAACTAACAATAGAAATTCGTGTACAGAAACAATCTGGCTAACATTATGTATCTACTTATAACTACAACAAATCTGCAAAATATGCAATAAAAGGATCACGAAAATTCATGTTCTCCCTAGGTTCGGCATTTATGTTTGGTGGAATTTCCTCCTCTTCTGGATCAATTTGTAGATCTGGATCCGGTGGTGGTACTTCTTCCAATCTTTGCAAAGCAATGTTGTGTAAAACGGCAGTAGCGATAATTATTTGGCTGTAGCCAAGGTAACTCTTATTCCAAGAGATAAAATTGGAAAGCGCCGTTTCCACACTCCAAACAAGCGTTCTATGGGATTTCTTGATCGAATTTGCGATTCGTTAAATAACTGTTCCGCAGGAGTTGTTGGGTTTTCTAACGGAGTTATTAAATATTTGGTCAATGCATAAGCAGAATCTCCCATGAAAACGCAACCATGAAATTCGTCTGCTTGTAATCGAGCCTGTATATATGAATTATTCGGAGATGTCTTGTGTGCCTTCCTATATCTTCCAATAATTCATCATCTGAATCGGACGAATCGGAACTGATTTGGTGTAACAATGGATTAATAATTTCAAAATTGTCTTCGCATCCCGAAGAAGAGGAGGAACTGTTTTCGTGCATTTCAATATGGGTACAACAATTTTACATTAATCAAATATCACTTTTAATTAAATAAAACGGCTAACTTGAACTAATTTCAATTTTTACTTTCTGTTTGACAGGGTAATAACACACAAGGAAAATAACATGAATAAACTCTTTTCTTGTCATTATTATATTCTTAACGTCAGGTTCAGTACGTGAAACCGCCGCATAATGTTACGGTTGACTCAACGTCCGATGAATCTTCGGTTGGAGCGCTAACCGAGCATTATAAGATGCAAACTTTTTGTTGACCGTAGGTTCAGCTCAAACTGACGGTCAACCGAACATTATAAAACCGCCCCTTTAATCCCTTCTTCAGCCGAGAACGGAATTCACCTTTTGGCTTAGGAAAACCGCAGAAAAAACCTTAGCCAGGACAGTCGGCCGGGCCGGGAATTGAACCCAAGGCCACCTAAATAAAACGCGGACGCGTCAACCGCGGAGCCATCTCTCTCGGCAACATTTTGGAAAAGGAAAGGTAAATCGGTGTTGGTTCCTTCCCCGTGAAGGGGCGGGCCGCTATAGGGGTAGTTCGGACTCCGCTCCGGAGTCCTAAGCCCCTCTTCAGCCGAGAACGGATGGGTTAAAACAAGGAATTTAGATAAAGGAAAATTTCCGCGAAACGTACTGTCCCAGAATACACCTTTTGGCTTAGGAAAACCGCGGAAGAAACCTGAGCTCGGACAGTCGGCTGGGCCGGGAATCGAACCCAAGGTCTACTGAATGAAAGGTGAACGTGTTAACCGCGCAGCCATCTCTCTCGGTAATGGGAGGGGAGTTTACTCCTAAGGACGGCGTTCCGGCGCGGCCACTCTGCGAGTTGGAATCCACTTAAAGCGCCACCAGCGCCTTTTTTGAAACCAAAGCAACAAATCAAATTTATATAAATTTTAAAATTGTTGTAGCCACGTTGTCTTGTTATAAATGAAAGGTGGGCGCGCTTATTGCAGAGCCACTTCTCTCGGTACGCTAGTGTGGTAGCATTTTTTAAAACAATAAAATTTATATTGTAGCTTAGACTAGAAACAGAAACATGTTATTAAGATTAGCTTGAACAATTTCTAGAGTTATTTCCATATTCCATTAAAATAGCCAGTATTTAATTATTTTATAATTAAAATGTGCAAATTGTTAATTATTTTTAATAAATAATATTTATTTTGTAGACGTGCATTATGATAATGTCAGGTCATTACATGACATACTGTGATCGTGCAGTTTCGCTGATATTTTTATTTACAAATTTTAATTGTATTATTTAAAATTTATCAAGTATTTATGCTTGATTACTTATTTATTTGCGATGATCGGTGTCGGACCTACGTTGTGTTTTAATTATTTGCTCGTGGCTGATTTACCCTGTCTTTATCGAGGTTAAAAAGGATAAGATTTTAAGCTGATTTAAACAACAGTAAACCTTTTGAAGAATTTATTTATTCATGTGTTGAAAATATTGGTGTTATGAGTGCTAGAACCATTTATATAGAATTTGCCCGTTAGTTGTATCGAATATAGTTGCCAATCTAAATATTTACCCGTTTTACCCATACTGATACTTCTACTTGGGACTGTTTATAAATGTCGAGTATTTTGCAGTTTACGTCAGTAAAATGTGTAACTACACGCGAACAGAGCTTGCCGCAACCAATATGAAAATAGCGCCGTCACTCACCCCAATCGGCTTCCCTGCAATAGCGCCTCAATTGCTACGCCTAATTCCCTCGTAAGAGGAACAATAGCGCCGCTTTTGATACGCCTAATCAGGTACACCGACAAGAATGAGCCACTACGCCTAAGCCTATTTGATTTTGGCAATGTGCCCCTGGTAGCCCCAAATCCAAGAAGATTATATTTTATTTTAAAGTTGCAAGTCCCAGACTTGTAATATTGTAATAGAATGTTAGCAATAATGCTTTCAAACTGACGTTCAGATTTCAGCGAACTGAGTCATCTTTTAGAATTCGAAGATTGATCCCTTCCCTTAGGGAACATACTCTTTTATTAAAATTCATGTCCATCCTCCAAGAGGTTGGACTTGTTTCTTTTTCCAATAAAATTACAGACCCACTCTTTTTTAACTTTTGATTGGATAGAAGTATCAATAAAATTTTGTCTCACACTCTCAAGCTTTCTTGAACACTTGTGCTAATTGAAGCTGTCAAGTTTCCCCAATTTATGTTAATTACTACAACCCAATATTTACCCTAATCCCTAAAATGCGAGAGCGTGAAATTTTAAATATTAGATTGACCCCAATAATCCACACAACAGGCGGCAAACTCATTGATACGTGTTAACATGTGTTTTACAATATTTACATTTATGTACAAAAATGTGTGCAGCTGTTCTAAAACGACCACCTGCTTAAAATTGACTATTAAATCACAGCAATTTAGCTAAGTCAAGTGATCACTGTTAATTAAAGTCTGTATTTGCTGAAAGAAATATAATATTGCTGTAAATAAATCAAAGTTATTAGACAAGTGCATTACGTATTCTGGAAGCTCCCACTTTAAAGTATAAAACAATACAATTAAATCAAAATCAGATACAAATTATTTATTCTCGGGCAGCGCACCTTTACAATACGCAGACCTATTAAACTCACATAGTGAAATGCAACAACAACGCTCTTAAATCCAACTTTTTTCATCTATTGTTTTTAAGATAATAGCTAACATATTTTGTTTTATTGTAACGAGAATTTCAAGAGCTATTGGAAAATGCAATAAAAAATTATTTTGCTGTTAAAAAATGCTGAAACGTCATCATCGAATACGATTTTTAGTAAAATTAACTTTAAAAAGTTTTGAATTTTATTCCATATTTTTTAATAGAAACAACACAAACAAGAAATGTGTTTAAATTGAAATACGAATTTTCCGGTGACATCAGGGAAAATCAATTTTTCTTGACGTGCATTCCGCAAGTTTGTTCGATATGCTGTTTGATAGGAATAGAACACGTTCGAAAACATGTATAATCTGTGTCACTCTCTCCGGCAATACCTCCCTCTTTCTCACACACATACACAGCCATTACTTGGCGCAGGTGCGGAATCTTTACAACGCTCCGGTAACTAAAATTTTGTCGTTTATTTTTAAATTGTGGCTTATGTGTTTGTATTTAAGAATGGGAGCATTAAACGCTGTCATGTTGCTCGACCAATAAATAGTGTGTTAGTGCAAAATTACAATTATAAACAAAAACATAATAATGGTTCAAATAGTTTAGTATTACCATTCGCGTGCATCGTCGTATTATCATGAGACGGGTAATTATCGATGGAGTAATTACTAGTACATATAACTTTTTACAAGAACGCAGTAGTGCAGTGAAATTCTTTACAATTATTTCGATTTTTCGAATGATAAGAGAGATTTGTACTTTTCATAATAGCCTTTTGAGCAGCAGTTCTACGAAACACTCGATAAAAGGTATTGTTTTCATTTAGTTAATATCTTTTATTCCCCATGAATCACCATTACTTAGCATGTTCTAGGTACGTTATTTGTCTTGGGTATTTATAAGCACTATTAGTTTAACAAAGTTATGCGTTTAGTGCTTCAAATTCTTGATACTTTTTGCCTCTTCTGTTTTACGTAAGGGTTTTTTTATTACAAAAACTTTGTTAAGTTAAAAAAGTTTCCAATTTTTTTTAATGTTATGCGTCTATCTTTAATAAGTCAATTAATATAATAACGTGTAAGAAAAAACTGCAATTTCTTAGGCAAAATTAGGATTACTTGCAGGTTTATCTTTCCCCATTGAATAAGGAAAATCCAATATGTTTTTATAAGTAATACCATTATTTATCAAAATTCTGCCAACAATTTTTGTCAAAGTAAACAAGTGTTGCTTGCTTGGTTTTAAACTGCGCGAGCGCACAGCACGAGCGCAATTTCAAATCAAGGGACAAGAGTTTATGCTTTAGTCAAAATTTTCTGCACAAATTTTGATAAAAAGTGCGTATTTTGCTAAACTATTCAACCGAAAAAACTAAATAATTTCATATTATTGGGAAAATTTCGTTCAAATCAAGCTGCTAGTTAGTTCGTGTTCATAGCATTATTGTGTAAATAAGCAAAAAAAAGCTGAAGTGTGGGCTTCGAGTGGACTTTCCCATACTAAAACTTTTCGTGTTTGCAAAAGTGTAAATTTTATAATTATAACCTTCTATTCCATCCATTCAAATTTACAGTAAAATTATAGCTTTCAAAAAAAACAAATTGTAGCCAATGCTAGATACTAATACTTGCCGCTGCCGTATTTGCAAAAGTGTATCATTTAATAATTATAACGTTGTACAGTTCAGCGAGTGTTAGATTTCTAAGAAAACAAGCAGCGGGAATTTGAATGTGCGATAGCCTGTTCAATTGGTTTCCGTACCGTAACTCTACCCATAGAAGCAGCGACTACCTGCACAACCAAAGCAAGATAAGCGTCCGCTGGCGCGCCTATCGGCAGATTACAAATTCCGCTTCGGATGTCGGACAAAAATAGCTATATTAGCTTTATTTGGGAAGTTATCAATAATATGCAAAGAATAAAAGATATATTTTGTAACTAGATCTAATTAATAGGCGTAGTTAAAATCACGTAAATGCCAGAAAACGCGTTGTTGGTTTTAAATAGTATCGTTTTTTTTAAATTTTTTAAATAGTTAAAAATTTTAGCAAATCCTAATAAAGTACTTTAAATAGTGTATCGAACTGATAAAAGTTTATAACGATCAGCGTTTGCGTTTTTGAATAAATAATTAATCAATTTCAAATTTTTCAAAAATTCCTGGAAGGCGTCAGAGTAAAATTTGGGAGATAAGTAAAAAATAAAGTTGTTGTTCAATGCAAGCTCTATCGGCTCATAAAGTTTAAAAAAAATCATGTACAATGTTTGAGATTTTTTTTTAATTTTCAAAATTTTGAAGCAGCGCCATTGCGATATTTTTCGGATTTTAGAAATTAATTTTTTTTCAGCGTATACTACCTAAAAAGAGCTCTCAAATAAGTGGTAGCTGATCCCGATCAGACAACTACTTTTTCAGTAAATGGGCGTTGAAGTCAAAATTTTTAAATAGCTGTAGCAGCCGCCATTGTCAAGCTAAAGAATTCGGAAAAAAGTTTTCGATTTGCCTTAAGTTCTTCTCTCAGATTACGTTTTCAAATTTTGTTAAAAAAAAAACGCTACTAAAAAATATGTCTTCCGTTTCCGATTTCAAATTTTTTAAAAAGCTTAACTAGAACTACAATTTTCGATATACCTCTTGATTTAAAATTTCATCAAAATCGGTCCAGTACATTCGCCTGTAGAGGCGTCACCCACAGACGGTAATTTTTTAAAAACCACTTTTTTGGATTTCTTGCGCCCCAAAACGTGTATTTCCGTTAAAATCTAGATTTTGAACATTTTCATGAAATCAATACTGCGCTATACCGACCGAACGTATAGTAAAGTAAAAATACAAAACATGTTCTGTCGTGTTTTGCGATTTATTTTAAGCGTTTTATCAAAGAATAAAATACGCTAGGTGTTCCAATTTTATTGTTGGTAACTGTGGGGGTTCCGCAGCGAATATTAAGAGACCATTATTTTTCGTTATCCCCAATTTCGTTTTTTAATGGGCGCACGGCCCCCAAAAGGAGGCCCACTTTTTTGTGATTACTTAAGGACACCCTTCACCAATTTGCATAAAATTTGGTATACACACTAATCAAGTGAATTTACACGTATGACAAACTATTATTTTTAAAAATTCGCAAGAGGGCGCCCGTTACGGGCAGATGCCCTTAGTTGTTATACAGAGACTTTTTTGTCAAAAATGCTTTTAAACTTTTTATGGTAGAATAAGATACAGATTTTGATTCTCTAAATACAGTCATTCTTGTTTTTCTTTTCGTACGGCACACCGTTTACCAGATATTGGGTTTTCCTTCATTATTGCGGTGTAAACCAAACTCACAGAAACGATGATGGGTATCCCTAAAAACCCGGGTACTAGGAATTGTGTTTGGGAAACGTCTCCGATTTTCTTGCAGTGCAACTGCAGAATTACCGTCAAAAATACATACACATAATATGTGTCGGCATATTTCATATTCGTAAGTTTTCTTGGCATAGCTACTGTGCAAAAAAAACACAACACTACACAGCAACTACTTTACTAAACACAATTCAGGAAAAATTAATTTGATAGAAAAATGAATAAAAATCATAGCACACCCAGTACCTTTTTTTAAATTAAAGTTACAGGCGAGTCAGCTCTTACAAAAGTTAAAACGGTGCGCTGTATGAAAAAAAACAAAAATAACATTTTTCAGAAAATAAAATTCTACATCTGGTTCTCCCATACAAAAAAATTGCACAAAAAAGCTACTGTAGGATGGGCCTGTAAGTGGCGCCCTCTAGCTAATTTTATAAAATTATCGTTTGCCATACAAGTAAATTTACTTGATTAGTATGAACACCAAATGTCATCTAAAACGGTCAACGGTGTCCTTAAGTACTCACAAAAAACTATTTTTAGGAGCCACCTTTTAGGGGCCAGTACGCCCATTAAAAACAGAAATTGGGGAAAACAAAAAAATACGGGTTTCTTAATTTTCGGTGCGGAACAATAAAACTGAAACACCCTATACTGATATAACTGTCCAGTTTTACATATTAAGAATAACTAGTTACTTAAATTAGATGAATTTGTTCCATTTATCAGTTAATACATGATTGAGGTTTGATATTTTTATTGTATTATTTTATACACACAATCTCAATTCCTTAAATAATATAGTAAATATAAATGACAGAACGTTAGATTTAATATTGTCTAGTGTTGGTTAAATAGTAGAACTTGAAGATTCACCGCTTGTGCCGATAGATTTGCATCATCCTGCGTTGAACTCCATTCTGGTTGTTGATACGCGTAGCGCATGCTGGAGCCATGTGAAAAATTTGCCAGCACAGTATAATTTCACGAGAGCAGATTTCAAACTTATGTACGAAATGCTACGTGATAGTGATTGGAGTGTTCTTGAACAGCTTACAGATGTAGATAAATGTGTGGACAAGTTTTATCAAATTTTTAATGAAATTATCAATCATACTGTACCAAAAGTAAATAACAAAATTTCTAAATATCCTGCGTGGTTTTCTGCAGAAGCAAAACTACTAGTAAAAAACAAAAATTATCATAGATTACGTAAAAATAAATCGGAGCATCACTTGCAGGAATTTAAGAGATTACGAACTCTTGCAAAAAATAAAATTAGGATTGACTATAAAAATTATTTAGATAATATACAATTTGAAATTAAGTAAGACGTTCATAAATTTTGGAATTTTTTAAACATTAAGAAAAAGAAAGCTAACGTGGTTAATGAATATGAATATGAAAGTAAGATAGTGGGAAAAGAAGAAGCTGCTCAAGAATTCGCCAATTATTTTGAGACGGTGTACGGCGAAAAATCGGTATATGCGGTGCAGGATCAGCAGCTGAGATGGAATGATAATAATTTAGGGGTTATGACGTTAAATAAAATCACCATAGAAGAAACTAAAGTGGCCATCAAAAAGTTGAAACCTAAGAAGTCGCCTGGGCCTGATGGCATTCCTCCTTATATTTTGGGAGCCTGTGTAGATATCTTAGCTTATCCCTTGCAGGTAATATTTAATACTGCAATAAAAAGTGGCACATTTCCTAATATGTGGAAAGTTGCTAAAGTTACACCGATCCATAAAGCAGGTGATATGCGTAATATAAAAAATTATAGACCCATTTCAATTCTGTCTTCGTGTGGAAAAATCTTTGAACAAATTCTTTACAACAAATTATATATACATGTAAAAAATATAATTTCAACAGAGCAACATGGGTTTATGCAGGCAAGATCTGTACAAACAAATCTATCATTAATTGTTGATTATATTTCAGAATCATTTGAAGACTCTGCTCAGGTAGATGTAGTTTATACAGATTTTGCAAAAGCTTTTGACCGGGTGGATCATGACTTGTTGCTTAAAAAATTAGCTAATTTTAGTCTTTCTCCTTTGGCTCTGCAAATGTTCAGAACTTATCTTCAAGGTAGGCTACAGTGGGTTTATTTGCATGGCTCCAAATCTAGAAGCTTTGGTATGTCATCAGGTGTGCCACAGGGTAGCAATTTGGGACCACTCTTGTTTCTAATATTTATTAATGACCTTCCAAAAGTAATTAAACATTGCGAATGTCTGCTGTTTGCTGATGATCTAAAATTATTTTTAAAAATATGTGGTGCAGGTGATGTAGTCTATCTGCAGCAAGATCTAGATGCCATCGTAAATTGGAGTATGGCTAACAAATTATATTTTAATGTAGATAAATGTAAGATAATGAGTTATACATTGAGTAAACAGCCAGTTCAGAATGACTATATAATGAATGGCACAACACTAGACAGGGTCACATCAGTTCGTGACTTGGGAGTATACTTTGCACATAATCTAAAATATGACATTCATATTGATAAGACTGTTAGCAAATGCATGCAAAATTTGGGATTTATAAAAAGAATATGTAGTGAATTTAATAATACTGATACTCTCACTGTCCTGTACGGTTCCTTGATACGATCAAAAGTTGAGTTTGCTGTCGTGGTATGGGACCCAGGTGCTAAAGTTCATTCTCAAACATTAGAAACGGTGCAAAATAAATTCTTAAAGTATCTATATTATAAAAAATATAGAAGATATCCGGAGTTTGATTCGTACCAGGGTATTAGAAGTGAATTTGAAATCCTTAAATTGGCTCAAAGACGTGTAATTATGACAGTTCTGTATCTGAACAAGTTATTAAACAACAAAATAGATTGTATGGCGCTAAGATCAAAATTTCATTTTATGTCCCTTCGTATAGATCTCGAACGAGGAAATTGTTTAATGTAAAATATAAAACTAATATAAGAAAATCGTTCCCCATCGTAAAAATGTGTTTATGCTATGAAAAAATAATCATAAAGAACGAGTCTCTTGATGTTTTTGAGAATAACGTTCATAAGTTTAAGCGAGTCTTGGTAGAAATTGTCAAGCAACATCCTGATTTGTGTGCCTATGAGCAGTAAATCACACACCTAAGTGTGATCTTTTATATGTGATTACCTTTTCTCTTTGTTTTTTTTTATTATATTTTCTTTTTTTGTGTGTTACCATAACTATATAACCATTTTAGAGGTATAGCTATATATAAGGAGATTGTAATTAGGCGTTAACGCATGTTTTGTCCTTTTACAATAAATTAAAAAAAAAATTTACTATTGTTAAATGAGGAGAGAAAAAATGGGTGAAACAGGTCGCTGGTACTTTCCCATACTTTTTACCTCATAAGTATTCTCGCGCCAATAATGAAAAAAATTGAAGCAAGAATAACAATTAAAAAATAATAAATAAAGGTGACGCCCCAGTAGTGATTTGAACGTTTGACAGCACGGTAACAGCCCGCTCGCCCTACGGTTTATTAGATGCTCTTTGGGCTTTGGACCAAAAAACCGCTATAAATACTTTATTTTAAAAGTTATCAAAAATATATAATTAAGTCAATCACTATAAAGCATTTCTAAAATTACTTTATTTTAAGAAATTACAAGGCGAGAGACGTTTCACTTCAAGTTGTCACAAGAATGTGAACTGAGGACAATATTTTTACAATTCTTATGCATATATGTATAATCTAACTAGTAAACAAATACATTGAGTTCACCATTGATAGAGTGTGGTAAATAACCAACAGTGATTAGAAGAATTCGGAGTTTGAATGTTTTCGATAGATTAGTTATCTTATGGGAACTAACCAGCAGTGTTGGGTAAGATACTTTTAATTTGTATCTAGATACAGATACAGGTACTTTTAAAAAAGTGTATCTAGTTACAGATACAAGATACATTTTACTAAGTGTATCTAGATACAGATACAAGATACTTTTAAATGTATCTAGATCCTTCTCAGATACAAATTAGATACCTACTTTAAAAAATTACACTTCCAGAAATGGAAGCGCGCATAAACCATGATAATATTATTTTTAAAGAAAATCTGACGGAATTTGGGGTTGTTAACAAATCGATAATAATGTAATCACAAGGTATAACTAGCAGACTAGCACAAAAATTGATTCTGGACGTGTCCACTACTTCTATTTACACTGAGGAAACTTCAAGTTTTGTCAAGACAAGCCTACCGCTGGTTATGAGATTTACTTGGAAATTCCCAATATCCAAAACAGCAAGGGCGGTTATTGTATTGCCACAATGGGTAAATGTATACATAAAACCTTAAGCTTCTTACAGTTCTTATCCCCTGAAAATGGGGATGTTTGAATATTTATTACCATTACCTATCTTAAGACGTATTTGGGGTTTTCTGCAAAAGTAATTAATGCTAAAATTTAAATGTCCAAATATGTCCTAAATTTTAAATTGAAGAAATGTTTTAATAAACTTCGAAAACTACATAAAATAAATTATAATTCTAATTAAGAATGTATCTAGGATCTTTTATTGTTTAATAAAAAAAGATACCGCTTAATAGGATCTAGATACAGATACAAGATACAATTTTATAAACGTATCTAGATACAGATACTAGATCCTTGAATAGTATCTAGATCCAGTATCTAGATACATGTATCTAGATACTACCCAACACTGCTAACCAGTGGACGTAATTATATATAAAATGAAAATTATATTTTTTAACTAGAGATAATTGATAAGCGTAATTTTATAGTGTTTTAAAATATTTTTTTATCCTAATAGATTATTTCAAATGGTCTATTAAACTGTTTAAAGTTTAAAAGAATTGGCGTTTTTGAATAAATATATAAAATTACAAGATGACGTCAGAATCAAATTTGGGAGATTAGTACAAAATAAATTTGTAGTTCATCGCAAGTTATATGGGCTCACCAAGTTAAAAAATGATGTGGGCAGTTTTTGAGGAAGTTTTTTGAAAATGTCCAAAATTTTGAAAAGCTAGCTGTTAAGACTTAGTTTTATTTTATTGAATTCGTGTTTCTTTTTTTATTATTTTTAATGAAAATTGCGCGACATTGTACGTAGAATGCAGTGTTACTTTTGCACCCTAGTACCTACTTCCCGTTGTATCCGTCTCCCACCATTTTTTTCCTTACCACCCGTCCAGCAGCAGAGGGCTTCTTGTCTTCTTAGCGTCGATACAGTAGAGTCAATTTTTGCCATCGATTTACTTTAAACATCGTTGCTTTGTGTGAAAAGAATTCGTACGTCGAGTTGGTGCGGCGCGGCGTGGACTCCAACCAGAATATCTTGGACAGGAGTGGCCAAGGTCACAATATTTCTTAACCGCGAAATATCCTGCTGTCTGGTAAGTAACATAACACTTACGTATTTATCGTTCTTTGATTTGATATTTCGTTGCATAATTATACACTAGCGTTCTTACAATTTTCATATTTCTAAAAATACTATTACTTCACTGGATTATACTCATTAAGGGCTATTAAATAATATGACAATTTGTGATCGGGCGTTTAAGTCAAAATTATTAAATACTTCGTAGCAACCTTAGTTTTGAAGATATAGCATTCAGTAAAAAACTATTTGATTTATCTTAAGATTCACTACAATACGTCCTTATCAGAAGTTCAAAAAATTTTTTTAACAATCTATTCCAAAAAATGTCAAATTTCCGGTTTCGGTTCTGGTTGAAGACCTTACATGGAACTAACTGAAATTAAACAATTTCTACAACCAAATTTTATAAAAATCGGTTAAGGGGTTCCGCACCCACCCACAGACAGAAATTGTTTAAAAACCATTTCCTTGAACCCCGAAACGTGTATTTCCGCTAAAATCTGCAATTAGAAAATTGGCAAAAAATCATAACTTTCCATACTTCAGCAGAAGTATGAAAAACAGGGCCGTAGCTACCAGTGTTCGGTGAGTTCCATGAAAGGGCCCGGGGCCCTAAAGGGCCGCTGGCCATTATACAATTTTTTTGCCTGATTAATTATATTGATAAAAACTACGACTAAAAATTGGTTTATCATAGCTATGTTACAGGCAAAACTAAAGCGTATACCTATTCAATTAAATAATGCAGTAATACATTTAAATAATAAACAAAACGTCGAAAAGAATATTCTTTTTCTTAACATTAGCTTTAGTTAAGAAATAATGGCTATATATAGCCGGGCCCCTTATAAGGGGCCCGGTCATTCAATTATACACACGGGTCCGCAAAGATGGTTGCTACGGCCCTGATATGAAAGTAAAAATCCCCAAAATTCCACTACTGAAAATTGTCAGTACAATTTTATTTGATTGGTGCAAAAAGAGCAAATACCAAAATATTATTGGTGCATTTGAATAGTTTGACGTGTGAATTAAATAATAAATAGTCAAATGAACAGTCCTCAAAATTTACTTATTAATCAGTTTATAGACGCTTCCGCAAAAATACAAAACCGGGTCGTTTATTTTTAAACTGTTTTAAATCTTTGAAAAACAATACAGTGTATCCATTTGTAATGTAACCTCAAAGCCTACTTACAAGTTCGCTGACATTTGTCTTTTTTAGATATCACGTTATCGTCAAATTGTTAATATAACAACATAATAATATGTCTTGTTCATTTGATGGAACTGAACAGTTTTTATTGCATAAATTAAAAGAAATGCCAAAAAACATGAATATAACACCATTGCAAATTGACAAATAATTGTTTTGAATTTGTTATTGTACTGTGCAGTAATTTCATTACACATTGTTCTCGTAAATTTGTTAGCAATGACTTGCAGTAGTCGTTATATTTTACAGTCATGCATATAATGTAGGTGCAAAAACCGCGATAAACAAGCCCACAAATTAAAATCAATATTTAGTCACTCAAGTATTTTCATTGATAATATTATTAATATTTAATGTTCAACAAATAGTTTTTTGCCGTTGTTACGCTTGTTGTTAAATAATTATTACTTTGTTGTGTTATTTACGAGTAAAAAACGCTTGCATTTTGCAGCTGTGGGTTCGTTTGCTGTTGATCAATTTTTCTGTAAGTATTTGCCTGTATTTCATTGAAAGCAGTTTTGTTAAAGAGTTTATTATTTGGAACTGTTATTCCTAAATTATCCGTTTTCTTGTGGAACATTAATCAAAAAAACCACGAATGATTTATGATAATCGGCTATAAAGACATAAAATCACATAATGTATTACATAGTTTATTAAAAAGTCTATAGTTACATGATAAAGTTAAAATAGGTCGCTTAAAAACATCCTACTGAGCTGTACTTGAAAAATACTACCTAATGTTACTGCAACAGTAGTAAAAGAACCATAGTAATCGATATCGCAACTTGCTTTAAACCACCGTAAGCAAACGATCAATTGGACGCAGAAAAAGAAACACAAACATTAAAGCCGTACAAGCTGCATGTTTAAGAACAACTAGCTGAATCCGTAGACTACGCCCCACGCAAGCTTTTGAAATCAAGCGCCTTACGTGACTGGATGTCCTGATAATTATCCCTGCAAAAACAGCACCGGAAAAATCACCAAAACAAATCCCCAGGTAAACAAGCCCCAGAATAAAATCCCCGAAAAAATTTCCCTGGAAAAAGTCCCGGTAAACGCATTGACGGGTAAAACCAGTCCCTGAAAACCAGCCTTTTCACAGTTTTTACTATTACCACAGATAAGGTTAACACTACAGATATACGACCCCTTATAAAAAATGTCCGCCCATATTTGGAGACGAAATTAGCGTTAGTTTGGCTACAACGCGCCGGACCAATTTTAGGGCGCTGCTATAGCTATTTGTTTATTACTGTTGAAATGTGTTGGAAACTGTTTTATCGCGAATTTGAATGCATCTGTCACAGATGACGTTAAAAACCTGACCTTATCTGGGATCTGGTTAAAGCGCGTATTTTATATTTTTCTTGTATTTACTGTTTACTGAAATTTGATATATCAGAAAAAGTATCAGTTCTGAATTGTGATAAATAATAAATATTCAACATGTCGACTGTTGTAGAATTGGCTTCAATATTAATTATTTACGAAAAATTGCAATTTGACAATTAAACATGGCAGATGGCTGTCTAACTTTTGGTTTGAATATGTGCTAAGTAATCTGCTCAATTACAGTCATCTGTGACTTAATTATAAATTGTCATTGTAGCGCCATCTATTTGCAGATTATTAATCATATAAAACAAGCTGCCGATAGCTCCCATATTTACCGTATATCTGTAGTGTTAACCTTATCTGTGCTATTACAAAAATTTTCTTAGATAGTGTTCCCCCTAGACCTATTTTAATACCAAACTTCATCCCCATCTGTCAATTCGTTTTTGAATAATAAGGCGCTTAAATGAAAAACTCAAAAAAGCATAGCGACTGCCATATTTCAGCTATAAAGTTAGGAAAAAAGGATTTTGATTTGCCTTACGGTCTTCTATTAAATTCTGTTCTCAGATTTAGCATTATTGTTTTGCTGTAAAAATTCTAGCAAAAATAACATAGTTTAAGGGATTTTCCCAGGGCTGGTTTTTTCGCAGATGTTTTGTCTTAAATTCACTACGTGACTTTTACAAAAACATTCGCTGCAAATATTGCAAACAAAATTGTACATAAGCTGTGTCGAGATGTAAGAACATAGTCCATCGTCACCAAAAGTTGAGACAGGCGGAAAGGATCTAGATTTGGTATACACGTTGAGTGTGAATTCAGAGACAGTTGAGTTGCTTATTTATTATTAGCGATAAAAAAATGTATAAATAAAAGTTATACAGTTTATGAAGGCGAGTATTTTGGGCATACAAAACAAAATGGCCGACTTCCGGTTTAAGCGGAAGCAGATCAATTTTTATTTAAATGGAACATCTTGTATTTTTAGGCTAATTTGATTGTAGGATAAATTCTGTTGAAGAAACTATACTGCAACTGTAGACCTAATGCTAATAATAAGCGAGATATTTTGATTTAAAGCAACGCATGTAACCAATGGTAATGATTCTAAATCAAGTGGCTGTTAGTAAGAAAATGATAAACGCAATAAACAAACCTAAAATTCATGTTAGTTAGACATCGGATGTTTATTATATTTTTAAAATTTCTAAACAAAAATCCATAGGAGTTAGGTTAGGTGACCCGCTATACAATGTTTAGCGCCATTTGCGATCTTAGTCAGTACTATTTCATGTATTGTAGTATGTTTATAGAGTTTCCTATCTATATAAACGTATTATATTTTTTATCTATGGTTGACAGCGTCTCGATTGGCAATTTAAAAAAAAGGTGCCCTAGTTTATTCACATACTTTAGTGTGACAAATTCTACACGTTCGTTTATCGGTTTTGTTATTTAATTAACAACACCTTCCTACGATCAATTGCAATGTTTTTATAATTTTTTTTTCTCTTTTCAGTGATGTATTATTTTTAGGCTTGCATCACAAAATTTTCGAAGTAAAGCGATTTTTGTGAAAATCTTAAAAAATAACCAAATGAAAATATTAAATATTGTTATCAATAATAGTCTGTTTTAATTAATCTGAATAAAATTTATTCGTTAGAATCATTCATAATGACAGTATTATCCTATACATTAGTTAGAAATCCATTTGAACAAAATTGTATTGAATTATCAGATAACATATGACAAGTTTTCTCAGGCTTACCTGATGCACTGCTCAGTGCTCTATTCACTCTGAAGATGCAAGCTGCAATGACTTGCAAAACGTTAGTTTGTATGGGTTCACAAACAGCTAACAGGCATAAGCCGATTAAGTATTATTGTCTTGGCAAACAAAATACATTAAGATCAAATCCTTGTCCGCCCCAAGGTTTAAATAAACTAAGCACACGGCCCTGTTTAGGCAGCTTGTAAAGGCAGACAAGCTACAGGTCGGTCCTTACCTGATTATGCTGGGTGTAGTTCCCAAATGACGACGCGGTCTAAGCCGAAAGTAAATTGTAATATTGACAGTCGAGAAACCGCTAAAGTCTCAAAGAATATAACTGCTACATAACCACTGATATTGTTAGAATCAAACGTTTTTAAATTTTCTAAAGTAGGCTATTGTTTGCCGCTCCTGTTTACTGATGTAACTAACATTTAACGTTGATATAGGTCTCTCCATCCTTAAAATTTTCCTTCTATTTGCTTCTTTAAATCTTAATCAAATCTTCATCGTATACCACCCACAAAGGGCTCTTAAACAAGTTGTAGTTAATCCCAAACCGACAGCTAATTTTTGATTAAATTGGCGTTAAAGTCGAGAGTTTCATAAAATCGTAGCGGCCGCCATTTTTGAACCAGATAGTTTGTGAAAAAGTTTGTGATTTGCCGTAAGTTCTTATCTCAAATCCCGTGCTCAAATTTCCAAAATTTAGTTTTGGAAAAAAGCCTGCCAAAAAAACATGTCTAACTTCCGCTTCCGGTTTTCAATTTTTTTGGAAAGCTTAACTAAAACCACAATTTTTGATATACCTCTTCATTAAAAGCTCATCAAAATCGGTACAGTACTTTCGCCTTTCGAGGCGTCACTCACCCACCCACAGACAGACATTTTTTAAAACCATTATTTTGGGTTCCTTGGGGCCCCAAAACGTGCATTTCAGTTAAAAACTATATTTATGAAATCAATACTTTGCTATACACCGAGCTGGGTAAGTGGGCAACGGAAGTAAAAAAGTATTTAAAAATACTCGAATATTAAATATTTATTAAAAAAGGGGATTTTAAATACTTTATTTAAAATGCTCTATATTTGAGTAATCGATTGCATTTTCAAATATTTTCTTAAAAAGCTGCTTTCAGTATGCATTTCATAAAAGCTTTAGAGAACCCTTATTTAAATTAAAAAATTTTATTACAATAACTTTTAAAAGTTTTTTAAAACATAACTGCAACCAAATATTTATATCTCATGTTTTATTAGTAAAAACAATAACAACACAAATACTAAAAGCCACATAAAAAGAGTAAATAATAAATAAAATATAAAATTCTTATACAAAATAAAACTACAATATCTTAAAATTTGGTGAAAACAGTTTTACAGTTTATTCTAAAATTTCTAGTAACCCTGGAAAAAAATCAAAAGCTACTATTCTACAGTAGTTATTTACGTTATAAGGCCGGGAGATGACGTATTACAGTAACGTGTCGAGATGTTTCCGGATGAGGCGACGAAGGAGTTGAATCTGGAATTTCGATACGAGCATTGTAAGATCATCTCACGGCCGTGTGACGTACAACATTTTATTTCATACTGTATCGCTTTTCCAAATTTTTAAATAAATGATAATAATTTAATCAAGCAAATTATTAAGAATAATCTGGTTGCCTTATTTAGAGCAACGATAGCAACCAAATGTTTAAAATTTTTTCTTGTTTTGTGATTGGCGAAAGATTGCGAAGCAACACTTCCCGGCCTAGTACTGTAATGTGTCATTTCCCGGACTCACATTAATGACGTAAAGTAGTGTACGGTGGACAGTATGAAATAAAATGTATTAACAAAAAGAAACAAGGTGTCTGCTTAAAAATTGTGCTTTGGAGGATTAATCATGGTTGCGTACGAAAAAAGTCTCTCTACTGGTGCCGAAGTGTACGAAAAAAATCTTACTAATTGGACAATTTTTCAAAATATTTATTGCAGTTCTTGGGTCTTGTACGTATTGCAACAATTTTAATGTTATTTTCGTTTAAATTAGGTCCTGATTGTAGTTTGGTTGTGGAGGCAAAAATTCAGACGTTTCATACAAAAGTGAGCGACTTTGAGTTTCGCTAAAATAAAACAAATCATCTTCAATTTTAGGTGTTTGGCTACTCTCTACTTCAGTGTTTGTAGCATCACTGCTTGTTAAATCATATGCCGCGTTGATTATAACTCTGTATATATTTTCAGCGTCCAGATAGTGATGTAATAAAGACTGGTGTTTGCACTGTATTCAATTGTTTTCATCTACAAACTATGACAACCTCAGGGCTGCTTGTAAATTTTATCAACAGATGGAGCCACTGTAAATGTCAATTTTATTTTAAAATAAATTTGAAAAGTAAGAAGATTTTTTATTTATGTATTACCACGGTAATATTCTAGGTAAAAATGCCAAAATACTGTTGTTTGCACGGCTTATCAAAATTGGCAAAGTGAATTTACCTATTTTGCTTACCTGTAATTGCTAATTATATAATCAGTAAATAAATGGTTTGTATTAAATTTATGCTTTGTACTAAGTTAAGTTTATGCAGTGACTGGAAGAACGCTTACATTTCGTAACAGTAAGTAGGGCCGGCGGGTGGTCTAGTGGTTAAAGTCCCAGGCTTTGAAACTAGACTCTCAATGGCAGCTGGTTCGAATCCACTGCTCGGCGGTAATTTTTCTGAACAAGTTAAATCCGACGGGTCCATGGATGGTGTATGTAGGTGTGTATGTTGGGTTGCATGTCTTCAGGGGTGGGGTGCATGATAGACCGGTGAAAGAGCGCAAGTCCGCTGAGCCCGGGTAAGGGGGTGGGATAGGAATCATGGGGTCGTGCTCACGCACGGCTTCATGATTCTTAAACAAAAAAAAAAAAAAAAAACAGTAAGTAACGAGTTCTATTATTCTAGTGACTACTTCTGTTATGAATACAGTTTGCTTTTGCACTATAAAACCAGCTTATTGTGGCGACTTGTTTGTCCAATATTGTTGGTTGTTGGTCTTATTTGGATTTTTGTATCATTATACCTTTTTTCCAACTAAAAACCACTACAAAAATAACTACAATAATTTTTAAACATTACGTAAAAATGCAGAATAAATGTTACAGTTACTTGCATATTTCATTAATAAAAGTAAAAATGAGCGAAACACTTCGCCTGGACTTTCCTATACTTATAAATTAACATTGTTTAATATTTTCCAACACTTTTGATATACACCTGTCTAGAAACGCAAAAGCAGTGTTTTAAAAAAAACTATAAAATAAAAAAAAAATTTTGGCCCCAACCGAGGCTCGACCCCACAACTACTTATGCAGTAAAACGGCAGTGCACTCGAACACACCCGCATATCCATCCATGCTATTCCGAATCTGTTCGTTATCGTTAAATAAGTGCCTATTGAATGCGTGCGCAATAGAAATGCATAGAACGTTCAAAACTCTCGTCACTTCCGTACAAGAATACAACTGCTGTAGAAAGTATGTGAAATTCTTCTAAGGACAAAAAGATTATTAAGGGGCAAAAAATTCGATTTTTTGATTTTTTGTAAAAAGATTCTCCTAGAGCAAACAAAAGAAGAAATCAATTTTTTAATTTTGTTGCGAAAATTTTGGGGGGGAGGGGGAACAGTAGCCCCCCTAAATATTAAATTATCGAAAAAATATTATGATATTCGGATTTTGCTATCAATGATGAGCTATTTTGCTTTAACAGAAATATTTTATTGCCCCCCGTTAAATAAATAAAAGGGTACCAATTTTCAATTTTCAAAAAATCACAGAGGGCGTCACAGTGAAATTATAGCAATGCGCAAAAAAATAAATTGTAGAAGATTCTCAGCTCTATCAGCTCAAAAAGTTTAAACAAAAACGTGTGGGCAGTTTTTGAGAAATTTTTTTTTGAAAAATTCCAAAATCTTGGAGTGATGTCATTGCGATCGTTTTTATATTTTCAAAATTAATGATATTTCATGGTATAGTACCCTTGAAGGGCTACCAAACAAGATGTAGTTGATTCCAATCAGATAACTGGTTTTTGAGTAAATGGGTGTTAAAGTCGAAATTTTCAAAAATTCGTAGCGGCCGTCATGTTGAAGCTAGAGAGTTCGGTAAAAAAACGTTTGATTTGTTCTAAGGCCTTCTATAATTTTCACTATTCCAATTTCCAAAATTCCGTTTCTGAAAAAAATGCTACCAAAAAAACATGTCTAACTTCCGCTTCCGGTTTCGGATTCTTTTTAAAAGCTTATTTTGTCGATGAATTTTTGATATACCTCCTCATTCCAAAGCACATCGAAATCGGTCCAGCCGTTCCGGAGATATGAGCGTTACCCACACACCCACACACCCACCCACACACACACACACCCACAGACAGACATTTTTTAAAAACCACTTTTTTAGGATCCTGGAAGCCCAAAACATGTATTTCCGTCAAAATCTCGATTTTGAAAATTTGCATGAAATCAATACTTCCCTATACTGAAAGTATAGGAAAGTAAAAATGAAAGTCACTATTAACCTAACTTTAGCAAATAAGTGTTGTATACAAAATAGGTGTCAAAAATGGTCAAGTAGTGATATAAATAATTATCAAACCACGCCAAATTTGAAATATACCTGAAATTTGTGGTTTTAAGAGCGCCATCTATGCGCAAATCTTATAAAGAGTCCCGAGATTGTCAAACTTTTAGGATAAGATTTTTATATAAACAAATGGTAGGAGTTGCAACACCACACTCGTCTTTACATCACTGTCCAGATCATACACATTAACCCATCCCGTTTTTATATTTGGGCAAGTAACGGCGGAAATAATTTCACAATTGATTTCTTCATTTACGGAATAAAATGTTGCAAAACTTTTCAAACATACTTTTTGTATACTATCTACAATAATATGGTTGTTTGTTTCAAATTTGTCTTTTCTTTTATTATTTATAATTTTACTTCCAGAGATACTAAAGATGGTAAAATGATTTCAGAATCTGCGAAGTTTTGTTTTATTTTCAAAGCAGTCAATAAAGATTTTGGTTCTTTTGATTTGAAAATCTGCATAAGGAATCGTAAAAACAATTCCATCTTGCAACGGAGGCCGCGGGAATAGCTTAATGTGTTCCTTAATATATTTTTTATTATTTCTGTAGTTTTCGGACTCCAGCACATTTCCATAATTAAGTGGATTTGTGCAATATTTTTGTGTTTCAATCTCAATGATTCAACGGAATTATGGTTTTGGTAGCATTAGCATTTACTAAAAGATTTAGGGTGTGACTCGCACAACGAAAATGATGCCATAAAGTAAATAGCTTCGCTGCGAAGCTATTTACTTTATGATGGGGCCAGCGGGTGGTCTAGTGGTTAAAGTTCCAGGCTTTGAAATTAGACTCCCAGCGGCAGTAGGTTCGAGTCCTCTGTCCGTCGAAAAGTTTTCTAAATAAGTTAAATCCGGCGTGTCCATGGATGGTGTGTATGGTGTGTATGTTGGGTTGCATGTCTTTCAGGGGTGGGGCATGTTAGACCGGTGTATAGTGCAAGTCCGCTGAGCCCGGGTAAGGGGGTGGGATGCGAATCATGGAGTCGTGCTCACGCACGGCCTCATGATTCTTTAAGAAAAAAAAACTTGATGATGCGGTAACTGCGATATTTTGATATCTATTTGTGTTTCATTATTTCCGTTTTTCTGCAATGTTCACCAATTTCTAGAACTTCAATAAATATCATTTAAGGGTAGTTTTCCCAGTGCGTTCTGGTAATTCCCCTATGTTCAAAAGTTATTTCAAATATAACAAAAGTATTCGAGAAATATTTCGAATACTAAATACTCTAATTAAAAATAATGAATACACTATACTAAATACAAAATTTAAAAGTATTTAAATAATAAATACTAAATACTGAAAATGTATATAAAACACACAGTATTTTAACTACTTAAGTATTCGAATACTACCCAGCTCTGCCTATACGGAAGATGTGGCAAATTAAAAAATAATTTGTACGTAGAATTTTAACAAGAAACACATACTGGTCCTTAGTTGACGTTATGTTGTATTGTAAAAACAAAAGAAAATGGGACAGGTTTTTTTTTCCAAAAAGATCTCATCGGGCAACTCTATGATCTTTCCACACCCCACTTAATCCGGATCAGCCTATTCGGCTATGCACGGGTGTACCTGCTTACCCCAAATCTTAACACATTCTTAACCTGGACGTCCGAGAATTTCTGAAAATAAGCAGGCTGTGCCTTCCAAACTTTCCAAAGTTTTTTTGCAAATAATTAATAGTTCAAAAGTGTGACCCAATACCATATTTTAAATATTATAATATATAATATTAAAAGTAGCACCAAATCTATGGTATAAACTACCATGATATTTAAGAATTTATAGCACTTTAATGTATACAAGCTTCAACAATTTATTCCACGAATATAAGTTCCGGCCTTATATAATAGTACAATAATAAACACTTCAGTTTGATTTCAATTAAGTAGTCACTTATGACGCTGATGGTGACTGTCTACTTATTCACAAAAAGTAATAACCATCTCCCAGTTTTGTAACTTTTAAGACAATTATTTCCTTTGCAGTTTGAGAATAAATAAACAATGATAATATAATATAATATAAAGTTTATTTATCAATTCTAGCTTTACTTCGCTGAAGTCCATATTTATTGATTATAGGTATATAAAATACTTAACTACTTCAACAGTATTATTTTGCTTATTTTAACCTTATAAGGTTAAAATAAATAAATATTGTTGAAGTAGTTAAGTATTTTATATACAGATAATCATTAAATATGGACTTCAACGAGGTAAAGCTAGAATTTATAAATAAAGTGATGTCATCTTCGTTAGAAGAACAAGCTAAAATGTACAAGAAGTTCATGATCAAACATGGTGTAGCAACACAGAACGTTTGGTTTAATCAACAATGTCAGAAAAAGAAGCTCATTCCAAACTACATTAATATCTCTACCAAAACCAAAAACAGCATAACAGAGAAGATAATCAGAAATGCTGAACAAAGATTGTTGAAAGAATAATCAAAAAGATGGTTTAGAATTACAGACAATTTGCACATTTATTTAAAGGTTCTTTACACAGAACTCGCTCACAAATTACATCAAATTGAGTTTGACGTATTTGACAATGACATTAAAGAATTAGTTTGTAGAATAAAGTTTAAAAAATACACAATGCTGAAAAATAAATTTTTGAGATTAGAACAACACACACGTGCACTTCAACCACAAAGAAAAGCTGACACAATAATAAATTTTCATCCTCGTCTTCAAAATTTATCAAACACAGATTTTAATGACTAACAGATGAAATTCTTAAATGGGGATTTAAATTTTTCCTTTTCCACAATTTACCAATAATATTAAAGAAATTTAGCAGTCAATTCTCAATTGATTCTTAAAGAAAGACATTTCAATTATGCAAAATTTCAAATTGCTAACTTATTAAAAGAGATGTCAATAAATACCAATAAATCAAAAAATAAAATAAATAATCAATATAATTTATTACTTAAACCGATTAAAGAAAAAATTTCAGTAAATAATCTATTTTCTGTCAAGGCAGATAAAGTAAACACGTTAGTTATGTTACCCAATGACATTTACATAGAAAAAATTAATGGTTTTCTAACTAATTCAAACTTAAAAACTTTAACTAGTAACTTTATTTATAACTTCCAGCTTTACTTCGTTAAAGTCCATATTTAATGAGTATCTGTATATAAAATACTTAATTACTTTAACAAATCTATTTATTTTAACCTTATACGTATTTCGGCATGTTTACATGCCATTGTCAAAGGTTATATGAAAAAGTAAACAGTTAGTGTTGTTATAGCAATAGAACTATGTTACTTATCTTGGTAATCGTCTGCAGATGACTTGATTTCTCATTCCAAAACGTCCAGTAGAGGAGAATTTAAGAGATCAATTTGCTCATTCATTAACGGTACAGTTTTTAAATGTTCGTGAATTTTAAAAGCTTCTAGTATATCTAATTTACGTTTATCATCACAAAAGTGTAAACATTTTATGGTGTTATTAGATGTCATTGAATGATTTTGTTCTAGTAAGTGTTTAGCGTAATTGGATTTATGTGGGTGTTTGTATTTGTAACAACGTACGTGTTCTTTATACCTAATATCAAAATTTCTAATTGTCTGGCCTATATAAACAGAATTACAATGCGAACAATTTAATTTGTAAATGCCTGATTTTAGCAAATCGTCTGTTTTTGATTTTTCATTAAACACAGTGTTTAAGATGTTCCTAGTTGTTTTAAAGCTTACTTTATATTTATTTGTTTTGTTTATAATTTTAGCAATTTTTTCTGATTTGTCACCAATATATGGGATCGAAGCATATTTAATTGTATCGAACGAAGTTAGGGTATTCGGATAAATTTTTTGAATGGCTAATTTATAATCTTTTTCTTTAATTAATGTATCAATAAGTTTAGTATTATAACCATTACTGTATGCAATTTGTTTAATAATTGAAATTTCTCTATTATAATTAACTTCATCTAAAGGGACCGTCAAAGCCCTATGTATCAGGGACCTGTATGCTGCTAATTACTATACCACACGATTCTTGTCACCATAAAACACATAAATTAGCATTATACAGGTCCCTGATACATAGAGCTTTGACGGTCCCTTTAAATGAAATTAATTATAATAGAGAAATTTCAATTATTAAACAAATTGCTTACAGTAATGGTTATAATACTAAACTTATTGATACATTAATTATAGAAAAAGATTATAAATTAGCCATTCAAAAAATTTATCCGAATACCCTAACTTCATCCGATACAATTAAATATGCCCCAGAAAAAAGATTATAAACAAAACAAATAAATATAAAGTAAGTTTCAAAACAACTGGAAACAGCTTAAACACTTTGTTTAATGCAAAATCAAAAACAGACGATTTGCTAAAATCAGGTATTTACAAATTAAATTGGTCGCATTGTAATTCGGTTTGTATAGGCCAGACAATTAGAAATTTTGATATTAGGTATAAAGAACACCTACTAAAACACAATCATTCAATGACATCTAATAACACCATCAAATGTTTACACTTTTGTGATGATAAACGTAAATTAGATATACTAGAAGCTTTTGAAATTCACGAATATTTAAAAACTGTACCGTTAATGAATGAGCAAATTGATCTCTTAAATTCTCTTCTATTGGACATTTTGGAAGAAGAATTCAAGTCATCTACAGACGATTAGGTACCGAGATCATGTCACCAAGTTCTATTGCTATAACAACACTAACTGTTTACTTTTTCACATAACCTTTGACAATGGCATGTACACATGCCGAAATACGTATAAGGTTAAAATAAATAAATATTGTTGAAGTAATTAAGTATTTTATATACCTATAATCAATAACATAAAGTGTTTTAAGTCATGTACTACCCCTCTAAAAAATTATTAGATTTTGGGAACAAATACATATTTGTTACTTTGTCTGTAGTTCGTGTAACTAAATATTAATAGACCCAACCAATTGAATAACAGATGTAGCTAATAGAGATTTGTTATAGCTTTTAACAAATACTAGTTGATGAAAATAGATAACTAAGTCGAAATCAATTTAGTGTTGTGAACAAAATCTCTTTAGTACCTCAGCAAATCAGTGTTGGTTTCGCAAAAGAGTTTAATAAGTTGTTGAAACAAATTATGTTCTGTGCTAGAAAAGTTTTCAGAACCAATAATTCTACTGTTAGTCATAATATAATTTTGCAGACACTGTAAAGCCTGTTTATTTCGCTCCGAGGTGTTCTTGAAGGAAAGCGTGTATTAATCTAAATTGTATAATTGTATTTTTTGATGCATGTGGTGCATGTAGAGTTTGATCAGTGCCAGTGTGTAACAGCTGATGATGTAATAAATTGGAATGTTTAATTAGTGGCCATCATGAAGTTGTAACGTAAATTTTGTTTAAACTGGCTTAGTAGAGAAGGAACATTCAAAAAAAAACATTTGAAGTTAGGAAATACTTGTAATTTAGAGCGCCACGTACTTTATTGTTCCCATGAAATTCATAAAAGCCAATATACCACTACAAACTACGAAATATAGCTATGGCGAACCCAATAAACATGAATTTGAAAAGTGGTTAAAACAATTAAATACTGCAAACATGCAGTTTATTTAAATTGTGCTCAATAATAGATTAACGATGTATGTAACAAGCGTACAAAAAGAACACGTTTAGTATAACTAACAATAATCAAAACGGTTAACAACTATACTAATTATCACATACAGAATAATGAATTTACAATTTGGCTAATTATTACAGTAAGGACAATAACCCAACCAGGATGCTAAAAGACGTTATTGCTAAGTAGATACTTATCGCTTCGTCTGCTGGATATCCCTGATAATAGTTTTTTTTGTGTTTAGCCCAGGATTCTCGCTACATAATCCAGCCAAAGTAATTGCCTTAGTCCTATAAATTAATTCTGGAATTTTCCATTTGATCTCGGCAGGGAAGGCTACCAGCCTCAAATTAGACTGGAAAAAGATAACAAAACGAATGCCAGAAAACGCGTTGTTGGTATTAAAAAGTATCGTTTTTTATCTTCATTTTTTGAATAGTTAAAAATTCTATCAAATCCTAATAACGTACTTTAAATAGTCTATTGAATAGATAAAAGCTTATAACGATAGGCGTTTGCGTTTTTGAATAAATACTTAATCAACTTCAAATTTCTAAAAATTCTTGGAAGACGTCAGAGTAAAATTTGGTAGATAAGTGAAAAACAAATTTGCAAGCTCTATCGGCTCAGAAAGTTTGAAAAAAATCGTGTGAACAGTGTTTGAACATTATTTTTTTGAAAGTTTTTAAAATTCTGAAGCAGCGCCATTGCGATACTTTTCGGATTTTCTAAATTAATTTCATTTCATCGTATACTACCTATGAAGAGTTCTCAAACAAGTGGTAGCTGATCCCGATCAAACAACTACTTTTTGAGTAAATGGGCGTTAAAGTCGAGATTTTCAAAAGGTTGTAGTGGCCGCCATTTTGAAGCTAGAGAGTTCAGTAAAGAGATTTTCGGTTTGCCTTAAGTTCTTCTCTCAGACTGCGTGTTCAAATTTTCAAAATTTAGTTTCGGAAAAAACGCTACTAAAAAAACATGTCTAACTTCCGTTTCCGGTTTTTGATTTTTTTGACAAGCCTAACTTGAACTACAATTTTTAATATACCTCTTGATTTAAAATTTCATCAAACTCAGTCCAGTACTTTTGCCTGTAGAGGCGTCACACACCCACCCACCCACAGACAGATACTTTTTAAAAATCACTTTTTTGGGTTCCTTGGGCCCCAAAACGTGTATTTTCGTTAAAATCTAGATTTCGAAATTTTGCATGAAATCAATACTTCCCTATACCGAAGGTATGGGAAACTTAAAAAATTGGAAAAATTGGCGGAGAGTACAACTATTCGGAACTGCGCTATCACAAGATGTACGAACGAAGAAGCATAATTTCGGAGTTATAAACCAAACTTTTTTTATTGCGATTATTCATTTGAATACCGTAATTAAACCGGAAGCTTACCACAGTATCTACCAATTAATGCAAAAATATGCGTGATTCGTCTTTATGACCTCTAAAATCGAGGTGCGTAAAAGTATTAAAATGAATCATTATAAAAATAAACAAATTAGACTTTTAGATTTAAAAAAATGTGTATTTTCAAGTTTGGAAATATAGTAACGGCGGACAGGAACTGAAATGCGAAAATATAGAGCGGTTTTAAGATTGACGCGAATGGATCTGCTGGGTTAGATGCATCATGGCGCACAGGTACTGCAGATTACCTTGACGGAAATTGAAGTAGAGTATAGTGCCAAAGTTTAAGAGCTTAACTAACTGCTTACGTAATTACCGACAAACCGGTATAAGTAAGCAACCAACGATGGCAATTCCACTATTATTAGTTTCCACTTCCTTACTGTAAGGAAATTTAATTTTCGTAAGAGCAGTTGAACCAGTGCTTCTTTTAAAGGTGTTTTGCAAATACGTGAGTAACAACGTGTTCAATAATAGTGTTCCCTTTCTTACTTAGTAAGAAAGGGAAAGGGTTGATAGTTTAAGACAAGTTTAAGTACCGTTTTCACAAAACATTATAGAGTGTTATACAAAATAATGTTTGTTTGGACCAAGATGAATTTATTATTTTTTAGTAAACAATTAGGGAAACTATTTTTAGATATTTTACAAAATACGTATTTAAACCGTTTGACGTGGGTCGGGACTCTATTCGAATAGCATTAACAGAGATTAAAATTTTCGGGCTTGACGTAACACTTTTGCCTGGAACTCCACTTACACGTCCAAAATTCCGACTTTAATAATAAAATTTATTTCCAAAAAGATGGTTTACCCATGAGAAGTCCAATTTCACCTCTTTTAGCTAACATATTTATGGAAAATCTAGAAGATCAAATATTCGAATCAAATCAATCTGAGAAAGTTATATTTTGGTTTCGTTATGTTGATAACGTTTTAGCATGTTTTAATAGTCCATTTGATTTAATTAACGAATTTTTAATTTTTATTAACAGCTTGCACCCAAACATAAAACTTACACTAGAAACTGAACAAAATAAGTTCATTAACTTTTTAGATTTAAATATAAAAATTAATTCAACTAATAAATTTAAGTACTCAGTTTATAGAAAACTTACACAAACAGACATTACAATACCACACGATTCTTGTCACCATAAAATACATAAATTAGCAGCATACAGGTCCCTGATACATAGGGCTTTGACGGTCCCTTTAGATGAAATTAATTATAATAGAGAAATTTCAATTATTGAACAAATTGCATACAGTAATGGTTATAATACTAAACTTATTGATACATTAATTAAAGAAAAAGATTATAAATTAGCCATTCAAAAAATTTATCCGAATACCCTAAGTTCATTCGATACAATTAAATATGCTTCGATCCCATATTATGGTGACAAATCAGAAAAAATTACCAAAATTATAAACAAAACAAATAAATATAAAGTAAGCTTTAAAACAACTAGAAACATCTTAAACACTTTGTTTAAAGCAAAATCAAAAACAGACAATTTGCTAAAATCAGGCATTTGAAAATTAAATTGTTCGCATTGTAATTCGGTTTATATAGGCCAGACAATTAGGAATTTTGATATTAGGTATAAAGAAAACGTACGTTGTTACAAATACAAACACCCACATAAATCCAATTACGCTAAACATTTACTAGAACACAATCATTCAATGACATCTAATAACACTATAAAATGTTTACACTTTTCTGATGATAAACGTAAATTAGATATACTAGAAGCTTTTGAAATTCACAAACATTTAAAAACTGTACCGTTTGAAACGTTTCTAACTAGAAAATTGTGAGTATAATTGTCTATGTAACAATATCGGCTCTGGTAAATTCATTCCTAGTTTATTAAATGCATGCCCTTGATTTCCTAATAGTAATTGAGTTTGCTAGGTCCTGTCAGATTAGGCTAATTTTATCTGAATTTTCTTTTGCTTGTAAATGGCAATCTAGTACTCGAGGGTGATAAAATTATTGTAGGTAATAAAACAATGTTTCCAGATATACCTGCTTGTTAATATATTACTTGCAATAAAATTTGTAAAAAATAACGTCAAGTGGACTTTGAATGCCAGTTTTTTGGCGAACCTACTCGGTAAAAGATCAGTAGCGGTCTATCCTATTACGCAGGGTAGGCAGTGTCTACCCATAACTTAAAAAAAATAAAATTCAGCTTTTAATTAAAAAATGTTACTTTTACACAGTTCTTACTTTTTAACAGCACCGCGTAACATTTAAAAATTAAAAGTCAAATAAACAGACCGTTGCCTTTACACACCGTTTTTCATACTCGAAGGCCAAGTTTATCGGGCCGAATGATTCCAGCTACGACACAATCAACCAATCTATTATTCCTAATAGGTTTGCATGCCCATTGATACAAATAATGCAATGATCAGATGGACAGATGCAAATAAATAGTAGAGATTTCAGAACGCTAAAAGCACGGCAAAGGTACGGCTTCTGTAGTTTTTAAATTTGCAGTAAATAGGGAAATTCTCGTGCACCAGCTTTTAATAGAAAAATTTAATGGATACTCTTACGAAAAACAAATAGAAATAAAAATCACGAACAATGTACTTTAAAATGACTAGGGCTGTTACAGACAGACCGTAGGAAGAAATCTAGATCGTTTAATACTGAATGGTACAAAAGAATGGACTGGCTAACTGGTAGCGATGTTAAAAATAAACTATTTTGCTGGAATCGCTTACTATCTTTATCTATATGTAACCCCTTAAAAGTATAGTCTGAAACAGGATAATCTGTTTTAAAACATTCTTCAGCTGCAACTAAAAAATGTGCGTCGACCAAAGAACAGTTATCTGCAACTATTAGATTAAAATTATTGGACAAAGCCCGCATTAACTTGGTTTTAGTCGAAGATTTACGTTATCAAATTAAAGTGCATAATGACAAAGTAAAATTTAATAGGTATTTTATGCGTAAATTAATTCATTTAACAACAGGTCTTGGTAAATTGGAGTTGCCGTAATTTATTCACTTTTAAATCTTAATGTTAAATAATTTTCACCATTGCCTGCCCAAATTTTGGACCCACGGAACGCCACTGTGTAACATATGCTATAATTGGTAGGGGATGTTATTAGTGTGGCCGCATTTCGGAAACGGTAATTTTTGGGTGATCTGGTGCTGCTGACGTAGCATCTGCGAGAGCCAGGGACTTTCGGAGCGCGGGAAGCCAGTACATCTTTGTAAATAAAGTTGTTCTTATAATTGCTAATGCTTTGCAAGGCGTAGCTTCTCCTGCTCCGTGTGCTGCTTAAAGTGGCACTGGATAGTTGAGTCCTACAACTTTAAGTGGGCTCCGAACCGCGGAAATGCATGCACTTCATCCCTAGAGAAGATTTTACTAGAACAATCCGAGATGTGATGAGTAAAACTAAAGCTCGTTAATCCTCAAAAAGGGTTCTGCGGGCTAAAGGTAACACAACTCGCATCAGAGTACGTTGGTAATTGTCCATTGCCTTCCAACGAAGCATGCCGATTTCATTATTTTAAGCCTGTCATCCGCATCTTTAACAACAACTTTACGCAAACTGTTGAAGTCAAGTGCTACGACGGCCTTTTGTATACAAGCAAAAATAATAAACTTGCTTATCTGCATTGAAAACGGCAGCGGCCTGCTGTACAAACGTATATGCACCTTATATAATGGACGCGTAAATATGTGGGTTCTAGTATCCGAATTTAATAAATAGATTCTTGAGATGTTATTCGTTTCGGTCCCCAAAGATGCAGCCGATTCATTTTCAGAACGAAACAATGCAATGGTTAGTTTAGAAAACCGCCTCTTAAGATACTTTTCAGGTACCTTCGATGGTAATAAGAACAGATAAACAGTAAACATGTACAATAGTTTTAATAATTTTTACTTTCCTATACATTCAGTATAAGGAGGTATTGTATTCATAGAATTTCCGAAATTAATATTTTGACGGAAATACATGTTTAGAACCTCCAGAAACCCAAAACAGTGGTTCTTAAAAACTGTCTGTCTGTAGGTGAATGGGTTGGAATGGGTGGTATGTGTGTTTGTGTGTTGTACATCATAACTCCCAAACGGATGGTCCGATTTTGATGAGCTGTAAAGTGTGGAGGTATATCAAAAATTGAACAACGAAATAAACTTTTAAGAAAAGTCCGAAGCCGGGAGCGGAAGTTAGACACGTTTTTTGATAGCAGTTTTCTCAGCTGAATGGGAATCTGATGGAAAACCTTAGGGTAAATCCAACAATTTTTTTACGGCCTTCCTATTATTAAAATGGCGGCCGTTACAATTTTTGAAAATTTTAATTTTAACGCCGTATTACTCAAAAACTGATAGACAGATCAGTATCAAACTTGATATTCTAATACTTTTAGGGGACACAATATTAATATGTACAAAAAATGAAAACTATAATGTAAAACAATAAAAACATTATGCTCAAAAAATAGCCAGATTGATATTTTCTAAATTTTGTAGGCTAATAGCGCGCAAGATGACCTAAAATTTGACGCGTGTGTCCCGGCCTCCTAAATACTAGATATGTGTTTGGGTTTTAATGCCGATTTACCAAAACACTGGTTATCAGATTGGGGTGAAATTTGACATTAAAAAATCCCTAGGGATATGCAATGCTATAAGCTAGGAGAACTTTTGGAACTACTAAAACTGTTAAGTGAAAACAAAATCAGACATTTAACATTTAAGAAAAAAATGCTGAAAACTGACCAAATGTTTATTTTTTAATTTTGTAAACTCAACGTGGTTCGTGTCGCAGTTAATTTCTTTGTGGCGCCTTCTATGAATTTTTGAAAATCGAATATTCATGCCTCTTTATTTAATAAATGGGAGACATTCAAAATTTTTATTTAAGCTGAAATTCAGCTGAATTATTATTGGTAAGAGAATAAGATTAACAACATAGTTTTTAGGTGCGGCAATATTTAGAAGAATTAATTTTCCCTTTTTTACCAAATTTTTGGCCGACGAATTTGTTCTTCCGTTTTGGTTTTCGTTAATCATAAGGTAGCCGTTTCCCAAAAATCAAACATCGAGTTTTTTCCGTTTTCCGTTATCTGTACGACATGACATGTTCCATCTGCGCTTTGTGGAGTAATATCAATGTGCGTTTATTTTCTACTGCCACTGTTGTGGGGCTACAATGTTGTGAATAAAACTTTTGAACATAGGAAAAATGTTTCTCAAGTATAGGAAAGTTCAGAAGAAATGCTTGGCCCAATTTCACTTTCCCATACTTTCGGTAGAGGGAACTATTAATTTCATGAAAATGTTTGAAATCTAGATTTTAACGGAAATGCACGTTTTGGAGCTCAAGAAATCAAAAAAAGTGGTTCTTAAAAAAGTCTGTCTGTGAGTGGGCGTGAGGGTGGGTGTATGACGACTCTAAAGGCGAAAATACTGGACCGGTTTTGACGAAATTTTAATCAGGAAGTATACTGAAAATTACAGTTCTACTTAAGTTTTAAAAAAAAATCCGAAACCGGAAACGGAAGTTAGACATGTTTTTTTGTAGCGTTTTCTTCCAAAACTAAATTTTAAAATTTGAAAACTGGATCTGAGATAAAAACTTAAGGCAAATCAAAAACTTTTTCAAACGAACCCTCTAGCTTTAAAATGGCCGCCGCTACAACTTTTTTTAAATTTCGACTTTAACGTCCATTTACTCAAAAAATAGTTGTCTGATTGGGATCAGCTGCAACTTGTGAGAGCCTTTAATGGGTAGTATACGATAAAGTAAAATTTATTTCAAAAATCTAACAACTGCCTACACGATTTTTTATATTCCTGAGCCGACAGAGCTTGCAGTGAAATACAAATTTGGTGTTTACTATTCTCCCAAATTCTATTCTGAAGCCCTCCGTGAATTTTTAAAAAAATTGAAATTGATTGAATATTTATTCACAAATGCAAACGCCGCGCCGATCGTTATAAACTTTTATCAGTTTGATAGACCAGTTACTTGACTTTAATAACGTTTATCAATTAGATCTAGTTAAAAAATATATTTTTCATTCTTTGCATGTTTTTAATAACTTATTAAAATAATAAACCAATTATATATCAATTAATATCGATTTTTACTCCGAAATCCGAGGCGCATCTAATCGGCTGTTAGGCAAGCGGTTCCGTTTTTACTATAATAATAATAATAATATGTAATAGTCTTTTATTCTCTATCTTTAATGGAAATTTAGATGGTGAAATGTATTTAAATTACTAAATTAATGAACTACCTGCTCTCCTCCAAACAGTTCCTCAAAACGTACGGAATAGCATGTGGTTTTTAAATGATGGTGCACCTCCGCATTTTCATAGGGGTGTGAGACATTATCTTAACCAACGTTTTGAGGGACGCGTAATTGGACGAGGTGCATTGCATCCTTGGCCTGCCCGTAGTCCCGATTTGACTCCGCTATACTTCTTTTTGTGGGGCAAAGTAAAAAATCATGTCTATGAAGTGCCCATTCGAAATGAAGAACATCTACGCGAAAGGATAATTCAATGTTGTCGCTCTATCACACCGGAAATGTTATCTCGTGTTAGAGGTTCGATGCGTAGAAGAATTATACTCTGCGAAAACGAAGGGGGAAGGCAATTTGAACCCCTGCTTCGTTAGTTTTTGTACTATGTTCCTATTAAATTATTGTAGTTATTGTTGTCAAATATTAAATTTGAGTTATTAAAATAACCTTAAATTTGTACTTAATCATTTGTAGATGCATGTAGGAAGAAGAAGTAAAAGACGAATTTTATGAAACCTTGGAAAACCAATACGAAAAAACAAACTCAAAACATATCAAAATTGTAGTAGGGGACTTTAATGCAAAAATAGGGAAGGACCCACTATAGGAATACACAGCAAACACCAAGAATCAAACGAAAATGGAAGAAAGCTGATCGGGTATGCAGCAGGGAAAGATTGCAGAATAGCAAGCACATACTTTCAAAGGAAAGAAATACATAAAGGCACATGGGTATCGCCGGACGGGAAAACAATAAACCAAGTAGACCATATAATAATACCAAATAAATTCTGTAATTTGATAAAAAATACTAAATCGAGAAGAGGGGCCGAAGCAAACTCAGACCATTTCTTAGTAACAGCAAAATGGGAAAAAGTAGACAACGAGGTGCAGAAAAAGCCAGTGAAAAGGGAAGAAAAAGAATATGATAAAGAAAAATTAGCACAAAAAGACTGGCAAGGAAAATACGCAGAAACTGTAACAGAAAAAATAAGACAAAAGACGACAGAAGAAGGAAGTATTGAAGAAAAATGGAAAGTAATAGAAGAAAGCATAAAAACAGCTGCAGATAGAGTAGTAGGGAGAAAAAAGCAAAAGAAAAAACAACACAAATGGTTCAACACTCAATGTGAAGAAGAAAGGAGAAAGACGATACAAGCAAGAAACAAAATGCTGCAAACTGGTACACAACAAGATAAAGAAAAGTACAGACAACAAAGAAAAAGAACAAAAAGTATATATAAAGAATCGAAACGAAACTTCTGGAATAAACTCACAGAACAAACAGAAGAGCTATACAAAAACAGAGAAATAAGGAACTTTTACCAGGAAGTGAAACAAACCAGAAGAGGCTTCCAACAGATGCCACTTGCTTTCAAGAACAAGAAAGGAGAAAGAATAAACGACGAAAATAAAATCGTAGAGGGATGGAGAGACTACTTCCAAGAACTGTTACAGCATGAAGGGGAAGAAGAAAAAGAACCAGAAAGAAATACGGAGCCAGACCCCCAAGAAGATATGCAAGAGGCAGATGGTAATATAGATCCCCCCACAAAGGAAGAAATAAAAGAAATAATAAAAACTTTGAAGAATGGAAAAGCCCCAGGAAGAAATGGAATAAAAAATGAATTAATAAGAAACGGAGGAGAAGAGCTGCTCACAGAGATCCATAACCTAATAAAAGAAATATGGCACCAGGAAAGAATGCCAAAGGAATGGTCGGAAGCGGCAATAACCCCGATTCATAAAAAAGGAGAAAGAACAAGTTATAATAACTACAGAGGAATAGCACTACTGGATACAACATACAAAGTGCTAGCTACAAACATAAGAAACCAAATACAAGAACACGCAGAAAAGGAAATAGGCGAATATCAGGCTGGATTCCGGAAAAACCGATCAGTTACCGACCAACTCTTCATATTAAAAGAAACACAAGATGAGTACTGGGAATACAACAAAGAAATGCACGCTATTTTCATCGACTTTACTAAAGCCTATGACCTACTAAAGAGGGAAGAGATATTTGGAGCTATGGTAAAGTTAAAAATACCCAGAAAACTAATAAAACTAACACAAATGACACTGCAAGAAACATGCAACAGAGTCAAATGGAGAGGAAAGATGTCTGAAAGCTTCACAGTAAATAAAGGGGTCAGACAGGGTGACCAACTATCAACACTCCTGTTCAATATAACACTAGAGTGCGTAATAAGGGAAAGTAGGATAAACAGAGAAGGAAGCATACTTAATGCAAAACACCAGTGCATAGCATACGCGGACGACCTAGTAATAATCGCAAACAACAAAGAAGATCTGAAAAGATCATTGAAGACCTTAGAGAGACATGCAAGACAGGCGGGATTACAGATAAACAAACAGAAGTCAAAGTACATGATACTAGGGAGACAAGCAGAAAAGGCAGAAGACCAATCTCTAAAAATAGGCGGACCGAACGAAGAGATAACAAAAATAGAAAGAGTAAGAACAATCACATATTTAGGTGTACAAATAACAGAAGATGCAAGAGAGGAGGAAGAGCTAAAAGTGAGACTAACGAAAGGAGACAAAGCAGCAGGGGCATTAAGCCGCATTATAAACTCCAAATTAGTATCGCGAAAAGCAAAAATACAATTGTACAAAACGGTTTTAAGACCAACAGTCACCTACGGATGTGAAATATGGAAGTTAGGGACAGTAAGAGAATCAAAACTACTAATATGGGAAAGGAAAATACTAAGACGGATCTATGGAGGAAGAAAAGTGGAAGGAGAGTGGAAAAAAAGAACGAACAAGGAACTCCAAGAATTATACAAAGGGCCAACAATAGTGCAGTACATTAAACAACAGCGGATCAGATGGCTAGGACACATTCAGAGACTGGACAACAACAGAATGACGAAGAAAGTACTACAGACAAATCCAATAGGAACTAAGGCAAAAGGCAGACCCAGAAGCAGGTGGAAGAATGAAGTACTGCAGGACCTGAAGGAGGTAGGGGTAGAAGATTGGAGGAAAGCAGCAGCAGACAGAAAGAAATGGAGAAAGATAATTTCAGCGATGGGCCGTCACGGCCTGTAAAAGCTATATATATCGATGCATGTACTGTAAAACAACTCTGATCTCAATTTAAAAAAAATTGTAGAAATGCATAGTGATCTGGGGGTTGTATTGTGTGTTGCCTATTTAAAAAAATTAGGCTCGGAGTTTTAAAATGGGCACTCTGTATATCGTCACATATATTAAGGAGAGCAGAACTGCAACTATAGCCCGGCCGAAATCCTGACTGCGTATCAGGAAGTATGCTATGCTGACTTCTAATTTGTATATCAATTACTTTTTCCAAAATTTTTGAGAGTACCGTTAAGATGCTGACTGGCCGAAAATGTTTAAATTCAACGGGATTACTGTTTCTTGGTAATGGTGTTACAACTGCTAGTTTCCACCTTTCTGGGAAAATTCCTTCTATAAGACAAATATTTACTATATGACGTATATACGGCAAAATGTGAAGTAAACAAAGTTTTATCATATTGATATTGAGACCATCCGCACCTATAGCTGCTGTTTTTATTGAATTAATTGTTTTCAAAATTGTTTGATCATCAACTTTGTTAAAGTTAAATATACATATTCCCCGTTCAATAATTTACTGTTATTGTAAAAATTCACAGTTTTATTATTAACATTAGTTACCTTTGGGATAGTATTGATAAAAAAATCATTAAATTTATTTGGATCTTTTAAAGCTAACGGTATTTCTGTTTTTGATTTCGAGTGTATGTTATATTTATCTTGTTTCTTCCACAATAATTTACTATCTAAAGTTCGCAACTCGTGCTCAAAAAACGCTTTCTTTTCATTTCTTATCGCTTGTGTTGTGTAATTACGCAATTGTCAATTACTTGTTTTAAATTATAACTCAATTAAGTGAATAGTTTTCGCATCATGTAATTCAATCATATTTACGTTAAAATCTCCCATACAAATTAGTTCGTTACAATCTCCAATAAAAGAAGCGAGAGTATTATCAAATTCGTTTAGAAAAGTATTAAAACTCACGTCGTTAGGCCTGCACAAAACACCAAAAATATATTGCTTTTTGTTTTTAACTTGAACCCATAACTGTTCAATCGGATCAGATGTAGGTATAACGTTGACTTCTAGCGAGTTGTTGAGGTAAAACGCTAATCCACTCCCCGCTTATGAGTCCTATCGTTACGAACAATTCTATAACCTGGTAATTCAATAGATCTGTCTGATACCTCATCTTTTAACCATATTTCTCCGATTGCGAGTACATCATATTTATTAATCGATACCTGATCCCTCAAACCATCTATGCTTTTTACTAAGGAACGAATATTTACATGTGCAAATTAAAATTTATCTGTTTGCATTATATTAAGCTGTAAATAATACTCAGTAAGTAAAATTTTAAGTTTTAAAAAACAACAGCATTTAAGATTTAGCAAAACAAAAAGAAAAAACCGTTACACGTCCCTGCGTGTGGTTTAACATTTTAATAACTGAATACGCAAATTTAATAGAAATCACACAATTAACCGAAAAAGGTAAGATTATTAAAAATGAAGTTTAATACGCAGACTGAATGAATTAATTTCCTTGAACGATGCTCTCAGCTGTTTCAATATCTTTGACGGTCCAAATTTTATTCTCAGATTTGACCTTAACAATACCGTCTGCAGTCCACACATTGCGGAATCCAAATCGTTGGATACAGGCTTTAAAAGTGCATACCTTCTTAGTGAGGTCTTCTTTTACCGCTATTTTTGATCCTGCGAATTTTTGTTTATTATATATGCGATGTTTATAACTCGTAAACCTGATTATAACTGGACGGATTCTGCCTTCCTCCGGAATTCCCAAACGATGACAGCGATGTATTGAATCGGGGACGATAGTAATATTAGCTTTCTTCCTACACAGATCTATTATTTTTTCTTCTAGCTTATACAGTATGCGACATCGTAAGGTTGCCTTTATAAATTGTTTTCTTAGAAATCTAACTTATGGTGAATTAAGAGAAGAGCCTTAAATTGACACTTTTACAAATGCGTTTGTATGGGAAAGTCCATTCGAAGTTAACACCAGATTTTTTTTGCATGGTTTTTACATTACATAAGAATTATTTTGACTTAACATTTAGCGCTGTTGCACGTTTTCAAAAACTATTTCGGTATTTCCAAAATGGTAACGTGCTACAGACGTATATACGATTATATCATCGTAACAAATTTTACATGTTTTTAACGACGTTTAATACTGACACACCTAGTTAACCAACCTAATTTATACAATGTTTCTGTCTGATTGTTTCGCTTAAAAAGTGTTTAAACTAGACATCAACAACTTTGTTTACTGTTTATTTTTTGCCAGTTTTCGTAAAAATAAAAACCCTGAACTATTTCATTATTATTAAGCAAAACATGTTTGCGTCATCCGTGCATTACTGCCGAAAGAATATTATTAGTTATGAATTTTGCGTTAGGCGTCATTTATTACTTTTCTCTATGAAACTAGTATTTGTCTATGCCATAACTTTTATATTGTAATCTTAGAGACAATATTGACTTAGAAAATAATTAAGCGAAAATCACATGTGAATAATTAATTAATTACGCAGGTACAAAATCGTCCGTGTTTAGTGTCAGCACTTGAGTTTGATTATTCAAATCTATAAAAACTTTTGATTATAATATAATATTTGTATAGTTCAAGCATGTTGACACAAATGATATAGTTGATAGTTTTTTCAATATTTCGCTAGTTAAATATTTAAACACTAGTGTGCTAATCGGTATGTTTACTGCAATAAATTTAAATTTGGCAAAATTCAATAGAATCTAATCTCCATAGTCCGGATTTGTGGTCTAGTATTTAAATTATAAGGCCATCAATTAATAATAATTTCTGGCATAATTGTTTTAAATATATAGTTGGCGCATATATTAAATTGTAAACGAATTATCTACGAGCTTAGAATGGTAACACATTCGTATGTTTGACCTTATGTAGCATGTGATCAACTGGAATTGGATGCTTGAATAAAAGTAAAATAAAATAAATCAAGGTTCATAAGCGTAGAATACGAATGGTCATGAGTTTTAAAAGTACTTCACGAAACAGTTTTATGAAACTGCAAAAATATGTTTTTAACTGAAATGTAAAATATCAACCACGCATTAATGCAAATAGAACGTGTTAATTCATTAATACAACGACAAAGTTCTACGAAAGAAAACTTTGAACTATAAGAGACGAAAAACCACCGTTGAAGAACTTAAGAATTGCAGTACACAACAACAACAATTTCTAAATTCTTATCAGAAAAATTAGTTCTCTTTCCCAATACGTTTCACGTATAATTTAATGGATTTGAGTACGCCCATGGTTTTTGTTTACTCGATTTTTTTTTGTGGGGCCATTTAAAAAGTCGCGTTTATTTAAATACATACACCTGACAATTTAGAAGAATTGAAAAATCGTATTCGTGTTGAAATGGCTGCTATTTCTCGCAATTCTTTGCGCGACTCTTTAGACAATTTTAAAAAGCGCATTCATTATTATTGCCAAGAAGTAAATGGGCAGCAATTTGAACATCTCCTCTCTTAACTACTGTTAATTAATAGTGTTGTTGTTTTCTTTTTTATTTAAGAAATGTTGTTTGTTATCCTATTAATTTTAATTACTGTTTCAGTTTTGTTTATTTATGACGTTTCGTTAATGCAAGGGTTACTAGATTTGAGTAAATGTGCAGTGACGAATTAACCAAGTACACCAGCTCGAAGTAGGTCGCTCCATCTCCTGCGATAAAAAAAAAGGTTTTTTTCAGAAGTTGTTTAAAAAAAGAATTTTCCTGAAAAAAAAGTTAGTCCTAAACGATGTAAGCATGCCTCAAATGTTTTTTTTTGATTTTTCTCCGTTATTTTCTTATGTAACCCTATACATGTTTAATATTTCTGAAAAGAGAAAAAAATAAGCTTTCTATTGATGTATCACACAGCCTAGGTTGCTATTTAAAAAAATTCAAGATGGCGGCCGCACTTAGAAACTATATGCAAAAAAATTTTTTTTTACTTCACAATATGCAAAATAACCTCAAGTTAACACATACCAAATATGAAATGCATATCTCAAACCGTTTGACCAGGGGAGCTTTTGTCCCATACATAATAGCGACCCTGTATATCACAAGGTAAAGCATTTATGTATGCGGAAGATGTTTTTATTGTATTATCCGACACTGATTTTAAACAGGTATATTCAAAAGTTGTGAAAACTACCAATGAATTTAATAACTGGTGTGAAAGTCATCGACTGATTGTTAACATAAATAAAACTGTCCTAATTGATGTTACAAATGTGCATAGGCGTTCTTTAAATTTTAGATTTAACTTGAACAGTATTGAACTCATGACGAAAAAATCAACTAATTTTTAGGCACTGTCATTGACAAGAACTTAACTTGGTCTGAGTATTCCTGAGCAATCCATTCTACGATTTCGTATAATATCACAGACTGGGGGTCAATCACCTCACGCAGTGGCGTTCCGTGGGTTCAAAATTTGGATAGGCAATGGCAAAATTTATTTAACATTGAAATTTAAAAGTAAAAAAATTACGGAAACTCTAATTTACCAAGACCTGTTGTTAAATGAATTCATCTACGCATAAAATTCCTATTAAAAATCACTTTGTCCTTGTGTACTTTAATTTGATAACGTTAACTTTTGTCTAAAGCCAAGTTAATGCGTAATTTGCAAATAATAAATTGGTTGATTGTGTCGTAGCTAACTATCGAAAAACGTTACAAAGAAAAGTAGAACAGCGAAGTGCTTGCTGATTACTGGTGGACACTGTTATCAGAAAGTTCCACAGACCCATACAAAAGGAAAAACGTTCTAATTGTAATGCAATGGTGTACCTATTAGCTATTATGCATAATATCTTTTATTCATTCTTTAAGTTAATTTTTCCAAGACTTGACCTGCTAGAAGTAATTTCTTTTTAAGATCGTAGTGAGAACTAGAAAAAAAGTGTATATAGATAGCAAAAAAAAATAAAAAAGTAAAACTGTGTTAACCAGTGTAATTTGAGGAACGGTTCTGCGCATCAAGGCAATAAATAAGAGAGTTGTGTGCCGAGCACGCAAGTTCTAAGTTAAACTTCTTAGCGTGATCTTACTGAATACCTATGTATTTTAAATTGTATGATACTACAGGCAATGTTCGAGACGATGAACAATGCTTCCAACAGCCCTTCGAGATTTTCACGTGTTATTTGTCGAATTCCCTTTCAAGTCTTCTAAAATAGTAGGTTTTGTTTTGTAGATTGTGATTTTAAGATATCCCTAGACAAAAAAAAAACAGTTTCGAAATCCGATGATCGAGCTGGCCACTCTATAGGACTCCTTTTCCGATCCATTCACATGTGAGCATTAGTTTTTGGACAATGACTCAACTTTTGAAAATTTTGACTTCACAGTTTTTATTTGTAAAAATTTTTCTTATATAGTAACATTGTGTTCCTCCAGGGCTATTGTAATACCAAAATTAATCCCGATCCGTCAACTCGTTTTTGAGTAAATAGGCGGTAAAGCTGAAAATTTACAAACACCGTATCGGCAGCCATTTAAAGCTAGAGTGCTCGGAAAAAACTTTTGATTTATTTTAGCGCCGTCTATCATGTTCTGAAATTCCGATTGTGAGAGAAATGCTACTAAAAAACATGTGTAACTTCCCTTTTTTCCGGTTCGTAAAATAAAACTTAATACCTCGACAACTTTTCGCTGTACATAGGTACAATTTATAAAAATGAGCGAAACACTTCGCCTGGACTTTCCTATACTTATAAATTAACATTGTTTTATATTTTCCAACACTTTTGATGTACACCTGTCTAGACCCGGCTAGTAAAAGTAAACAGCGTTTATAAAAACTTCAAGCCTGAAGAGCGTAACTTAAACCTACCATTACCACGCTGGCTCCGCCTGCAACTGAGTACATGTGAAACAATCGAACTTAAATGAACCGGAGGCACGAGTAAGGAAGCGTGTTGATGTTTGAAAATGTATTAATAACTCGAGAAGTATTATTTTTAGCAAGAAATTACTCTTATTAATTTGTATTTAGAATTTCAAAACCTTTCTGATTTTAAAGCCAAAATGCCACGTTTCCATTAAAAAAAAGTTATTTGTTACTGTGGCCGCCATATTAAAATTGGAAACTCAAGTTTTTTCCTTAAATACAATCGAGAAGATTTGCCCTACAATTTTGCTCTTGGGTTTGCGAGTCTATCTATTAAAATGAAAAAGTTAGCCTACACTGAACATTAAACGACTAGTACAAGAATACAACTGCTGTAGAAAGTATGTGAAATTCTTCTAAGGACAAAAAGATTATTAAGGGGCAAAAAATTCGATTTTTTGATTTTTTGTAAAAAGATTCTCCTAGAGCAAACAAAACAAAAAACCAAATTTTTAATTTTTTATCAAAAAAATTTGGGGGGAGGGGGAACAGTAGCCCCCCCTAAATATGAAATTATTGAAAAAATATTATGATATTCGGATTTTGCTATCAATGATGAGCTATATTGCTTTAACAGAAATATTTTATTGCCCCCCGTTAAATAAATAAAATTTTCAATTTTCAAAAATTCACAGAGGGCGTCACAGTGAAATTATAGCAATGAGCAAAAAACAAAATTGTAGCAAATGCCTATCTTTATCAGCTTAAAAAGTTTAAACAAAAACGTGTGCGCAGTTTTTGAGATTTTTGAAAAATTCCAAAATTTTGGAGTGCTGTCATTACGATCGTTTTTATATTTTCAAAATTAATTATATTTCATGGTATAGTACCCTTGAAGGGCTACCAAACAAGATGTAGTTGATTCCAATCAGATAACTGGTTTTTGAGTAAATGGGCGTTAAAGTCGAAATGTTCAAAAATTCGTAGCGGCCGCCATTTTAAAGCTAGAGAGTTCGGTAAAAAATCGTTTGGTTTGTCCTAAGGCCTTCTTTAATCTCCACTATTAAAATTTCCAAAATTCAGATTCTGAAAGAAATGCTACCAAAAAACATGTCTAACTTCCGCTTCCGGTTTCGGATTCTTTTTAAAAGCTTATTTTGTCGATGGATTTTTGATATACCTCCTCATTCCAAAGCACATCGAAATCGGTCCAGCCGTTCCGGAGATATGAGCGTTACCCACAGACACACACACACACACACCCACCCACAGACAGACATTTTTTAAAAACCACTTTTTTAGGATCCTGGAAGCCCAAAACATGTATTTCCGTCAAAATCTCGATTTTGAAAATTTGCATGAAATCAATACTTCCCTATACTGAAAGTATAGGAAAGTAAAAAGTATGGCCGACTGAGCACACGCTCGTGCAAAAATCCACTGGTCCATAGTTTGTTATTTAAGTTGTTTTAAGCTAAATATTATGTGAGTGAGCCTGTATACAAGTGAAATTAGTAATAACTTAACAATTGGTAAACTTTTTAATTAGAGAAGTGTTAGTGTCAAGCTGCAAAATGAGTTTTAGTGATGTTCAAGCACTGTCTGCCATGTTTTCGACTAAAATGGCTGAATTCGAAACCCAATTGCAATCTGCACTGTCTGGGAACAAATCCGGTAATCAAAATCCTATTACACTTGCACAGATCGCTGAAAACTTTATTATATTTAAGAATCACTTTCCTGGTCTTCTTGGCCAACTACTGAAACAAATTTCTGTAATGGACGAAAAAATTGATAATCTAGAGAATCATTCAAGAAGAATTGCCTGTTAATTCATGGAGTCGCAGAGCAAAAAGATGAGAATCTTGATTATATCATCACTGATATTTGCAAAAATAAATTGAAGTTAAATGAATTTAAATCATCTGCTGTTGATAGATATCATCGTATTGGTAAACAGGGAAGAAACCAACCTCGGGCTATAATAATTAAATTTATTTCTTATAAAGATGGTGAAAGTGTGTGGTTAGCTAAACAATTGTTAAAAGGAACTAAATTGGTTATAACTGAATCGTTAAGTGCCAGCCGTTATAAACTGTTAAAAATTGCAAGAGATAAGTATGGAATTCGGAACACATGGACGTCTGGCGGAAAGATTGTTGTACTTCTCCCAGATGGTGAAAAGCGGTTCATATCTTCAAAATTGGAAATAAGTAATCTCTTTTAAACAACTGGAAACACGAAAGATGACGTGGATCTCAAAGAAAGTCGTCGTTTGCGAAGCTACAGCAAGAATTAGCAGATAAGTCTTGTCTGTATTTGGTTATTGTTTTTTTTGTTTTAATTTATTCACTTTTTAATAAATTGCTTAATTAATTTTTTAAGCTTTAGTGAAATTGACTTTGTAGTTTGTTAACATTACGATTTTTCTTTTTTATTTATTATTAATAAATTAGTTTACATTTATGACTTGGTACAAATAAATAATTTCTTTGGTTTTTGCTGAAACTTATTTTGTAATTTGTAAATATTGCAATTTTTTGTGTTGTACACAAAAAATTGTTTTGTAAATTAAATTGAAAACTGATATAATCATGCGTAATTCATGTGTTAAAATGACCAGATGGGTTTTGCAGTAATCTAATTGCGTTGTACTGCGGTAATTTTTTTAGCGTCCTACGTGTTCAATATATTTGTTTTTCTTCTCTTTTGTTCTCCTACTGTTTCTCTTCTGCTTTCTAATGAGTAACTTAAAAATTGTGCATCTTAATACAAGATCACTTTTAAGAAATTATGCTGCTTTTACTGATTACTTTCAAAATTTAAATTTTGATTTATTAGGTGTTTCTGAAACTTGGTTAAATGTAAATATTCCCCAAACTCAAATTATATTTCGGGAAGACTACAATATTTTTCGAATGGACAGAACTAATAGGGGAGGAGGAGTTGCTCTTTATTTAAAAAATAATTTAAAAATAGAAAAACTAAGAGCCCTTTCACACGAGCCACTTTTTGTGGTGCTACTATAGCGGTACTGTGGCGTTTGCGCGTGTGAACGATTTTGAATTTAGTAGCCGTGAACGCGCCACAGAAGGAAGATGTCTAAGAGTGGAGGAAGAAGTGCTTTTAGCACTTTTATTATTACGCCGTAGAAAGAAAAATCGGAAAAACAAAAGTACTGGGTTCATCCATATGTACTTCATCTCGAGCATTTTTTTTATCATTTGTATTAGAATACTCTGGAAGACGTGGATTCCAAATTGCTTCTCTATTTTCAACCTCCGTTATAAATAGTTCTGTATCAAACTCCTCCATACTTAGTACATTCTATAAAAATGCGAAATATTTTCAAAGTTTTCAACCAAAACGTCTATTAACTTTGCTAACTCAAGCGCGACTGAAGCCCACGTGTAAAGCTCGTGTGAAGCTGTTAATATGATTACGGGTACTTCCGATTGTGACGACGCAATTTGTGGCGCGATTTTCAGGGAGACCGGCTACTCAATTGCCACAAACGCGCTGCATATTGGTGGCGCGTCTATAGTGTGGAAACTATCATTTAAATGCATTACTCTCCAAAAGTAGCGCTACAGTAGCGCCACGAAAAGTGGCTCGTGTGAAAGGGCTCTAAATCTTGGTTTAACAACTGCTAATTTTGAATATTTGGCTACAAAAGTATCAATAAACAGAAGTTTTCTTATAATTATTGTTTTATATAGATCGTCATCGCTTCACGATTATAATGCTTGTGTAACAGAATTTGAGATATTTTATTCACAGCTGCTCGTCTTATCGAATGAGATTGTTTGCATGGGAGACTTCAACTTAGATATTTTAAATTTAGAAAAACCTGGTGTTAAACAGTATTTAGATTTGCTAAGCTCTTTCGGCATTTTCCAAGTAGTCAATGAACCTACGAGGGTCACTGCATCAACCAGCACTCTTCTGGATCACATACTTACGTCGAATATTGATCTAATTAATACCTCCTCTGTTGATATCAATCATACCATATCAGATCATGGCATTATTTTTTCTGAACTTAATATAATTCGTCCTATAACTTCACCAAAAGTTATTGTATATAGACCGTTCAAGGCATTAAATTACGAACAATTCACTACCGATCTACTGAGAATAGACTGGAACTATGTATATAGAACCATCGATGTCAATGAAAAAATAACCTATTTTAATGATAAATTAACGACTTTATTTGATTTACATGCTCCACTTAAAATTAATGATGAGATTGCGCAATAATGCGTTGAGACGCTTTCGTATGTCTAAAAATGAGGCACATTGGAACTATTAGAAAACTCTTAAAAATTTAGTTAATGGTACTGTTGTTAGAGAGAAAAAAGCTTACAGTGAATTTAGAATTAAAAATAATCCCAAAACCACAAATTTATATCGTGAACTTGCGAATCTTGGAATTGGACATAAGAAGTGCGGATCAGAATTACCTATTAATTTAATGGATATAAATGAAATTAACAACTTTTTTACATCTTCCGCTAAAAACAATAGTAAACCAAATGCCGTACTGACTCAATATTACAATACGCTCACTAATCGTGATGTTACAGAACGTTTTTTATTTTGTATAATTGACGAAACTCATATCATTAATATAATCACTTCTATTCAGCCTAATGCATACGGTTCTGACAAGATTTCTTTACAAATGCTTAAATTATGTTGTCCTACTATTATCCCTGTGATTACTCACATTATTAATTATTCTATTGAACACTCTATTTTCCCTGATTCCTGGAAATCTTCCTTGATTATACCCCTTGCTCAAATTGCTTCTCCGCAAACCCTATCAGATTTAAGACCCATCCAGCATCTCACCTGTTTTATAAAAAATATTTGAAAAGGTAATGTTTTTCCAAATTAGAGATTATCTTGATAAATTTAATATTCCACCTGAATTTCAGTCGGGTTTTCGTGGCGGCTACAATTGTGAAACGGCTTTACTAAAGGTCACAGATGATATTTTTTCTGTTCTAGATAACAATAATTATTTAATATTGATACTCTTACATTTCTCCATTTCATTGGCATACTCTGATGCTACGGAAATAAAGTGTGGTGTTCCACAGGGGTCCGTCTTGGGTCCTCTTTTGTTTTCTATTTATTGTGGGTTAAGTGGAAGAACATGGGAAGAATTTGATTCTCCCAATGAACTTCGCCCTCGGGACATTTTAACACATAAAATATCACCATTTATTGTATTTTGTGATTGACCCCAATAAAGTCATTTATTATTATTATTATTATTATTATACCAAATTTTATTAAAATCAGTCCAATAGTTCCTAAGATTTCGCGTGACACATCCGCGAGCATTTACCAATCGTCATTTTTTAAAACCATTATTTTGTGTTCCTGGAGGCCCAAAACATATGTTCCCTCACAATGTGACTTTCAAAAAATTTCGCTGTCACAATATATGTATTTTTATACTGGAAGTATGGGAAAGTAGAAATGTGTACAGATTCGGCTAGTTCTTCATGAAATGCGAGCTAAATAGTATTGTGCATGCAGCAGTTTGTTTACGCAAAAATTTATGTTATGACTACTCCCAATATATAGCGTAGAATTCGTATTGCATATAAGTCAAACTCTGTTTATTTTATAAAATGTCCGTGAGAAGATATTTATTGTGGCAGTTCCTTGGCAGCTCTTAATTATTAAAGGTGGCAAAATATAGCAGCCTCAGTAATAAAAATTGTAGTAATGTTCCGTGTGCAAAGATGTTATTATATTAATTGTGTGTTATTAAAAGAAACTAGTGTTACCCCAGCACACAATGCACTGACAGACAGCGTTGACAGAACCTGCGAAATGTCAAGTCACGTGATGCATTAGTTCCAATAATGACACGCGACGTTATTGTAGGTGGCGCCCCAAGTGACGCGCGTCTAGCCGACCTTCATATATATTATAAATTAAAATAATTATTATTAGAAAATCTACGCAGAATAAAAATATAAAAATGTTTCATGTTCCATCTGTGGATAGAGACCTTTCATTTAAAAAAAAATGGTCCAAATTGGTGAAGCGGTAGCCGCTGGAGGAAGGGGAGAAAAAAACCCTTTGTGCTTTTATATATGTATGGATTACATAAAAGTAGCAAAACCCGTGGCCTACGCCCCAGCTTTTTTTTGTTACACTGGACGTTTCCTTCGCCGAGTCAGTCTCATAATTGAAAACCGCTCCCCGAAAGAAAATCCCGTGGAAAAAATCGAAAAACAGATCCGTAAAAGAAACCGACAGGAAAGTCCGCAAAAAAATGGAAAAACAATAATATACCCGTAAAATCATCACGAAAAACATTCCCGGAAAAAATATTCTAGCATAGACCCAGAATAATTCTTTAAGAGAAAAGCGAGAAAAAAGTGAGTTAAACGTATCAATTTTCCTCAGTTTTAGGAAATTGCCTTAACAGAGGTTTTCTAAATGATTTTGTAACTAATAAATATCCAGAAAAATGTCTGTTATTCTTTTGCATTTAATTACAAAATAAAATTCGCTCTTATTCATATAAATCCATCACCGTACGTCCTTACAATAAAGAATGTCTATGTATTAATATTGTAAACTACAACAACGTATATAAATGACTTCACCCAAGGTGTTCACTGTGCCAGCTTACGTGTGCTCTGTTGTCTTTCCTCGAGTGGTTCACGCTATGAAAGCTATCAGCAGATTGTGTTACAATAATACCATTAAATATTCATTTATGAACGTGTCAAAAATAGGATTATTTTGTTAAATTTGAATCACGCGGCTTCGTATTTAGCAACAAAGAATATATTATTAAAACACGGCTGATAAACACAATTTATTGCCAAAATACAGCGACAAACTGCGTCGAGATGTAAAATACAATTAGAGAAACGAAGCATGGTACTCAGAAAGTGATCCCTGCTCCCTATTTACATAGAAAAAATAACTGACTGAATGTAGCACTTACATACAGCTTACAAAGATCAATTTTTGTAGTCTAGATATTAGACACTTAACGCGTTAAATTATTAGACTAGCGGAACCCGTTAGTCAATCGAGTGTAAAATGCGTAGCGTATATTTGTTTATTTTGTAAAATGTCTGTGAGAAGACCTTTGTTACGGTGCCACCGGCGCGCGGTTCGCCTGAAGCTTTTTAATAACAAAAGTGGCAAAATATAACAGCCTCAGTAATAAAATTTGTAATAATGTTCCGTGTGCAAAAGGCATTATTATATTAATTGCGCATTATTAAGAAAACATTTATAAAAGTAGCAAAACCTGTGGGTTATGCTTTTTTTCTGGTAACTCCGAATGGTTTCTCCTCTGAGTCGGCCTCAGAATTGAGAGCCGACCCCGGAAAGAAAATCCCATGAAAAACATCGAAAAACAGCACCGGAAAAGAAATCGGAAGGAAAGTCCGGTTGCAAGCAAATATTAATCGGTGTAGCCTATTGTTCCTTGAAAAGTAAACGCCCTGTATAGCGGAAAATATTTACGACGATGCATAACTGTCTACCGAACAATTTTCTATTGTTATCCTAACATGGCAAAAATTCGTTTATGCTGCAATCGGTTTACATTTATATTTGGGATAATTTAGTGCGCTTTAAGTTTATGGTTTCCTAACGGCGGTTTGTAAACTTCTCGGCACCAACCGAGTATTACAATTAGACAAAGAAAGGTCGTCAAAAAGGAATTTCTGATCACTTAAGTTTCGTATTTGCTTGTAAAAATGAACTGGCGGACTATGTTATACGATTATAGCGCTTACATACAGCGTATAAAGATCAATTTTTAAACTCCAAAGTTTAGACACTTTTCGCGTTTCTATATTAGATTAGGTTAGATAGGGTGTCCCAGCCAAAACTCCTTACCTCTGCAACTTATTTAAAGAGATACAGTTCTTACGGTTAGTACAAAATATTTTAAGCGTACAACACTTAATCCAAAATAACAATAAATAAATTTTTTATTGCTGCTTTTAAGTTACGCCATTTTAAAATTTAGTTGTTAATATTTTTTGTTTTTTATTTCTAATAGGACTCTATGTCTTTTAACATGCCATTGAAAAGATAATTTGTTTCTCTTTTGAAGATTGTATCATTTTATAAGCTTACTTAACAAATTTTTCGAAATAAAGCAATTTTTGTAAAAACTCTTCAAAATACCCACATGAAAATTAATACGAAAATTAAAAACGTAAATCTTATTAGCAACAATAATCTGGTTTAATTAGTCTGATTAAAATTCATTCATTGATAGGTATTTATGTTCGTAGTGGGATAAAGGCGTTATTATAACACGAGTTTGAAAGTTGCACGACGAGGTCGTAGACCGAGTCGTGTAATCAAACGAGTGCCATAACAATGTATTATTCCATGTGTGACGTATCTATTATCTTACTAGTGAGATAATGAATTTTATTACCTAACGCCAATGAATGACATAATGAGTTCTTATTCAAGCAGTCGTAGATAAAATTTTATCAAGGACTGCTCAAAGTTTGTTGAAAATCGATTTTTTTGCTTAAAATGATATTTGACATTATCATAAAATACTTTTGTGTTAAAATCAAAGGAATGAGATAAATTCGATTTGTTCAATACTATGGCAACCAGCAAGTTTTCTTATAAACAAAGCTTTAGTTTTGTTTGTGTAAATAAAATGAGTTGACGATAAAATTATTTATCGCCAACCGTCAATAAAGCCATGCATTACCATAGCGATTGTCACGGCTTTAACAGTAAAAGCTTTTTCGCGAATTATTTATAGAAAATGATGAAAGAAGACATTTTTACGGCTGGCGGTAAAAGTTTGTATGCACCACGTCAGTAAAGTGTCTTTATCGAACTCGCCTGTTACTCGCCTCGCTCGCTTCGCTCGCTCGGCTCATAATCTCAGACTCGTTCGATAAAAAATCACTTTACTGACTTGGTACATAAATAACTATTATATTATGCTACATAAACATGAAGTAGCCTAAGAAAACTTGTCGTAAGCCTATCAGATAATTGAATGTAATTTAGTTCAAATGAATTGTTAACTACTTTTTAGCATAATACTATAATTATAAATGATTTTAATAAATTAAAACTATGAGAGTAATTAAAACAGATTATTATTAATCATAATATTAACGATTTTTATTTTTTCAAATTTTTATTAAGTTATGTTTAAGGACTTTTACACTAAAACTCGCTTTATTTCGAAAAATTTGTTATGGAAGCCTATGAAAATGATACCTCATTTGAAAGAGAAAAAAATTATCTTTTCAATGGCATGTTTAAAGGTATACGGTCCTGTTTAAGAAGAAACGGAAAAAAATAAAAATTAAATTTAAAAATGGCGCAACTTAATTAAAAAGAGCAACACACTTTAAAGATTTTATTGTTGATGTGGATTAAGCGTTGAAGTATTGTGTAATAAATTGTAAAACCTTATTTTTTTAAATAAAGCAGTTATATTCAGCTGGGGAGTTTTGACTGGGAAACTCTTATAGTATATTATGTATAGTTTTGTTGGTCGTACCTATGTCATTGCCATAAATTAAGAAAAATCTAGATAAAAATTGTTTTAACCTTGCACTTATGGGGGCCCCTCATGCAATATGCACACAACAACAGAAACACCCATGGCGCTCTGGCGGTGATTTGGATTCCCAACCTCCGTATGGCCAGCACAGCACGCGGTAGACGAATCGCAAAAAATAACAAAATTTGCTTACCGCTATTGTCAATATGCGTTTGATAAAAAATACTTCTTTATAAAAGAATGGGTTGGCAGTTGTAAAACAAGCGCTTAAATGTAAAGGTGTGTAATACATTTTATATTCCATCAAGTCTGAAATCTGTTTATTTTATGAATAACCCCACAAAGCGCAAGGTCACGTTTTCGGCGCGCAGCTAAGTAGTTTGTTTTGTTTATATTACTCATTGGGAACTATACCGGTGTGAACACCTGTGGCAAACTTATTTCATATTCTAATACCTTGGAACGAAATCCCAAGACCCGCAAATTAAACTGCTTTGGCATAAAAAACTTGCACCTCCGCAATGTATATATCTTCCCATAACAACATTCCGTGCAGCAGTTTTATAAATATCGCCTACCTGAATGTTATGTTTATCAGTGTTCGGTGAAGTCGCTCCACAATATTCATAAAAAAGGTAATTTTTGTTTTTAAAAATACTAAACGTAAACTTTAAGAAAGCTATCGGTATGTAATATCGGTCTACATATCTAAACAGAATATTCTAAATTAAGCAACCAATAGGTAAAATTTTAAGTGAAACTCATTGTTAAAAATTTAATAAAAATAGCATTGTGGCATATTCCGATTATTAATTTCATGAACATTTTCGGTTTTGAAACTTTCACGGATATTGGTATACATAAAATACTTTATTGCTTCAACAGTACTTATTTATTTTAACCTTATACGTATTTCGGCATATTTACATGCCATTATCAAAAGCTATATTAAAAAGTAAACTGATGGTGTTGTTAAAGCAACAATAGAACTTGGCGACTTGATCTCGATAATCGTCTGCAGATGACTTGATTTCTTATTCCAAAATATCCAATAGAGGTGAATTTAAGAGATCAATTTGCTCGTTCATTAACGGCGCAGTTTCTGAATGTTGGTAAATTTAAAGCTTGTAGTATATCTAATTTACGTTAATCATCACAAAAGTGTAAACATTTTATGGTGTTATTAGATGTCATTGAATGATTGTGTTATAGTAAGTGTTTAGCGTAATTAGATTTATGTGGGTTTTTGAATGGCTAATTTATAATCTTTTTCTTTAATTAACGTATCAATAAGTTTAGTATTATAACCATTACTACATGCAATTTGTTTAATAAGTGAAATTTCTCTATGATAATTAATTTCATATAAAGGGACCGTTAAAGCCCTCTGTATCATGGACCCGTATGCTGGTAATTTATGTGTTATGTAATTATAAGAATCGTGGGTATTGTAATGTCTGCTTTTGTAGGTTTTCTATAAACAGAGTATTCAAGTTTCTTAGTTGAATTAGTTTTTATGTTTAAGTTTAAAAACTTATTGGACCTATCGTATTCAGTTTCTAGTGTAAATTTGATGTTTTGTTGCAAGCTGTTAATAAAAACTAAAAATTCATTAATTAATTCAAACCAACTATCAAAACATGCTAAAATGTCGTTAACATAACGAAACTAAAATATACGTCTCTTAGATTGGTTTGATTTTCTAGATTTTCCATAAATATGTTAGCTAAAAGAGGTGAAATTGGACTTCCCTTGGGTAAAACCATCTTTTTGGAAATAAATTTTGTTCATCATCATCTTCATAATCTATCCTCATACACCTAAAGCTGTCGAGGTCTTTATTTAAAGTAAAGTAATTCTGATTGGTGTAAAGTTCAAATAATTGAATCAACTTAGTTCGTTTATTAATTCAACATTTTTGCTAATAAGAGTATTATTTAACAAAGTAATACATTCCTTGGGAGGATAAACATGTTAGTAACATCAAAACTAAATAGCCCGATTTGTGGTGGTAGATGTAAGTTAGATAATTTATTGAATATTTCAGACGAATTTTTAATTAAATATTTTGGTTTATAATCAAAACTGGTAACTATATTATTTAGTATTTTTGCTAGCATATGGTTGGGTGCATGTGTGTATATTACTACTGGTTTAATGGGTTTGTTGGGTTTACGTATTTTTAACCCGGCGGCAGTGTGGTGGGTTTTTGACACAGAACCTGTGTGGTGGAGTATCACATACCCCAAAGTAAAATAATAAAAAATGAAAAAAAATTTCTTTGGAAATTAATAATTGTATTTCTACTTATTAATGTGTTTCTGGTATAAAAACACACATTTCCAGTTGCGATATATTATTTATTAAAAAATAACAATATGTATCCTAAATGGTTAATTTTATGAGAAAAAAGCAACATGACTTTCGTTACATCCAAAATTTCACTTTCGGTTACTTCTTGTAGATTTTGCTGACTATCTTCCGCATCTTGCTGACTATTTTTCGCATATTCCTCACTTTCAGAATTGTGATTACTACCACCTTCAAAGTCAGATTCACCCTTACTTTCGGAGCCAATAGCAATATCTTCGGTTTCTTCAACTTCTTGCCAGAGATCCAACAATCGCTTCTGTTCATGTTCATACGGTCCGGCCATAACTAAATTGAAACATAATAAGTCACAGAGTTTTTACATCATCATTATTAGATTATAATACAATAGTATGTTGGTTATAGTTTTCGAGTATTTTTTAGTCGAATTTGGACAAAATCGTGAAAATTCACTAAGTAGATACTGCAATTAACAATTATTTTACTTCTCTTTACATCATTTTGCAAATACAGAGACATTACGTCCAAGAAATTGCAACGTCAGAAGAATTAATACAAAAAATAATAGACAGAACACATTTATTTGTATACGTATAAATATACACTTACCTGTGTGGTGGGGTATGTGATACACCAATGAACTTTGATGAAGAATAACTTGCGACGTGTACACTTCAACATCAATACAACGACGGCTATTGCTGCAATGCGCATTGAATGGAAGGTACTTAGCCCCCTGGCGAAACATCACTAACTCTAACTAAATAACGCTGATTTTAACATGTCTGGGGTATGTGACACCCCACCACACTACCGCCGGGTTAATAAACCGTATAGTTTTGGTAGTTGTGGATTTGGATTTATTATTTGTCTTTTTTGATAATCTGTTAAACAAACTTGGCAATTTTCTAATGTTAGTTTTAATTTCTTCTAATAGTTTTTGGTGGGATTAATAGTTAAAGTTTTTAAATTTGAATTGATTATGAAATCATTACTTTTTTGTAAGTAAATGTCATTTGGTAATATATCTAACGTGTTTCCTTTATCTGCCTTAACAGAAATCAGATTATTTACTGAAATTTTTTCTTTAATCGATTTAAGTAATAAATTATATTGATTTTTTATCTTATTTTTGAATTATTGCTATTTAATGACATCTCTTTAATAAATTAGCAATTTGAAAATTTGTATGTTTGAATTATTTCAAAATTGACTGCTAACATTTAATTAATAATATTAGTAAATTTTGGAAAAGAGGAAAATTTAAAACCCTTATTTAGGAATTTTATCTGCTTGTCATTGAATTCCTTGTGTGATAAATTTAGAAAACGAGAGTGAAAGGCTACTATTGTGTCAGGTTTAGTGTTTGTTGTTCTAATCTTGAAAGTTCATTTTTTTGTATTGTGTATTTTTTAAATTTTATTCTACTAACTAAATCTCTAATGTCATTGTCAAATACGTTCATTGAAGTCCATAATTATTGACTATACATAAAAGTATATTATGCAACAAGTTTTATAAACGGCATTTTAGTCACTAGTTTTATTAGGCACGAGCGGAGCGAGTGTTTATTAAAACGAGTGTCTAGAGAAGTTTATAAAACGAATTGCATACTATACTTTTTGTACGACGATCACAAAAAAATATAATTTGGAAATTATTTTATTATCTTAAGCCATATTAATTGTTTTGACAGATTGATGACAAGTGAAAACTAAGTTGATTTTTAGTTTCAATTGATTTTTGCGATTAAAAAACCTAGAGCTAACTTCAGCCCGTGACTAAAGCGCACAAAGTCACAGCTTGTCGAGGTGTATTTAAAAGATCACTTAGCGTCATGGAAACATATGCGATAAGTGGCATTTTAAAGATGGAAGTAGAGAAAATACTTTTTTCTACTTTCATGTTTAAAATGCCGTTTATCGCATATGTTTCCGTGACGCTAAGTGACCTTTTAAACACACCTCGACAAGCTGTGACTTTGTGCGTTTTAGTCACGGGCTGAAGTTAGCTCTAGGTTTTTAATCGCAAAAATCAATTGAAAATCAACAGAAAATCAAGTTAGTCGTCACTTGTCATCAATCTGTCAAAATAATTAATATTGCTTAAGATAATAAAATAATTTCCAAGTTTTAATATTTTTGTGATGGTCGTAGAAAAAGTATAGTATGCAATTCGTTTTAGAAACTTTTCTAGATACTCGTTTTAATAAACACTCTCTCCGCTACGCTCCGCTCGTGCCTAATAAAACTCGTGACTAAAATGCCGTTTATAAAACTTGTTGCATAATATACTATATTACTTCAACAATACTTATTTATTTCAACCTTATACGTAAACTGATAGTGTTGTTAAAGCAACAATAGAACTTGGCGACTTGATATCGGTAATCGTCTACAGATGACTTGATTTCTTATTCCAAAATGTCAGATAGAGGTAAATTTAAGAGATTAATTGGTCATTCATTAACGGTACAGTCTTTAAAATTTTTCTGAGCTTTTCAAAAGCTTCTACTATATTTACTTTACTTTTATAATCACAAAAGTGTTTAAAATTTTATAGTGTTATTAGATGTCATTAACAGTACCTTTACATAAAATGAATTATAATAAAGAAATTTTAATTATTAAACAAATTGCATATAGTAATGGTTATAATACTAAACTTGTTAATACATTAATTAAAGAGAGATATTAGAAATTAGCCATTTAAAAATGTATCCCAATACCCCAACTTTATCCGATACAATTAAATATGCCCATATTTTGGTGACAAATCAAAAAGAATTGCTAAAATTATAAACAAGACAAATAAATATAAAGCAAGTTTTAAAACCACTAACAACATTTTAAACACTGTGTGTAATGCAAAATCAAAAACAGATGATTTGTTAAAATTGGTCAAATTAACCAGACAATTAGAAAATTTTGATATTAGGTATAACGAACACGTACGTAATTACAAATACAAACACCCACATAAATCCAATTACGTTAAACAGTTACTAGAACGCAATCATTTAACGACATCTAATAATACTATAAAATGTTTACGCTTTTGTAATGATAAACGTAAATTAAATATACTAGAAGCTTTTGAAATTCACAAACATTTAAAAAGTGTACCGTTAATGAATGAGCAAATTGATGTCTTAAATTCACTTCTATTCGACATTTTGCAATACAAAGTCAAAACATCTGCAGACGATTACCGCGATCAAGTCACCAAGTTATATTGTTGCTACAACAACATTAACTGTTCACTTTTTAATATAACCTTTGATAATGGTATGTAAACATGTCAAAATACGTATAAGCTAACAATACATGTTTTGAAAATATTGACTCTACTCGTCTACTGTCCGATTAATCAAAAAGAGAGTATTCAATTGATAACATTTATCATATCATTTATCATTTATCATTTAAAAAAATCATGTGATGTAAACTTGTTAAAATTGTGAAAACGACCGTATAATTTTTGTAATTTTTAATTATTGTGCACGCACTTTGTAATTCCAAAAAATAATTTCTAAAAAGCTAGCTACACAACTTTTTTTTAAATTTTGTAATCTCGTAAGGCTGGAGATGAGCTACAATTTGGTTCGCGTCCTAAGTCGCAAATTTCTCTGTGAGATCTTCTATAGGGTTTTTAAATTTTGGAATTTGACGCGTATATACTCAAAAACAGATTGGATCAGATGGGGTAAAATTTGATGTGGGAAAAATCGTAGCAGTACCTACACATGGTTAGAAACTACGAGAACTTTTAGCATACTAAATCTGTGAAGTGAAAAGTATATCAAAAAATTTTCAAAAAAGATTATGCTAATAAACCGGCCACACATTTTTTTTTAAATTCCATATGCTAAAAGAGCTAAGGATGAGCTATAATTTAGTTTATATCCCAAACTGCTCCTTTTTCTGTGACGCCTTCTATGGATTTTTAACAATCAGAAATTCATGCATCTTTGTTAAATAAATAGGAGATAATAAAAAATTTTATATTTATACTAAATTGCGTATGAGTGATAGTAGAATAAGGGTCACAACTTAATTTCCATATTTAGAGGAGAACATTTTTTTGGTAGACGAACTTGTCCTTGCGTTTTTGGTTTTCATAAATCTCAAAGAATCTTTTCCCCAAAAATTGCTTTTCCTCATAAAATTTCTAAATACAATAGAACATTCCCCCAGGCAAAGCATAACGTTAAATAAGTAGACGCTGTATTCTTGGCGTGTTGGCATTTTGGTACGTTTGTGAACGGTGCGGGGTAGTGTTTCTTTGCGGAACAGTACATGACTTGTTCCGTTTGCTTGTATTAGACCGTATATATGTTATTCAAAATCTTACAGAGAGTGAGAGATATACACGTTTTAGGGTCCGAGAATACCGAAAAAAAAACAAGTATTGCCATGGTATTGCCTAACGCATTAAATAACCTGTCATTTACATCTCGACACAGCTTATTTATTATTTTCTTAACAGTGTTTGAAGCGAATGTTTCCAAGTTCCGATGTTTATGTAAAATTTACGCGGCGGAACTTCGTCGGGATCATGAAGCAGCGAATACCGGCGCGCGGTCGGACTTGGCACGCGGCACTTGATTTTAAAAGCTTGCCTAGAATAGTTGTTAAAGATTTCGTTATGCTATTCATGTATTAATTATAGCTTTATATCTTTCTAATAATTTTTTAAAAGAAGGTATTAAAAAATACTTAAGGCATAGCCCACGGTTTCAGCTAGTTTAAACAGGGTGTTATTGAAACACGTGCAGATATGTTAACCTTTAATAAAACTCACCAAACTGAAACACTTTTCTATTCATTATTTTTCCGAAATAGCAATTTTTTTAGTATCCCTCTCTTTGACGAGCCGTTTAGTTTTATTAAGATTAAGTTAAATGTGAAACGACAAAAAGATATTATACAAACACTACAGTTTTTTTGTCTTGCACAAAGGTTACGATTATCAGTTTTTAAATTTTTTTTTTATAACAAGTGTTTAAAATGTAATCCATTATTTCCCAAGCAAGCACGGGCTCTTCGTAACGTGGATTCGCGCACTCTGGAAAAAACTATTAAATGTTCGTGAATAATTTTTGCGACATTTTATTCGCGTGCTATTAGTTCTTCAAGGGTGTTTAGAGCGGCATATGGCAATTGCTTCATATACCCCCACCAAACAAAATTGCAAAAATTTAAATCTGGCGATCGCGCGGGCCATAACACCGGCCCATGTCGACCTATCCACTAGCCCGGAAAGTTATCATTCAACCACACGTCTCGTACTTGACGAGAATAATGAGCTGGTGCACCACCTTGTAGGTATCACATGTCTCCACGTACAGCTAACAGCTCTTCCTCTAAAGTTTGTTTAAATTCGCATTAAGAAATCTTAAATAGTCAATGCTATTTAGATAAGGTAGTGCGGTATAGGGTCCGATTAAACAGTTATCCACAATGTCAGCCCATACATTTGAACAAAATTTCTGTTGATGGCGGTATCTTCTAAATGTATTAAGATTTTTATCTGACCAGATGTGGGTGTTGTGGACATTGAAAACTCTATCTTGGGAAAATCCCGTTTTTTCAGTAATTGACGACGAAGAAAATTTCCTGACTAGTCTGCACCAGTTGTACATGATAAGGGTACAAACCCTGTTCGTTTAAGTGTACGCTGAATTGTAAATGCTAATACTCTAATGCGAAATGCTAGTCTTTGGACACTAACATTGGGATCCGCTCACACTACTTCTAAAATTTTCGGTTTGGCATCCAAAATTTAATGGGTTTGTACCCAGATCACGTAAATGTTGAACCGCATTTGTAAACGTTCTCGGGAAAATGTTTAGGTAAAGTGCCCTGGCTTTGGCAGCATTTCAGGTTTTCCTCCCACTTTACCATGAACAAGGACGATGTCCGAGTTAGCTATATTATTGGAAAAAGTCGCCATTTTACTACGAAAAGTAACCAATTTATTGCATGCGATCAGACACGTGCAGTCATGGTTGTCGTACACACCCAACTAATTCACCACTAACCTAACTCAAGTGTCAAGTCGCAGTATCAGTTACAAAACCATGTGCCTTTGTATGTCTACGTTTTGCTGCTTTTTAATCTAAAGTTTTTATTGTGCTGTACTAAATTAAAATATAATTCCAGAGGCGGGTATCCACGTTTTTGATTTTTCACTCAGCTTTGGTCTGTCGAAAAAATAGCAAATAGAAAAGTTGTTCAGTTTAGTAAGTTCTATTACAGGTTAAAATATCTACACGCATTTTAATAAAACCTTGTATATTAATTCTGTGCTCCTCCCACCTATCTCAATTTATCGTGAAGACGGACCCCCACTACTGAAAACTACATATTTACGCGTCTTTTATATAAGACGCATATTTGTATGTACTGATATGTATCCGAGCAGTACAAATTCAAACAAGAACGTTTGTACGGTATGTTTGTATTGTTGGAACACAATAGGCTGCTAGGAATCGATACCAGAAGAATTCCCGCGAAGGAAACATGTGAGCAGCGGCGAATTTATAATTAGATATAATCTCGACTTTTGGCTGTACGAAATTACGTTTTCATGTATTATTTTTTGTACTGTATGTACCGCTAATATTAATTAATAATAACAATATTTAACTAACATAATAGTACCTATCTACTTCATTCGATCAAGTATCATTTCCATATTTGAACTGCGATTTTTAAATTCACTTTGCTGAAAGTGCACCGTATAGTCAAGTTTGGCTCCAGTGAGCCCCCGTTTTGGGTCTCGGCCATCTTAGGATTTTTTGTCAACTTTCTTTAGTTCGCCGTCCGTGACTTTTTTGCATCACACAGAATCAAAATCTATCCCTATGAGAACGAAGGAGCAAGCGCTTAAAATGGTTTTAAGTCCGAGTGAGGGAATCGGTAGTCCTCGCCTCAGGCATTTTAACGGTGTACGTTGTTTTTGACGTCAGCTTTTCGGCAAGACCGCTAAAGGGTATCAGGAATGGACCTGCGCCATTTGACGCGCATAAAGACCGGACACAACGCCTTATGGGATAAGTAAAGGTCGTAAACCCTTTGGAGCTCTTCAGGCTAAAAAATGTTTTTGTTTTGACAAAAATGCATTTATGAACGGATCAATTGCAAACTCTAGGGGTATTTAGCCCCTACACACTACATATATCGAAGGCAGAACCGGGTCGATTCACACACGTTTACAAACAACACTCGACTAACATATCTCGCGATCAACTTATTTTTTGCAAATAACCAATCAAAAGGTATAACGTTGTATTGTAATTTAGATCAGTCTGGAAAATGTTTAACATTGTCAATCGTCGCCCAATGGTACCATGTGACAGAACCTTTTTTACTTAACAATTTTGTAATAAAAACAAAGTTTGATAAACGCCATCGCCAGGGTCTGATGATTTTGCAAAAAATATCACGTGCAGACTCTGCATCTTAGTACAGCGGTTGATTGTAATTCATAAGATAAAATAAATGGTATTATATCACATTTCTCACATTTGTCTATAAATAATAATCCATTGCATTTTTGACAAAATTGCTATATCGATGCTATACTTGTCTATGGTTATACTAAACTTTATTTTACATCTTCTACTACATGCACTACAAAAACGATCCATGTTTAATATAATAAATGTTAATTTTTACAACTCTTTTCGTATTTGAGAATATACAATATTGTTGGATGCATTACTTACGTGTCTTACATCTCAACACAGCTTATTTTTTAATTTCCAAAAAATCGTGGGGCATAGCTCACGGACTCAGCTAGTTTAAATTTAAATTAATGCTAGATTCAAATTTGTATCCAGGTTAGAACTAAGCGGAGTATAGGTTTGTTCGCTCTGAGAATAGCAGCACATTCAAACGTGTTCGCTGGCTCTGTAGTAACATGCGTTCAAAAAAAGGCCAAGCGGGATTTGGATCATTAGCAGCCACTGCTTTGCCGATACTACCCTGCAGTATGGCATATGTCTCGCCTTTGCACGGCTTGTATCAGAGCTAGGGTTGATCATGTTTTAATAAAATAATCAAACGACAAACGTAATGGCATTAAACATTTGCCACACGTGCAATGTGGTGCACCTCGGTATTAGAACGTTTTATTTTTTTTGGTGGTTTTGCAAACTGCAGTATTTGCCTACAGCGTACACACTTCTTGTTATCAAAATTATTTTCACTTATATTAGTTACTGCAAAATCCAGTAATTACATTATGTTCTGTTATTTAACTTTAAATACCGAGTTGGCGTAGCTAGAATACCCATTCTAGTGCGATCAGCAAAGTTAAGCATAGCTCTGCCTGGTCAGTACTTAAATGGGTGTCCGAAAAACCGAGTCAACACGACGCCTCGTGCTCTCGGAATGGCACGCAAGTGGGTGATTCCGGCTGTCGCATTAACAGCGCGGCAGTCGTTAGAGGTTGGAAATCCTCTCAAATACAGAGGTACGAAAGAACGGTTGATAGGAGTTTGGCATAAGCTGATGGAGCGACATGGTTCAAAAGTCGAAGGACTCCATCACCTCTTGGAACATAGATAAAACCAATCCCTAGCCATGTTTAACTCGACGCCCTAAGGGCATAAGGTATAGCTAAAGAAGAAGAAGAAGACATTCGAACACCAATACATCGAACTTCCATTCTATTTTTGTGTAGTTTAATGTTCCTTTATTAAACCTAATAATATTCTTCAATTTTTTTACAGATTCCCTAAATTTGAAAACGTAAACAATGGAGTTGCCAGTTCAAAATTTCCAATAATACTGCTCTTACCTAGGATATAATTTAAAATTGGTAAGTAGTTACTAAACTAAACAGTGCAACAAATTAAACTTGTTTTTGTCAGTTTCAGCATAATATTTAATCAATATGCGGCGAACAAGTAGTTGTACTTTATTAACAGCTATTGTGTTGATTAGCTTCGGCGTAATTTTGCTGTTTCTTCGAGTATGGATATTCGATTTCATAGTAGCATCGATATTTGTTTTGGGTCCGGATTCATTCATTCTAAGCTTGTGGCGAAGCCCCCCGTTGCAAGTAAATGCGGACTTGTACTTCTTCAATTGGACCAATCCCGAAGACATTCATAATTCAACTATCAAACCGAAATTCGAACAACTTGGACCATATAAGTTCAAATTAGAAATAGAAAAGGTTAACCTAACATGGAATGCGAATAATACGGTGACATTTAGAATGCTGCAGACTTATTACTTTGATGAGGAAAATTCAGTTGGAAAGCTAACGGATCAAATTACAACTTTAAATACTGTTACAGCGGTAAGAATTAGATATGAAATTTTAGTATAATCAGATTATTATAACTAGTGCTTCGTCTGACAATGTAGGACTGAGTAGAAAACAGTATTGGTATGTTTTGCTGGAAAAGATGCAATGTCTTCTATTACATTATTTTTTTCAGAGTGCTGTGCATAATCTGAAAAATAAAGACTATTTTACGAAAAAAGGATTTTCATTTTCACTTGGACTATTAGCACCTCAAATTCATGTTACTAAATCAGCACGCGAGTTGCTATTTGAGGGATACCGTGATCCATATTTAGACTTGGTTCAGTCTTTGCCATTTTTAGCAGACACCACTGCACCTGTTGATAAAGCAGGTTTTCTGTATGGGGTAAGTAAATATTGTATAGCCACTTTATGTACCTATAATTCGATTACCTCAGTTTTTAACTAATTTTTACTTTTTTGTGCTTTAATATTTTACTCGAAACTTGTTTACCTTTACTGCTGGTGTATGTTTGTGTCCGCGCGCGCCCATTTGTATGTGCGTATACACTTTGCAGGAACACCAAATAAAGCCCAAAACATTTTCAATATTATTTGGAGGACATTCAGGAGAGCGATAGGTTGGCTGGCCCAAAAAAGGTGTTGAGGAGCGTTGCCTTAATTATTGTTGCACCTCAGATGCACGGTTACCACCTAATTGATTTGCGCAGTTGCAGTAATCCTATTATCCCCCGGTTTACCTCCACCACTGATTTAGAACCAGTGGTAATTTTCCTTAGACGTAACTACGTGGAAATGAGATTGGTCCGCTTGTGAAGGAGCGCTGTCCTCATTAAAGATTGATACACTTGGAATTCACCTCAGATTCGTTTTTTATTTACGTACATCAACCAGGTGTAAGTTTTTCAAATATTCCGATTTTTGGCTTTAAGCTTGTTACGCAAGTGTGATATGTCTATAAAAGTAATACGAGTATTTTAATAAAAAAACATCTCAACAAGATTGCGTTACACGTTTACCTTAACCTAAGTTGTAGGCTTACGCGTGTGTTGTGAAACTGGCATTTTGGCTTCCGAACAGTTGGGTTCCGAGTCCACAGCCCTGAAGTTGTTCCAACCATTGGCGAAACGTTGGCTGTAGCAGATTCGATGAGGTGCGGCGTCTCCAACCCGGAAGCCAAAATGCCGTTTACCTTAACATTTTAACCAAGCAATGGCTTAATCGATTTCGTTCCACTAGTGCATTATTAAAAAGGGGTTTGAAATTAATAAAATTAAAATTTAAGATTAGGAAACACTATCAATGCGATTAGCAAGGGTCAGTTGGTTGATGAACATCGCTTCGACCCTATAAAGCAAAAAATAGATTGGGAAGAAGTATTAGTTTGAGCCAAAAGGTGATTTCCATATGTAAATGTGTTTCTATGGGATTTGCCTAAAATTATTTTATACCTTGAAATTATTGTAGTGGATTTGCTATATTGCAAATTATTTCTCTGTGGTTTGTTTCTCATTTTGTTGGTTATTTGAAGTACTCATTTTAATTATTTTTTTAGAAAAATGGTTCGTACACAAGCGATGGTGTTTTCAACGTAGATGTTGGTCAAGATACCGGAGAAATTTTAAGTTGGAATTATAACAACGAATCAATTCACTACGAAGACTCATGTAAAAATTTACGAGGCTCTTTAGGTGACATATATAACCAAAAACTGTCTCGAGACTTCATCAATTTTTTTACGCCTTATGCATGTAGAAATCTCAAATTGGATTATGAACAAGATATTACTGTAAATGGTGTTGACGGTTACAAATATTCTGCACTTGATAGCATGTTGGACAATGGTAAGTGCATTCAGAACTCTTATTACATTAACTATTTCATTTTCATCAACAACGCAGTTGATTTTATTTCTCAATTTCACTAACTGTAATGTTGCATTATACTTTTAAAAATATCGTAAAAATGAAAAAAACGGGAATTTTATGGCGCAACCGCTCTAAATAGGCGGGGGCGGTCGATCCATGCGCTGCTATCAGCAGTAGTACTGCCATGGACCAGCTTATTCCCTAACGTCGACCTCTAACTCTTCCCTCCATGCCCTTCGGATCTCTCCCTTACTAGAGGCCCGGACCGTCACAGCGTAAACCGGGAAAGGAAAGCTTCTGGGTAAGTGCTTGATCCCAGTTAGACTCTACAGCCGAGGTGAGGTTATTTAACCGCTTAGGGATAATAAGGAGGATGCTGTACTGGGGCACATGCGACCCAACCCCCGTCTCCGTGTGTTTGCATTCAGAACACTGTTGGGGTTTGAAACTGATGCAGAGCCTTATAAAGCGCAGACCTTAAGAGCTTATCGGCATTCAGCAGGTCCTTCCCGGAAATGTTGGGCGTCTGGTACCTATAGATCAGTGTGGGGCTTAAAAATATTTTAATTAAGCTCAGATTTTCGTGGGGTTTCAGTAGGGCTTGGCCCACTCAATGTAGCTCGTCCACCAGCAGTCGCACATCTGCACGATTAACTTAATATAGCCAAAACGATGGCCCAGGTACTTGAACTGTTCGTTAATAGTGACCTGGCTAATCCGTCGCTCATCAATGAAAAAGCGGCTGACGGTACCTACAAACAGCTTTTTTTTAGCTGGAACATCCTCTGTCGTAAACGCAGTAAATTTGGCCGGATTCAAGGTAAGACCGCATTTGTCGAAGAATTCCCTAGAACACTTGAGCAAGACTTGGATGACACCGACTAAGCTAGCAAAAAGAACAAGATTGTCCGCGTAGCCTGACTTCCATGTTGGTATTATCATTGAAAGGAATGCCAGCCCTCATTCGCTGGAGTTTGCAAATCAGTTCGTCCAAGATGATGTTGAATAAATAAGAAGAAATGGGGTTTCCCTGTTTCACGTTTGGGTAATGGGAATGCTACCCATCCTCTTGCCCAAGCAGGAGATTGTGATGCTGCAAAAAGTGTAGCTTAAAGATTAATTTTGTGGTTTTGGGATATATGTTGAACTGTTTCAAGCCTCTAGTGATAGACGTATAGCAAACAGTGTTGAAGGCTTTCCGAAGGTTTAACGTCAGGATGTTATGAGGTCGAATGTTCTTGCGGGGTTTTAATGATGTACTAAAGCATGATATTGTTCGCCTAGCAGCCGTCGTCACAAACAAACCCACTCTGATTGGGGTTAGAGAGACCTTAGCCAGACGAACGCCAAGAATTCGGTTGATAATTTTCAAGAATGTAGAGGATACTGTGATACGCCTTCAGTTGCTGAACTCTCTGGTATCACCGCTTTTTGTTATTAAAACAGTTCTGCATTTAAAATAAAAGTTAGGAATGCAGGAAAGGTACAAGATGCCGTTAGAAAGCAATAAAAGCTTATTCACCGGCAACTTCCTAACGCGTGAAATTTTTGCATCATCGCGATCGGGTCCGCGGCATCGGATTTGATGCCACAGAGCGCAGATTGTAAGTAATCTTCGTGATAGGAGCATAGGTCTTAACTTGGTTGTCTACAAAGTCGGAGATTGACTCCTTATCGACAATATCAGCAGCGCCAAATTCTCGCAACACAAAAAAGAGCTTATTTTGACTTCCACCAACCTAGAAAAGGTAGGTTTCACGAATAGTGGTTTCGGGTACATTCCCAGGGATCAGCTCAGGGTCATCTAAGATGTTACTCGCTAATTGAGATCAATTGTTTTTAAACAGTTCATGCGCCGTTTTGAAACGATAGATGCGCTCCGTCCCTCACCAAAAGTAAGACCTGCTTGGTTTTGCTTAGGCTGCTTCTTATTTGGGGATGGCAGCAGCTTTAGGTTTGCACTGCAAAATAACCAAGTTATCCCATTCCTCAAAACGGGATTCGGAAGACTCGTGTAGGCTGGTAAAGATTTCGAGTGTATCCAGAATATCAGGTTCTATGCCTTCGAGGTGGGCCATGTAGCGAATGTAATCGAATACGGCATTAGCTTCGGGTTCCGGGGACGGTGGGGTAGAGGGAAATGCAGAGATTAGGATTACTCTCAACAAACACGGGATTTCCTCTTGTTTTGTCTAATTTGATTAAAATTTTTTAGACAACTACTGATTTTGATCTTAACTAAGTTAGCATAGTCAAAATGCTATAGCCCGTATTCTGGGAAACATCTTGTTGGTATAAAGTATGTCATACATATATATGTTCTAAAATTCATACCATTATTGTTGTGAACATCGCGAACGTATAATAAAATCAAATGATGTAACGACATTTTAATTCTTATAGGGACACTTATACCAGAAAACAAGTGTTTGTGCAATGGAGAATGCATACCTTCAGGAATGCTAAACATGTCTTCATGCGCATATGGGTCACCATCATTTATGTCACTACCACACTTTTACGGTGCAGATCCTGTATATTTAACTATGATCGAAGGGCTAAAGCCAGAGAAATCCAAACATGAGATGTTTATTACCGTCCAACCTGTAAGTACTAATAACTTTTGTTTTTATTAGTTTGTCTTCATGGAATAACAAACACCCAACAATAAAATATCAGTTATAAATATACTAACAAACATTGTTTGTTTCTAGAGAATTGGTGTTTGTATTAACATAGCTCTGAGAATACAACTAAATTTTCTGCTGCAGCCTATAGAACATATAACGTAAGGGTGTCTTTTGTTCTTCATCTATATCTGTTTTGTTCATTTTTTTACTTTTGCAGGCTATATGAAGACATTCCAAGAGTTTTCTTCCCGCTGTTGTGGTTTGAGCAGAGCGCTAGTATTCCAATTGGACTAGCATGGTTAATTACAATTTGTTTACACTTACCCAATGTAATATTTCCTATGTTGGCAGTTATCTCAATAACTATAGGACTGTCATTATTAGTATGCAAATGTTACAAATCCAGAAACAGGGTCATTAAACGTAAACCACTCGAAGGAGAAAAAAACGCCTTAGAAACTGCTCCATTGCATTTAAAAAAAGATGCCTTCAGAACTAGTGATAAACTTTTATGTGATAATAAATACATATAATAATTAAGTAAGAATAATGATAGATAATTGTAGACCAATACAAAAATATAGATTTTTATGCATTTGCTTACTCGCAGTATTTTATTGTTTTCATCCTACATTAAAACATAACAAAAGCAAAATGTATTAAATAAATGACTGCGCATTTGCTTGAAAATTAAATTTCTGACTTTGTAAATATTCTTCATTTATTATGTGTCAAACTTCACAACCAAGGCTTGCTGGAATATACATTAATGTCCCTGGCCTTCTGTTCTGGCTCAGTGTTTTTCGTGGTTATCCAGAACCACAAAATGAACTCGGGTACTATCTACGGAAAATAACGCCGCCCTTATCAAAAACTTCTTTCTATAATACATACTTACTATTCTGTGGCGGCCAAAGAGGGACTTAGGATTTTGCTACGGAGGGGAAAGACCCCTATGTTTATAAGGCAGCCAGCAGCCCGCCGCGTCACTAAGAATTAACCAACAGTAACGTTCTTTGTTTTGTATGCAGCCTATGTTGCGCATAGGGGCCCCAAAACTGAAGCGTATACATGTATTTAGTGTAATTTTATTCCTATTGTTTTACGGAATATTGAATACTTAGAAAAGTGTGGCTCTAGTTACTAGAAAGTGTTAGGGTTGAGAAACATGGGAGTGTGATGGTCCTGGTAACATCTCTGACGAAGACAAGCATCTTTGCGAATCTAAGTCGAGCTTATGACAAATTTCTAATATAGTTGCCAAAGGTTTTATTTTCACGGATAGAAAAAGATGCTAAATCGTGGAATAGTTCTGAGATTTTAACGAAAATGTTTCGGAGCTCCTGGAACCCAAAAAAATTATTTAAAAAAATGCCTTACTGCATTGTCTGTGTATGTGAGTTTGATGTTCGAAATTACATGAACTACCAAACCGATTGTAATGAAATTTGGAATACTTAAACTATTCCTTGTTTAGAATCTTAACAAAAAATGAATTTTCCCAAAAAAATATTACAAAAATATTCGAACTTAAACGAAAAGCAACTGATTAGCTTGTAAGTCGGCAAAGTTATTAAATGCTCGCCACTCACTAGTGGTCAGTAAAAACTAATAAGCATCACATGTTCACATCCTGCAAAAAGCTTCCATAGCTTCGCAGGTATAAATTAGAATGTAGAAATGTTATAGATAGGCTAATCCCTATTAAGTTTTTTTTAATTTAATATAATTTAGAAACCAAATTTATTTAAATTCTATTTAGTTTTTAATATTTGTAATACGAATTTTATTTCAGATTATGATATATTTACAATAAGACTCATTTATACACTGTATTTTATATTCTTATCGTAATAATAAATAATTAATTAATTAAAAAAAAAAAAACTTTATGAAACTGCAAAATTAGATTTGAGTGCAGAACTTTTGGGCTTAGCTCAACAATAAAATAACACCGAACGAAACGATGTATCTCAAATATTGCAGTTGTAGTTGTACCAACCAACGTTGCAAAATCGTGCAACATGTTTCATGTATAACTGAATTGATTTCAGTGCGCCCATTCTTTTTTTACTTATTGAATTTTAACGAAATTTTTTGCTGTTCTAGGACTAAAAGTCCGGTCTTTAATAATTATTTATTCAAGCAGATACATTGACTTTTCTGTAAAAACTTATCCTTCCTAGGGATTATGGTCTAGAGCCGCCACTGCATATTAGTAACAGTTACGTACGAAATGCATAGTATTATAAAACGTAGACACAATAACCTACTCATTTACGTTAAGTATATGCATTTCAGTAAAATAAAAAGAACTCCGAACTGCTGAATTAGAATAATGTAGAGTTAGCTTAGAGAATAATACCTGTTATAATTGAAAAATTTGTAAAAATAAAAGCCGAATTCTTATATAAAATCAGTTTTGAATTAAGGAGAAATTGAGACCCCGGAAGGCTTAGCTTTTTATCTTACAGTAAAGGCATTACTGATAAGATAAAGCACATTCTTAGAAGGTACAGCATAAAGATAGTCTTTAGGACTAATAAAACCCTGATTCGAACTGAAAATCGGCTGAGATCTGCAACATCCCGTGTTCTTGTGATTCTAACTACATCGAACAAACTGGTCGCTCCATTGAGTTAGGATTACGAGAGCGCAAAGGTAATTGCAAACACAGTTACATCACTAAATCTGCGGTGGCTTAACATACTGGTTTAATTAAACCTAAAATGAGAACGTTTGAGTACTCGCCAGAGTAGCTCATTACGTCCCTTGGATCGTACGTGAAGCAATTAAAATTGAGAAACAACCTAACATCATCAGAGAGGATGGATTCTAGACTCAGTAAAGCTTAGACTCTAATAGCTCATCCTCTAAGGACTCATAAGAACCATCGATGTCACGACGCTCCATCAGATCCGACTCTGCCAAACGGTGACAGCCAACCAGAACTCCGCCGCTCTGTCCAACTGACTCGAAGAGATTTAAATATCTCCGCATCAATTAATTTTCCTCTTTCCACCTTTTGGAAGGGTGAATTTAAGAGATCACTTTGCCATTTATTAAAGTTACAATTTTTACATGTTTGTGAATTTCAACAGCTTCTAGCATATTTAATTTACGTTGATCATCGCAAACGTGTAAACATTTTATAGTGTTATTAGATGTCATTAAATGATTGTGTTCTAGTGTGCTTAACGTAATTGGATTTATGTGGATGTTTGTATTTGTAACAACGTACATGTTCTTTATGCCTAATTTTTAAATTTTTAATTGTCTGGCCTATATAAACCGAATTACAAAGCGAACAATTTAATTTGTAAATGCCTGATTTTAGCAAATCGTCTGTTTTTGATTTTGCATTAAACAAAGTGTTTAAAATGTTTTTAGTTGTTTTAAAACTTACTTTATATATGTTTGTTTTGTTTATAATTTTAGCAATTTTTTCTGATTTGTCACCAAACTATGGTATCGAAGCATATTTAATTGTATCGGATGAAGTTCGGATAAATTTTTTGAATGGCTAATTTATAATCTTTTTCTTTAATGAATGTACCAATATGTTTAGTATTATAACCATTACTACATGCAATTTGTTTAATAATTGAAATTTCTCTATTATCATTAATTGCGATAAGGATCCCGCTTGTATTATTGTGCAACGTTTTTTCAATTTTATTAATGTGCAACGTATTGTTTTTTCAATTAAAGGCAGTCACAAGAGACTTGGGAGTACTTTAACAATAAAAAATAAGGTAATTATTCATTAACTAGGCAAATAATTTATCTAATAATTAACTGCATCAGTAAGCAATTCGCATATAGACTTATAGGCAAAACTTTCTTTCTGTGATTATTGCTTTTATTAGCCCACTCAACCGGAAGTAGTGAAAGTAGGAAAACATAACTTACACTACATATATTTATAATTTTTATAGAATATTGAGTGAACATGAATATTCAATTAAGGTTCTACTTAAAAAAACGCAACGTGCAATTATTCTTATTGAAAAATTCTGATTCGCATAGTTTTCTTGCCTGAATATGCAATGTTCGAAGATTTGAGAATAGGGTTATAATTTAACCAATTATAGCATCTCCAAGACCTAATAACCATGCAATAAATCGTTTGAAATGTTTAAAGAGTTTTATGTAAATTATGCATTTCAAGATGGGTAATTAACTAATAATGCACTTTGTAGTGCACCGTTATTTTACTGGATCTACTTGTTCAACATAATCATTCAGGTATTTAATATTAATAGCTTGTTAAAATGCTGTTATGTTGCCACCATTCACCTACCAGTACAACTGAATGCCGATTTTTACGAAATATTACGGTTCTGGATTGCAGATATGGCCAGACGTTCTAATCTACCGTAACTTTAATGGAATCTCGACTCTCGATTACTTTGATATGAACAATTTACAGAGTAACGTAAAATAGTAGAAGTTTAAAATTTAAGTTAAATATCATGAAATTTGTATTATCCTGTAGTACCGCAAATGAATTGTTTAACATTTGTTCATAAAAAGCAAATTGTTCATCGACAGAAACTGGTTTTTCAATAAGAAATTAGTTAAAATTGTTTTATACCAAATTTATATACATCGTGCCTCAAAAATAACGCCCGTTTTAGAAATTTTATTTCATTCTGAATACATAAATAAACAAATTGTTAATAATAGACATTAAATATTTTATCTTCAACAATTAAATTATCAAAAAAACATCAGTTCTGCTCGAAGTGGCCACCTTAGCGTCCATGCAAATCTGCAGCATTTTGTGACTTTTTTCTATAAATTCCAAAGATTATTCACGCCAAGTTTCTAAAGATTGCGCTTCGGGGCATCAACTGTCATGTCATGCGTCGCACAAACCTGTGACTAGAATGTTCTAAACAAGGTTCAAGGTCAACCTTAATTGAGACCATGAAGCACTGGGTTAGTGGTTTCACCAGGTGAAGCGTTACCAGCCCTTATTATGGATGCCTAACACCTAAGCGGCAGCGCGTTCTCTGCCACTACGTTCGGGTGACTTTACGGGTTATAAAATTGCGCAGGCGATATACTGGGTGGTTGGAAGCCAATGATTTAGGCAGGTAAAGGCGAGCTCTATCCAGGGAGAAGTGGTGTGGTTGGTGGCATTAGGGACTTGGGCTCTAGGGGTGAGGTGCACTTTGCCTGATCAAGCCCACTAACAAAATGTCGACCCAGGGGATTCGTGCTTAGGCACACCCGACGCTGTTGAGGTACCAATCACTAAAACCAGACCGGCTACTGACTAATCGGGGCGGTGCGTTGTGGACCAGTAATGAATATTGCAATTAGCCCAACTAGTAGGGGCAACTTTAGCTGTTCCAAAACGTCTAACTAGTGACTTTATTGAATGGTACCACGAAGACCAAGTTCAAGCTCGCGGAGAAATAGCAGCCCCCGTCTTGGACGTAGAACTCGTGGTGGCAGTGGTAAGCCTATGCAGACTAGAGCCGTTTTGGTGCGGTTCTACAGGTTAGCTGTTTTTAGCTCAGGCACTGATCTGCAGATTCAGTAGAAATTTAGGTAATCTCCCCCAAACAGTGGCGACTTAGGGCTCGCATCCTGACGGCAGGACGACAGTTAGGCATGCGCGCTGATTAAACGTAACTTACTCTGGCCCAGGCTCGCGCCAAGTGCCGCCACGTAAAACTAAAGAAGTTGGCTGTAATGCTAGCCTCACAGTGGCTCACTTAATCCGTTTTTGAGTAAGGCGAGCCTTGTGCGCTGTTGCTGATTCTTGTTGGAACATTCAGTTATCTACACCAATGGATTCTTTAACTGCGGGAAATAACCGCTGGTACAACATAGCTCGACACACCTCTTGGTTGATCTCGACTTGTTTTTTGACGAATATGAGCGGCAGTTTTCCAGTGTGGCGCTGATTTCTGTTTAAACTATCACAGACTTTGGCTTCTATAAACAGTTGTTGACGATTCTATCTTCCGACCGAATTCTGTTGCTTTGGCAATTCTATGCTTGTTTGGTAGTAAAGAGCATCTCATCAGAAAATAGAACAGTAAAACTTAGTTTCAGTGTTGTGCATCTTTCAAGATTTAAGGTCTTTATTGTATCGGTCAACATTAGGCTTTCTGTATTTTGTAAGGATTAAACTTAAGTTCCTTGAAAAATCGTTGGATTAATGTTTGCGCAATTTGATTGCCTTCCGGCCCCATTAAAGTTGATTGTTGCTGGTTTTAGTATCTTGAAAACATATAATGTCTTTCTTGACTTTTGACACAGAGTAGCAGTGAGCTGACAAGAGATTGTCACAAGTTATCCGGGGTACAACAATTTTAAAAATCATCAAGATTTATTTTGTTGTATTGATTACTCAAAGACGCGCAGGTAACGCTACAAGTGAAACCTTCCAATTTCACTAAACCGACTATTTTTTCAGAATTTAAATTTTAGTAACAATTGGCAAGAAACCTAATTTCACTAAACCGACTATTTTTTGAAATTGTTATTATATTTTATTAATAGTTGGACGGGGAAGTTTCATTGTACTAAACAGACATTGCAAAAATTTAAAACATACAAATTCTTATGTAAACGAAAAAGCACTTTGTCTTACCGATAAATTTCAGCAATCGTCAAAAGTGGGGTTTCTAATTAATTTATCACATCGGAAACTTCAATAAACCAGTTCAAAGTATATATTAGAAGAATGCAATTCCGTTTTACCGAAATACCAACGACGTATAAGCTGCTACTAACGCATATCTTCGTAAAAAAACAATTTTTACCTAACCAGTCAGCTAATTAACGATATAATTTAATTATTTACATGGTATGATAACGGAAGATTTCTACAAACAACAAAACTCCAGCACAACCACAAACTGAAAACAACAACTTAGAATACGACGTTTTCTGCATTAATAACTTATAATCACTATGTAGTATATTCCATTTACAGACATTGCAGTAGTTTCCATAATCAACAAACTTATTTAGCGCGTTAATCATCGTACGTTACAGATTATAAAAACTTACAGCCGTTACAACTTCTGATATCTTTCCGATTATCTGACAGAGAGTGTAGAGACCTGTAAGTGGGACCTGCGACTGAGCTTGCTAGCAGCGTACCGTTTTGGAGGGATATAATTTTGCTTTGATGTTGTAAATTAATATTATAGAAAACATAGTAACTTTACTGCAGCAAATACATTCAGATACCTTAGAGATTGTACTAATAGGGTAATAAGTATTGTATATAATACTCAATCCAAGTCGGCTGTTTATTTTCATCGAATCCTGGCTTCTGAGCTGATCAGAGTGGTTCAATTTCTTTGGAACCGCCAGCTCAAGAAAAAGTCGAATTGTTACGAGATCTTGAGTTAACTTTTCCTTTTTTAAACGAAGTGGTGGTGGCAAGTTGCAGAACTTTCATGCTAAGAGTATAAAAATTGTTTGTCTCATCGCCATAATGACCTATTAATTATTTATACCTTTATACCCTGCTAAAAAATTAACTTTTATTCCCATTACAACATCTTAATCAAAACGGCAGTTATTTTTGGCCAACAGTGTATATAACGTGTATTCATTGCCTCATAATTAACCTGAAATAATAATCCTTTGCATTAGGCTGCATTGTCACAATAATAATAAATTAGCTCAGTGATTTACGTAAATAGTTACTTGTTATGTTACTGTTCGTAGGCTTATTTACTAATTATATTTGTTGCTATTCTAACTTTTTAAAGGTACAAATTATTGTTTTTGCAATACTAATACAATTCGCAGTATACATATATAACTGGACGCAGTTGATATACTTGTGTTTTCAAGAAATTTTGGCAAACAAGGTATTATTGAATTTTTTACCGTCCTCGCTATTATGAGTGTAGGGAGGTATTGTGATCGGTTTCTAGAATATGAAGCACATTCCACCTTCTATCGAAGCTATTTTTGCTTCACACTTACTCGCCAATAAACGAGTTATACCTAAAATAAGTTAGTTTTTTGGCAACAAATCATTTCCACCTAAAACTGTTTAGAAATATACGGTTCCTAGGGCCTTTGGAAATTAATAAAGCGGACAATACAATGCTGTCTGTGTGTTTGTGTGTCTGTACATCTGTATACACTTTACAGTCCAGCCGGCAAAACGCATAGAAGTAAAATTCCCCTCAAAATGAGGTTGGTCCGACAAAAATTAGGAGTAGGGTAATGCTCTACGTTAGTACAGATATAATTTTCCACTGAATTAAACCTGCTGAGCGGTTTCCTTCGGATCGTTTACCTGAACAGCTCAATTAAGTAATTACAAAAAAAAACGACTATGGTTCAATGTTGTATAGGACTTGAAAAATTACTTTTAAAATTTAAAAAGATAGACATTGTTTGCAACTACAAAACGAATCTGCTCAAGCGCGATCTCCTACAACCTCTGTACCCCTCCATCGTTCATACCTAACTAAAAGCGTTGATTAAGGTATCAATCAACGCTAAAAGTGTACCAAATATAAAGGAGCCCGTCTAAAATTTTTGCAGAGCTAGGGGGAGAGGGGTTCAAAGCTTGTTGTTACTGACAGAAAGAGCTTGTTTCTTTTTGTATACTCTGTGTGTACCACTTACGCAAGTGATACTAGTAATAATTGTAATATCGTTTTATAATAGAGTATACAGGGTGTTATTAAAATAGGTACAGATATTTTAACCTGTAATAGAAGTCACCAAACTAAGCGACTTTTTTATTTATATTTTTTTTTGAAAGACTGAGTTATAAATCAAAAACGTTTTACTGAACATGTGGGTACCCACCTCTAGAATTGTATTTTTATTTAATGCAGCACAATAAAAACTTCGGATTGTAAAGCAGCAAAAGTACATACTTATATGCAGGGTTGGCCAAACGTTTGGAGACACACTATTGACGGCTAACTCATTTCTTGCATTAAAAAACTTCTCTTTTTCTCTTTTTTTGGTCGTGGATTATTTTTCCTCGGTATTTTTTCCTTCGATTTTTTTCCTGAAATTTTTTTGGCTAATTCTACCTTTTACCACAGCTAGCAATATGCTGCAATTTAGTTTGTTATAACGCGCTAATTTCTCTTTGACGCCTTCTATGTATTGGTTACCCCCTGCATTTTTTTGTTGACAACTGTTTTTTGTCTCTAATTAGACTTAACATTAACCAGCATTTTCCAAAAAAATTCTAAAGCGGGTCTTTTCATAAAAAACATTTAATAAACGCTTTGTTGCAAAATTAGTACGTGGGTCGGATCAAGCTACTACTGGCCGGAGTCGGGTTAGCTGCCCCCCCTTCAAATTTTCACAAATTTAATATGTACACCTTACGACATGAAGCTTGTGACAACTTGCGCCAGTGATAATATAGCTTGCGCCAAGTTAATAAACAATTTACATCCAAATAAAATGTGGGGGCTAACATGATGTCAGTCCCCCCTCCTTTGAAAATTGTAAAATAACGCTTGAAGAAGGAAATTTAAAATTATTATTTATATTCAGTGTGTATTTATTAGGAGTAAAAAATAATTTAAAATTAAGAAAAAGTAGTATAGCAATGAATTTTGTAGTAAAAACGAAGCACTTCATCTGAAATTTTCTATGTATTAGGAATTGATATCTATCATATATTCAAAAATATGTTTGTATCAAGGTTTTGCATGCAAACAGTATCTATGAATATTCCACTCACATTGTAACAGCCAATGGCAGTTGTTTATTTTCAGGTTGTTGACTAATTAGACCCTGGCTGGCCGCGGTAAGCTTTTTTTTAGGAACTTTAACAGATTTTTTATTTTAGCCTTATACGTATTTCAATGTGTTTATACGTCATTATCAAATGTAAGATTAAAAGTAAACAGTTGGTGTTGCTGTGGGAACAATAAATCTTCATAACTTGATCTTGGTTTTCTATATCTGCAGCCAGATGACTTGATTTCTCATTCCAAAACGTCCAATAACGGTGAATTTAAGAGATCAATTTGTTCATTCATTAAAGGTAGAGATTTTAGATGTTTATGAATTTTAAAAGCTCCTAGTATATCTAACTTACGTTTACCATAAACATTTTATAGTGTTATTAGATGTCAGTGAATAATTGTGTTCTAATAAGTGTTTAGCGTAATTGAATTTATGGGGGTGTTTATATTTGTAACAGCATACGTGTTCTTTGTACCTAATATCAAAATTTCTAATTGTTTGTTCTATATAAACCGAATTACAGTGCGAGCATTGTGAGCAATTTGTAGATGACTGATTTTATTGAATTGCCTGTTTTTTCCTTCGCATTAAACAAAGTGTTTAAAATTTTTTTTGTTGTTTTAAAAATTATTTTACATTTATTTGTTTTGTTTACAATTTTGGCAATTTTTTCTGATTTATTGCCAAAATATGGAATTGACATGTATTTCATTTTATCTGATGAAGTAGTTGAATGAATTTTCGGAATAGCTAGTTTATAATTTTTCTCTTTAATGAGTATATCAATGAGTTGAGTATTATAACTATTATTGTATGCAATTTGTTTAATAATCAGAATGTCTCTATTATAACCAATTTCACCTAAAAACACCGTTAAAGTCCTATGTATCATGGACCTGTATGCTACTAATTTATGTGTTTTTTGTTTAGGAAGCTCCGGTGTTATCGGTGGTGTATAACCATAGCAACACGCCAAAAAATTTTTTTGTTGCATTTAATAAATAAATAACGAATTTGTATGTTAGTACATAACAACTAATTATACTTAATTATACTCGTGAATTAAAAATTCTCTATAATTCGGTCTTTCATTGACGAACTCAACTGTGTTAATGCACGGTAATATCACTCGTCCTTCGGACTCGTGATATTACCTAGCAATAACACAATTTCGCCGTCCATGAAGCGACACAATTATCCATACATATATAAAAGCTCAAGAGGGTTTTTTTCTCCCCTTCCTCCAGCGGCTACCGCTTCACCAATTTGGACCATTTTTTTTTAAATGAAAGGTCTCTATCCACAGATGGAACATGAAACATTTTTATATTTTTCAATTTTTTAATAATAACTATTTTAATTTATAATATATATGAAAGTCTGCTAAACGCGCCTTACTTGAGGCGACATCTACACCAACGTCGCGTGTCCCTTATGGAACTAATGCATCACGTGACTTATCATTTAGCCGGTTCTGTCAACGCTCAGTCTGTCAGTGCATTGTGCGCTGGGGTAACACTAGTTAATTCTTATGTGGTATTGCTGTTGATAATGCATTTCGCTTCCGAACCGGAAAGCGGTGACTAACGCCCGCTTTCAGGTAGGACACAGCTCCAAACGGAAGAGCACCTATGTGTGTACAAACCGAGTTTTCTACAGACGATACAGCAAATTCATCAACTAAAAATTGGGTGCCAGAAAGAAACCCCCCTAAATATTACTGCATCTAAATTATATTATATTATAACCATTGCTAGTTGCCGGAACGTGTAGTTTCCGATCACAAATTAATAAAATACAATTTCTGAAAAAACTGCTTACAAAAAAAAATATATAACTTCAACTTCCAGTTTTAAATTTTTTTTAAGTGCTAATTTTGTAAGGTTGACTAACTTTACTAACCGCGCGTGGAAAGCATCTGGTTTATAATTATGTGATGTAAAGTATTTTTAAAAACGTAAATTATTTTTAAAGTATGCGAGAGTACAGGCGAAAGTTTCACCCTTTTTTAATAACACTGGCCAATTTAAAATAAATGAGGGTATTATAAAAATTGATTCACCCTGTATATAAAGCATACCTTTAACCTTATCAGTTTAAAAAATGTCATAATTAAGATACATCTGCAAGCAGAAATACAGGATCAATTCTAAGGATCAAAGATTGTAAAGCGAATTTGGCGCTAGTTTGTCCGGATTTCTAGTCTAGTATTAAGTCAGTGTTTAAATTATGAAGCAATCAATTAATAATAATTCCTGGCGTAATTCTTTTAACTATATAGTTAACGCATATATAAAATTGTTAACGAATTACCTACAAGCTTAGAATGGTAACACATCCATATGTTTTTCCTCATGCTATCTTGTGTAGATAGTTAATATTTATTTGGTCAGCTGGAATTGATGCTTGCGTAATAGTAAACTAAAAAAATATTATTTTTTAATTGAAATCTAAAATGGCAACCACGAATTAATGAATATATAACATGTAAATTTATTAATACAAAGAGAAAGTTCTACGAAAGAAAAGTTTGGACTTTCAACATTCATAAGGAACGTAAAACCACTATTAAATAAAAAAACTTTAGAATTGCGGTACACAACAACAACTTTTTCTAAATTTTCATCCGAAAAATTAGTTTTCTTGTCTTACAAAATACCTTTACACATTGAAAATCACCTTTCAACGTCACAACTCGTTAATGGAGTAAAGCTTTAAAAGTTGGCCGGTGAACAACTGACTGGATTATTTGTCGACTTTAGTATATCTCCAATTTCCAATAATTGTGAGTAACCAGAATTGCAATGCACTACTTGTTCAACATATTGCAACTAGCTGAAGCTAAGTTCTCAGCCGATTGCGAAATTGGCAATAATAGAATGGAAGTGGTCTAATAGCGACCAAGTTTTGCTTTCCAATAATTTTATAACTTTAGGGATATTGCCAAAACAATTTTCCCATTTTCTATCATAACAAGCACGTGCATATTGAAGTTTAAAAAGCCTTGCTTATTCATTTCTTTTGCGACGCTCATTTCTCATGAAACCAAATATTTTACAACAATAACTTTTAGTAAATAGCGCAGTTGTAGAAACCTTGCAAAATCGTCCAATATTTTTCACGTATAACGTAATGAATTCAAAGAGACACTGCTGAAGATAACAGAGAACATATGTGGGAAGAGAAAATATAATAAACATATTAAAAGGACGAGTTGGTGGAATAGCGACATACAAAGACTGACAAAAGAAAAGAAAATAGCATAGAAGCAATATATACAAACAAAAACACAGAACGACAAAGAAGAATATAATCGAAGGAGAAACATAGTGAAAAACGCAATCAAAACAGCAAAAGGGGAATCCTGGAAGGAGTTTGGAGAAGAGATAACAGAAATACATAAAACACACTACAGAAAATTCTGGACGAGAATAAAAAGATTAAGGGGAGATAAAAAGGAAATAAAAGCAATAAAAAATAATCAAGGTCAAACACTAACAAACACAAAAAAATATTAGAAACGTGGAAAGAACACAAATAAGTATAACACGACGGTGCCAGATGATAAAATAACAAGAGAAGAACGAACGGAACAACAACAAAAAATCAAGAGGGAAGAAGTCGAAGAGGCATTACAAAAAATCAAAATTGGAAAAGCAAGTGGAGAAGACGGCATAGCACCGGAGATGATTTAATGGCTGGGGGGAAAAGGAATAGAGTGGATATGGGCTATCTGTAAAGAAGCATGGGAAAAACAAAAAATCCCGAGGGACTGGGAAAATAACCTTTTAATACCGATATACAAGAAAGGAACACAGACACAGTGTGAAAATTACAGACCAATCTGCTTAGCCCAAACCAGCTACAAGCTATATACAAAAATCTTGGAAAAAAGATTAAGAGAACACGTGGAACCGAAATTGGGAGAGGAACAGGCAGCATTTAGGCCAAGCAGACAGACAAACGACAACATATATATAATAAGAAATATAATAGAAAGAAAGATAGAAGAAGGAGAGGAACTATACCTAACTTTCATCGATCTAAAAGCAGCCTTCGATACGGTAGATAGAAGGGAAATATGGAAAACCCTGGGAGAATTGGACATACCTAGCATGTTAATAAACGCAGTAAGAAGTACATATGAAACGGTTAGAGCAAGAGTGCAAATGGCGGGACAAAGATCGGATGAATTTAAAATGAGTAAAGGAATAAAACAAGGAGACAGCCTAAGCCCCCTACTATTTATCATAATTATAGATAAAATTATTAGACAAATTAAAGAAAAATATAACCAAATGGACACAGTAATAGGGTACAGGTATCTAGAAGTAGTTAAAGTGAGCAGCCTGCTTTACGCAGATGACGGGATATTAATAGCAAATAAGAAGGACAAAATGCAAAATTTAGTAAACGCCTGGACTATAGAAATTGAAAACATGAAAATGGAAATAAATATAAACAAAACAAAAACAATGATAGTGAATGAAAAGCAAAAAGACACCCAGATAGACAAAGAAATCAAATGCAAGAACAATACATTGGAAAGAGTAACAACATACGAATTTTTGGGAAGTATAATAACGGAGGATGGGAAAATAGAGGCTGAATTAACAAACAGAGCTAATAAATCAACAAGAATATATTACTCAATAAACAAAACAATACTAGGGCATAAAAACATAGACATAGAGGTGAAAAGGAAAATACATAATATATAATAACAATACCAACAATATCATACGCTTGTGAAAACTGGACATTAAGAAAAAAAGATGAAAATAAAATAAACGCTATTGAAATGAAACATCTCAGGAAAATCGCAGGGAATACTAAATGGGACAGGGTAAGAAATGACAGGATTAGAGAAATAACAGAACAGGAGCCAATAATGGAAAAAATAAAAAAGATACAATTGAACTGGTATGCACATATAGTGAGAATGGATCCGGACAGAATCACAAGAAAAACAATGGAGACTGGAAAACCAAGGAAAAAGCTAAGGGGAAGACCAAGAAGAAAATGCATGGATCAAATCCGAGAAATAGGAATGGAAAGAGGAAAGACGGTAGAGGAAATGAGAACCCTAGCAAGAGACAGGAAAGAATGAAGGAAATGGATGCAGGACATGGAACCCACATCCGACGCCTGAAAGGGCATAAGGATCAGCGAAGAAGAAGAAGAAGAAGCTTATTCATTTCTTTTGCGACGCTCATTTCTCATGAAACCACGTATTTTACAACAATAACTTTTAGTAAATAGCGCAGTTGTAGAAACCTTCCAAAATTGTGCAATATTTTTCACGTATAACTTAATGAATTTGAGTACGCCCATGCTTTTTGTTTACTTATTGAATTTTAACGAAATTTTTCGCTACTCTGTCACTAAAAGTCCGGTCTTTGGTGATTAATATTATTCTGTATTTGGAAACGATAACAATAATCCTAATAAGCACAGAGTTGTTTGATTGAAGTCATTTTCTGACAAGAGCAGAACCAAGTACCGTACGTAATTACAAGGCATCACAAATAACTATGAAGAAGGTGTCAAAAATAATTAGATTATTAGTAACACAACTTGTGTCGCTTTATTGCGAGATATTCATTCAGTCTAAATGACAAGGAGAAATGTTCAATTAGTCAATTAGCTCATCTTTTTTAAACATTCACTAATTTCGCAACTGTTAAGTCAAGGCCGTTTCTTCAGCTACTGGTTTTTCATGGAAGTAACCGTTTTTATCGCGAAGTTACCTCCTTCATCTGGTTTATAGTTTGATATCAACGGTAGAAGGTGCATGTTGATGCTCTAGAGCAGTAGAACATGTGCGTTTAGTTTTTGCAAATCGCTCTCGGTTAAGAGTTCACGAGTGCGACCTAACAGTTCGATTTACAGAAGAGGTGCCGCAATCAACAATCTTGTTTGTCTAGTTATGCGTCTAGGAAGGTTGTGGCACTAATTACAGTGTTACGCATTGATCAGTACCGGCCAGTTCAACTAGTGCACTGTTTGTCTCCTCATGCGTTTACTCCAGAATTGTGTTGTTCGGTTAGTGTGGCTCGAACGCTATTAGTCGGGAAACGGTCACAAACCATAAAGTTAAAGTTAGTGTGGTGTGATTTTGTTATTAAGTGATAAAAACTGAAAACCTTGGATAGTTCATTATAATCAGGTGTGGTTTTGTTCGGAAGTTATGTGTAAATAAATTACAAAGACTGAATTCAACGTTTTTGACTACCGGACATGTCGCTTTCTCGGTACGTGCAAAACTACAAACAAAATCAAGGTAATTATTAAACATTAATTACGTTTTATTTAAATAAAATATAATATACAGGAAAAGTATGTCCATTAATTGCTACTAACTTATGGAAATACTATTTATTTAATTCTGATGATAATTAGAAATTTAAATAATTGCTCCCTAATTAATCAGCTTTTAATAAATTAACTTGAAAATATGTTGATATTGAAAAATATAATAATATTAAATTTAATTTTGCATTATAATATGAATAAACTCTCATGTCATAACCCGGATATTTAGTTGAGTATTTGGTCGGTATTGAAAGTATGACGCAATAAATTAATAATAAATTCTCTCGTAATTCCTGTAAATATATAGTTGTCGCTTCTATGCCATTTTAAACGAAGTACCTACGTGAATATAACAGTATTAGACTTATTTGTTTGAGCTTATGCGAGCTCGTTTAGTTACTTATTACTAATTTGGTCAGCTGCTTTAGTATTTCGAGTCGTTAGATAACTCAGTTCATAATGCGCAGAATATGAATGGTCACGGGTTTTAAAAATACTACACGATACAATTTTATGAACAAGTCATTTTAATTTATCTATTTTCTTCATCTAATACTATTTCTTTCCCTATCTTAAGGTACGGAGTGCGGAACCTCTCTGGCCTAGCTCGGTAATAAAACTGAACGAAACAATGTATCTCGAATTGTAGTTGTAACAAAACCTTGCAAAATCAAGCAATATGTGTCACGTATAACTTAATGGATTTGTCCGGTCTTTTAGTTCAGAAACAGCAAACAATTTCGTTAAAATGTATAATGTAAACAAAAGCCAAGGCCATCTAAAGCTAGATTTCCAACGGCAGTAGTTCGAATTCTCTGCACGCCGGATATGTTTCTGAATAAGTTGTGTATGTTGGGTTGCGTTTTTCAGGGTGGGGCATGTTAGACCGGCAAAAAGCGCTAAGTGCGCTGAAGTGTTAGGGTGGGAGTCGTGGAGTTGTTCTCACGCACAGCCCCATGATTCTAAAAAAACCATGGGCGTACTCAAATCCATTAAGTTATGCGTGAAACAAGTTGCATGATTTTTCAAGGTTTATCCAACTACAACTGCAATATTTGAGATACATCGTTTCGTCCAGTGTTACTTCATTAATGAGCTAGGCCAAAGAGGTTCTGCACTCCGTATCCTAACATATAAAGGAAGAAATGAAGAATCGTGAAATGAGGGAAGAAATGGTATTAGATTTTGTTGGTACTCTTAAAACTCCATTCATATTCTATGCTTATAAACCCTCTTAACATTTTACTTAAAATTAAACAAACAACGATTGCAGCTGACCAAATAAATAACACTTAACTAAACAAGCTCGCATAAGGTAAAACATATAGTCGTCTTTCTGTAATAATTATGTAGATAATTCGTTTAAAATTACTTAGAAGCTACAAATATATATTTACAGGAATTATGCGGAAATTTATTATGTTTTATTGCCTCATACTTTCAATACTGACTTAATACTAGACTGAAACTCCGGACACTGCTAATATGACTAAACCCTCGTAAGTCATAAGCTCATAACTCAATATTTCTAATAAGTGATAACCTTCGTATTGTTTCTGTTTTGTTAATTACTATATGAAATCTCAAAGAAACAACTTTATTAGAAGATACTAGACTTAATGCTCTTACTGTTGACATTCTTTTTGACCGCGACTAGCTTGAGGCAAACCTGATTCTTGTATACTGCTTGTTTATACTTCCTTAAAATATTCTAACTTATTACTCTTACTAGCATAAGTTCCGGACTTTTTTCATCTTGAAGAGAGAGCACAAATTTGTGATATTTTATGGTGTATTTAAAGCTTCCGATTACGTAATATTGTGTCAAAACGTAACATTTTTGTACTGTTAACTGTTATATTCCCTGTACGCGAGCCACTTTCTGTTGTGCTTTAATAATAACTAGCTGAACCCGTGAGCCACGCCCCACGCTTCTATAGTCCGTGGGGTTTGGAGAGTAGAGCCGGATCTATGAACAGGAAAACCTCGACAATTTCCCAGAGACGGCAAACAAAATAGGGCTCTTAAAATTCCCTAAATCCTAAAAATCATAATTTTTTTAAATTTCGTTTTTATTATCCATTAGTAAATTCAAAATGCACAAAATATAAGATTGAGTTCGTTCTATTTATACTCTTGCTTACTCCTATTCAAAATAGTAGTACAAGTCAGTTCTGCTACTATTGGTATTTACGAGGTGTTGCAAAAAATTAATTACAAAATTTAAATTTTCTCACTAAATTTCGTATTTAGGATCGTAATATAATTACAAATAACTTTCCCGTCTGACAATTTTGCATCTTTTGATAAATAAGGGCATTCCAGGCCATTTTAAAATTTCAAATAACATATCCGCGGTGTAATGGTTGTGACATGACAAATATTTTTGGTAATTTTGTAATTATTAACCATGTTGAAACTCATTGAAAAACAAATTAATAAGAAAATGTTTAATTTTTAGACGATTTTGTATTTTTTGCAGTAAAATAGGGATGGAACGCCATTTTGCTTTTTTTTTAATCGCGAAAAAAAATTTCAACTTTCTCAAAAATTAAATTAAAAATTAAACGTTGCATATTACACTTTAAACGACGGAAATTAATTTTGTGACGTTAAAAACTAACATTTTGATATTAAAAAATTACCGAATCTTGGATAACATTATTTATCATTTTTTGACGTTGCAAAATCATTTACATCTAAAAACTGATCAAGCAATTTAAAATATAACAATAAAAAATTAAAAAAATTATTTGTAAACTACAAATAAATTATTTTCAGACGTCAGCAAATTAATTTATAAAGTCAAAAATGAATTTTTACGTGGGAAAATGTACCGCCTAACGAAAAACATAGGGTAGTAGGTACCAGTGGACTAGAAACGTACTGCAAGTATTGACTGAAAGGGGAGCTACCTGCCAAAAGAGGGCGCAAGTACATACGCACCGATTTGTCACACCAGACAACACTTAGTACTAGCAAAGAATATCAAAATACCCCAGAAGCGTCACTTGTGTCGGTTCCTTTGATGTTTTGAGCACAATTTGGGTGACCTTCGCCATACTGAAAATGGTTAACGTCAAAATTAAATTGCGCCAATTTTAAATATAACTTGTAGACATACAACACAAAGAACTAAATAATATTGCTAAAGGTAATTCGCAGGAAACCGAAGCACGCATTGAATAACGTAATAAGTAAAAATAATACATTGTTCAATATTTTATAGTAGGTATACCTACCGCGTATTGTTATGTCCAAATGGTACGAGTATTTACCAACGTTCGACTAAAACTGATTACTTTAAGTAAAATTCACAGAACACAATTTACTGCTAAGTCAACCAAAATTTAAATCAGAAAAGGGTACGTCAAGTCGCGAACCACGTCTGTCAGAACTTGACAGTTAAACCATTTACAATATGGCCGACTAAAGTACAAAAAAATATCGAAGTGACGCTTCTGGGCGTTTTGATGTTCTTTGGTACTAGTACGGCATGTACACTAGAGCGAATGAGTGATGTATGATAAAGTGACAGCAATGCCAGCTGACCGTTAGATGTCAGCATTGTTCGACGTCAGTAAATGATCTTTTGCTGGCAAACTTTTTGGGCGTTTCTGATAAATATATTTGTGTAAATAATAATTTATTAACGTAAAAAATTCGTTTTATGTGTTTACAATTAAATTGTTTTTTAATTTCTATATTAAGCAAATAATTTTCAGACGCCAAATAATTAATTTTTGACGCCACAAAGTCATTTTTTAACATCTAAAATAAATTTCGGCCCCAAAAAACAAATTACAAACGTAGAAAAATAACTCATAAAGTTAAATCAATAAAAATGATTAATAAGACGGCTTTCCATAGTGGGGCGCAGAAATATAAATTGCTTAGGAGCGCTGACAATACAAATTTGTCTCTGGATGAGAGGTAGCAGCTAATAAAAATCTGACTTCTAGTAGTAGGGGCACGTCGTCGCACATAGTAAGACAGTTCCGGACTTAATATAGCTATAGATGTTACTATGGTACTACTGTTAGAAGTTTTAATAAAATAATATGAGAGTGTAACCACTTGCCTGAAAAATCTTTAATAACTTTTTTCATTGTCCATTGTCGTAAAAAAGATTTTTAATTTAGAAAATATCACCCGTGACCAGAGAACCAAATTTGTAGGAAGGGAAAAGTAGTTTTCTAAGTATTGCAGCAGTTGAAAAATAAATCTAGAATTTTATTTTGCTGTCCTTGATGAGCGACTCAATTTTGATTGCCAAATTATAGTTCTTTCGCAGCGGGCTGAAAGAATTTTTAAAAAAGCATGCGACCAATTCATTGTAAAATATTTTTTTTTGTAGTTTTCCGTCCGTTGAAATGTTTTAATTTTGACGCTCTTGGCAGTTTCAAGCAAGAAAGGTTCGCGTAGTTTTAGTGAATTTCGTTAAAAAAAAGATTTATTGGAACGAAACAGAAAAATTTGCAGAGTTAATAAACAAAAATCTTAAGTTAAACCGCATTTGGCTCTTAATAATTACTAGCTGAACCCGCGGCTTTCGCCCTACGCCTTTTTTGCTTGAAATAATGAATTAACTGTGTCGAGATATAAGAGCTCACCGTCGCATAAAATTGTAACAGTTGCCGATTTAATATATAGATGTTCTAATGTTTATTATACATATATACATGCACCTGTAGCGACGTAGCTTAATGCTGTATTCGTTAATAACTCATTAAACATGTTAACAAGTCCTTAAACAATCTTTCAAAATTTAATAAATGTTTATCGATTGAAGTAAACCCTTAAAATATGCAATTTAAATATTCCAAAATTGATTAAACCATTATAGATGCTAATAAATGCAAAAACATTTATTTTAAATCTTCAGGTATTTACATAAATTAAACTTCGGCTCTCGCACCAGCTGGATCAGCAAGGTTACATAAATATGACAGCTAAATGTTCTTAAAAAAGATTGTCTGCGGTTGTATCTAATTCCGTTTTCAGATTTGTAAAATTTGGTTAAAAAAATGCAACTAAAAAAGGATGTCTTGTTGCCGCTTCCGGTTTGGGATTTCTTTAAAGCAAATAATTAAAATAAATAAATTAATAAAATGGGTAAGAGAGTGGTCCTAAATTGCTGCATATTTTCAAAAATTACTTCACGTCATAAGAATTTAAAGAATTTTCTCAAGAGAAATTTTGTGAATTTGTTTCATGAATATTTAGAAAAACATAATAATAAATAAATAACAAAAAATGAGTATGGGAGGGGCTCTCAATAGATGTTTTTTGGTTTTCAGTACAGCAATGTTAACTTAATAAGTGTAAACCACAACACATCTGAAAACCGTTTATTCTCTCCGTGTCGGCGATTTATACGTGTTTATATACACTGTGTCCATAAAGTAACCCCCACCCCCCTAACTAACTTTTGAACGACTTAATATTTTACTACAAAATTTGGTGTGCTTTAATGGGAAATTAAATACTACTTTTTAGCTCATAATTAAATAATGTATCATTCAAAATGGCGGCTGGGCGCCATTTTAAAATTTTTTTTTAAATATAAAGGGGGGTCGAGTGACACTTCATTTGAAAGGTCTTTTAGTTGTGCGTCTGATCCTAGAATTTCAAAGAAAAATATTTAGCCATAACAAAATGACAAACGTTTGAAGTAAAGAAGTCTATTAAAAAAAACTAAGAATTAAAGCAAAAACAAATGAAATTAAGTGTTCGAAATGTTCACCATTCACTTCTTGGCACATAAAAAGTCGGTCTGCCTTACATTTTCATAAGTTTCTGGAGTGACATTTCTGTAAAAAACGCATTACAGAAGTTTGCAGAAATATCACTCCAGAATCTTATGAAAATGTAAAGCAGGAATGTCATAACCGACTTTTTATGTGCCAAGAAGTGAACATTTCGAACACTTAATTTCATTTGTTTTTGCTTTAATTCTTAGTTTTTTTTAATAGACTTCTTTACTTCAAACGTTTGTCATTTTGTTATGGCTAGATATTTTTTTTTGAAACTCTAGGATCAGACGCAGAACTAAAAGAACTTTCAAATGAGGTGCCACGCGACCCCCTTTTCTATTAAAAAAAAATTCAAAATGGCGCCCAGCCGCCATTTTGAATGATACATTATTTAATTATGAGCTAAAAAATGGTATTTAATTTCCCATTAAAGCACACCAAATTTTTTAGTAAAATATTAAGTCGTTCAAAAGTTAGTTAGGGGGGGGGGGTTACTTTATGGACACAGTGTACAATCGTCCTAGCAACCCAGCAAAATAGAACTGAACAGACTTGCTCGATTCACACTGAACATATTTAATTTTACTATTATAAAATATTACATTCTACACAGCACAACTTATAAAAGTCAACGGAAATTCTAATTAGAATACTTACGCAATTGTTCATTCTGCTTAATCTTGTAGGCAGGTATTGTTAATATAAAACATCAATCGAATGTACACCGCAATTTAATAAAATACCGGTGCGCTTTATCTGCGATTGGGCCAGCGTATGTTGAAACAGCGACCTACGTGTTTTATTTGTTTACTTAAATGCACTTCGACCATTCTTATTGGATTAATAAAAAGTTATAGATGATGTTCCTATGAACATTACCAACTATTTCAGGTACCACCCCATATATACAGATTCCTAACTTGTTTATTTTGTCCGTATGAGTGATTATTTGTTTGTCCAATTAATGTTTTTACTTTTCTTAGGGAATAGCTTTATTTTCTTATATCACCAAAAACCTTCTTTCTAAGGTAATGTTTGAATCTAACAAAATTTGATATTACAACTGTAAGTATTACGTAAATCTATATTAATATAAAAATTCAGAGCACTGAATCAAATCCGGGATGCGGAGGTATTTCAACCGCTTTGAGCTAGTTGGGCAGAACGGCGGAGTTCTGGGTGGCTGCCGCCGTTGGGCGGAAACTGATTCGATAGAGAGCAATCGTGCAATCGATGATGCTTACGAGTTTTTAGAGTATGAACTACTGGAGTCAAAGCTTTATTGGGTCGAAAACTGTCCTCTTTTATTCGGTTTTTTTTCAATTTCAATTGCTTCACGTATGATACGAGGGAAGTAATGAGATACTCTGGCGAGTACCCGAGCATTGTCAAAGTCCATCTTATGCCTAGTTAAATCAGTATGTTCAGCGACCGCAGATTTAGTGATGTGTTTGTGTTTGCAGTCACCTTTGTGCTCTCGAAATCTTAACGCAATGAAACGACCAGTTTGTCCAATATAATTTGAACCACAAGAGCAAGGGGTGTTGTAGATCCCGGCTAATTTTAAGCTTGATATTTGGTCTTTTGCGGATCTGAACCGTTTTCCAAAGTTTTGCTAGTCCTAAAGACTGTCTTTATGCTGTACGTTCTAAGAACATGTTCTATCTTGTCAATAATGCCTTCATTGTGCACAACTACGGTTCAAACTTGTAGAGCAAACGGTTGTAAAGGCAGAGAAGCTATACGTTGGTCCTTACCAAATTATGCTAGGTGTAATTCCCGGTCTAAGCCGAAAGTAAATTATAATATTTTCCATTCTATGAAACGAATTATTACTACGTATTGAACTACAGAAGCAAAACACTTTATGTAATGTTATTCAGTACACGTAAACGGAAATTAAAAATAAGGAAAATACAAAACAAGTCCAGGTGAGCAAATCAAAAAATAACAAATATTTTATGGGAAGAGTACAGCTGTTCTAATTTTTATAATATTTAAATGTTACATGCTTTAACAAACAAACGTCATCAAGAAGGTATGGTAATGATGAGGTTCTGAAACATTCAAATCTGAATTACTGGAAACTTACATATTTTTTCAAGCATTTTAATAACCTCCTCGCTCACCTTTACGACCTGCACGGTTGCGGTTAATTAAATGTTTGTTTATTTTGTACAGTAGGTGATAGTGTTAACATAGCTGTTAAATTAATAAATTTTAATAGTGGACACCGCAGCTCTTATCGCTTATTTACTATATTAAATTAACATAAATATTTAACTTCTATGTTAAGATAATAATTAACTGAACGTAAGAACATTATCTGAGCTCAAGGAAAGCCTATTCGAAGAGTGTTTAAATAAATTGCTAGTGCTCGCCAATTTTATTTAACCATTAAAGTATTAGGTGAAATATTAATATTCAACATGCGTGTGATTGCAGAAGTGTGTAAAACTGAAAGGTTAGCATGCAGAACACCTTGGTTCCATTAATAGTACGAAAAAATACGCGTTCCGTTACACAAAAGCAGAAAACCATAAATCTTTTTAGCAAATCTCAGATGAATGTTTTATGCTTAGTCTTGCTTAATAATTTCACAAAAAAGGTATTCATACACTTTAGATACTAAAAACTTAACTTTTCACAATTACTCAAAATTACATTATTAAAATTATAATAATAATAAATGTTATCAATGCACCAGCGCTCAGCAGTCTAAACGCAGATTCTTGATCACGGTGCCCGCTCCACCTGCAAACGTGTAGTGGGATCTGATTTCGAAGTAAAACTTCTTTGTCGGCAGGAGTAACCGTTCGAATGCGAGACAGAAATAATGGGACGGAAGTGAGGTCGCCTAGATGCAAACTCAAGCGATTACTGTTCAGTTGTGCTATTATAGACACACACTTTTAAACGAGGGTATTTTGTTGCTTTGCTTATATAGACAGACTAGAAACAGCGCATAAAGTGAAAGATATGATTCGTAATATATTCGATTAAATAATATTTCCCTTTTACAAAAACAAAAAATTAATCATTTTCAATTTAAATATCAAAATTTGAAACAATAACATTTATATATGAAAATAAATTAGACATTGATAAAGTCTCCATGTAAATTGGGCACACTGTAAAAGTCACATCCTTCATGCAAACACTTTCTTTCTTCGTACTACGGTCATACCGACACATTCTTGTTAAAAACTTTTTTTTGTTTAAACCGCATATTTACAATCTACTCTTACAGGGTTACGAATTTACGACTTTTTTCACCGGAACCGAATTTTTATTAATAATAAATCGCCAATTTTTTAATTAAGCGTTTTTAAACACATATAACGTAATATCTCGAGAACTATCTAGCATATCGATTTGATTTTTTCAGCGCTGTTTCTACGCTCAAAACAAAGTTTCCTGAAATTTTCGCATACCTAATCTATCTAAAGACCGAAGTAAATAAAAGTGGTGTTTTGTTTTACTTCAGTTCATGGCCTAGTAGAATTTGTTCAAAATTAATTAAATAACGTGGTCTTTCCATGGCACTCTTATGAAATTTTTATTTTCAGTAATAAAAAGCTCAAAACTTAAACAAAATGCAAAGTGTGACACATCGTTGAAATCAGAATTAAAAATTCTATTCAAATATGAAAAAATTTAAAATGCCGACCATAAGAAAAAACAAAGTTGACAGTTGAAAATGAGCAATGGTAACAGTTATACCAATTCTGATACAAAATTTAGAGTCAGCATGAAAAAATGTCCAAATAATGCGTTAACTAAAAATACGTGATATAAAAATGATAAATGAGTTACAGCCGAAAACAAAAAATCCGAAATTTAAGTTTTTTCCAATTCTTTCAGAAACTAAGCAAGATAAGTCTAATATCTTTTTAGATTATTAATGGGCATAAAATTCCACAACTTTTCTCTAATTTACCCATCGTCGTATCTCTTCAAATAAGCGAGATCCCCATAGTTAACACGCAATTTGATACATCCTGTATATGACGTAATATAACAATAATGACGTGTAAATAGTAGTAAGATTTTCTTGATAAGATTCTTCTGTCTGTCAGGTTTTTCGAGTAAACTTATTAAACTATTGTTACAATCTTTACAATTGAATTCACTGCAACATTTCAGTCCCTTTTTTATGCAAAGATCCGCCCCTGTTTGTTTGGACTCACTAAACTACCATTTGGAAAATGATTTGAATACCAAATTTATAACTGAAACCGTATTCGTTTTCTGTTAAATCACAGAATTCATCAAACACTATCAGTGAGAACACGTCAAAAAGTTTCACTTAGAACTTGAGCGCTCGGCACACATTTATTTTTTTATTATGTACATGCAGCTTTTTGTATTCTATTTAATATCAGTTTTCTTGCTACTTCTGTTTTATATGCGTGATGTTTCATGCAATTTCATAAAAAGAGATAGCAAAGCAATAAGTTCATTGCTGGTCATCTAGCCAGCTTCTAGCTTGAAGATCATAGTGGGGAAGCGTTTTATCAGGTTCAAATGCATATAGGGGCGCAATACAGCACTTTTTATAATAAAACACTAAATAGCTACGATCGCTGTTTGGGAGCGACAGAGCCCTCTCTGTCAAGTTTCAACATAAATTAAAAATTTGCAAAAACTTTCATAAATGCGAGGAAGGTTTTGTGGCGGTTGTCGGATAGCTTTTTTACTTTCCTATACTTTCAGTATAGGGAAGTATTGATTTCATGCAAATTTTCAAAATCGAGATTTTGACGGAAATACATGTTTTGGGCTTCCAGGATCCTAAAAAAGTGGTTTTTTAAAAATGTCTGTCTGTGGGTGGGTGGGTGTGTGGGTGTGTGGGTAACGCTCATATCTCCGGAACGGCTGGACCGATTTCGATGTGCTTTGGAATGAGGAGGTATATCAAAAATTCATCGACAAAATAAGCTTTTAAAAAGAATCCGAAACCGGAAGCGGAAGTTAGACATGTTTTTTTGGTAGCATTTTTTTCAGAAACGGAATTTTGGAAATTGGAATAGTGAAAATTATAGAAGGCCTTAGAACAAATCAAACGTTTTTTTACCGAACTCTCTAGCTTCAACATGACGGCCGCTACGAATTTTTGAAAATTTCGACTTTAACGCCCATTTACTCAAAAACCAGTTATCTGATTGGAATCAACTACATCTTATTTGGTAGCCCTTTAAGGGTACTATACCATAAAATATCATTAATTTTGAAAATCGAAAAACGATCTTAATGGCACCACTCCAAAATTTTTGAAATTTTCAAAAAAAAAGATCTCAAAAACTGCCCACACGTTTTTGTTTAAACTTTTTAAGCTGATAGAGCTAAGAATCTTCTACAATTTATTTTTTTGCGCATTGCTATAATTTCACTGTGACGCCCTCTGTGAATTTTTGAAAATTGAAAATTGGTACCCTTTTATTTATTTAACGGGGGGCAATAAAATATTTCTGTTAAAGCAATATAGCTCATCATTGATAGCAAAATCCGAATATCATAATATTTTTTTGATAATTTAATATTTAGGGGGGCTACTATTCCCCCTCCCCCCAAATTTTTTTGATAAAAAGTTAAAAATTTGGTTTCTTGTTTTGTTTGCTCTAGGAGAATCTTTTTACAAAAAATCAAAAAATCGAATTTTTTGCCCCTTAATAATCTTTTTGTCCTTAGAAGAATTTCACATACTTTCTACAGCAGTTGTATTCTTGTACTAGTCGTTTAATGTTCAGTGTAGGCTAACTTTTTTATTTTAATAGATAGACTCGCAAACCCAAGAGCAAAGTTGTAGACAGGTGTATATCGAAAGTGTTGGGAAATATAAAACAATGTCAATTTATAAGTATAGGAAAGTCCAGGCGAAGTGTTTCGCTCATTTTTTTCTTCCGTAATGCGGGAAGACCAAGCATTGGAAGACAAATTTTTCAACGGTTTAATATTCTATTTTCGTCGCAGGATCTTTTTGACGCCATTTTTGGAACACCTAGTATTTGTGTTTACTTATTTGACAATTTACTTTGTAGTTATTACAAATATTGCTACACACATTAATTTACTGTAAAACTTGCCACACGTTTTGATGCATTGCCCATAACTAATATAGTAGGTACATACTATTACTAATTATTGCTTTCTATTTTTTTTTGACAAAGTATTTATACCGTCTGTCTATAAAGGTGACTAGGCGCCATTTAAAAATTTTTTTTAATTAAAAAGGGGGGTCGAATGACACCTCATTTGAAAGGTCTTTTAGTTCTGCGTCTGATCCTAGAGTTTCAAAGAAAAATATATAGTCATAACAAAATGGCGGATTTTAAACAAATGGACTCACTCAATTCAAAATTGTTTTGATTTTTGTTATCCAGTACTCCACTTTTTCATTTGCAGGACAAAATTTTCCCAGAAATATCTCAAGACGGTGCGCCGCCTCATTATTATAGGCCTGTTTCTGACTTTCTCAACGGACATTTTCTGGAAGATGGATTGGTAGGCGGGAGCCTGTAGAATAGCCGGCTCGCTTCCCAGATTTAACTTCCTTAAATTTTTTTCTATGGGAATATCTGAAATGAAAGTGTACAGAACCCGTCCAGAAACAATTGAAGAACTGGAGCAACGCATTACAGAAGTTTATGAAAATGTAAGGCAGAAATTTCATAACCGACTATTTATGTGCTAATAAGTGAATAGTAAACATTTCGAACACTGAATTTAATTTCTTTTTGCTTGAATTCTTAGTTTTGTTAAATAGACTTATTTATCTTCAAACATTGTCATTTTGTTATGGCTGAATATTTTTCTTTGACACTCCAGGATCAGACGCAGAACTAAAAGACCTTCCCAATGAGGTGTCACTCGACCCCTCTTTTCATTTTGGATGATACAAAGTTTTAAAATGGGCTGAAAAATAATATTTAATTTCCTATTACTGCACACCAAATTTTGTATTAAAATACCAAGTCGTCCAAAAGTTAGTTGGGGGGAGGGGGGTTACTTTATAGACACAGTGTATATAACTTTAAGGACAAAATAAATTATGATTATTTTTTACACACTTGTGTACGTAATAAGTATAAGTATACGTTGTAATATAATATTGCTTGAAATGTCACATTCTACAACGTGCGAAAGCAATATTTTTCACTAGATATTTGATTGGTTTATGAGTATGTGATAACTTCAACAAAATTTAGAAAAGAAATATTTAGGACAAGAATTGGGGTGAGTGTACTCTGAGTGACACAAATTTACTGCAGCAGTTTATTTTAGCTGACTGATAAATTATGCTGTAAAATAAATCATGACTAAGAGCAAGAATCAATTACCTATTGGTAGAATAAATTACAAATTAAAAGTAATTAAAAAACTAACATAAAAACTATGAGATGTTGGCTCTTCATTTATATTAAAAATATCTGCTTCCGTCCTTGGTGATTGCTTAGTGGCTTTTTTGGCTGCTACTTAGAATTCCTAACTTTTACGTAATTTTAAAGTGTTGCAAACCGTTAATGGTAGAGCAATTGCACAAAAGCCTGTTTTTAAATTTGACTTTAAAAATGCAGTCCTTCTTACATACACAATATTGTTTTTATTTTCAAGGCGATTTTAAAATGCTGAAAATAGTAGGCAATACGATACGCAGGCAGAATTTTTTTTAAGTAAAGTGATATTCACTTAACTTACAAAATTATTTTTAAAATCGTAGAACGAGTAAAAACCAACTGCCTTAAATAGAGCGATGCAATATATACATTAATATTCAGTCACCGAGGTCGTTAAAAAATCCAAAAAAGGGCAATACCCTTTTTATTTTTCCATACTTCTACTGAAGCATGACTTTATGGAAATTTTCGAATTTGACATTTTAGCGGAAATGCTCGTTTGAGGTCTAATGAACTTAAAAAAGTAGATTTAGAAAAATTTTTGGCTGTGGGTGGGTGGGTGCATTCGTTGCATAATGGGTCGCAGCTGCTTTAGGTGCCTGAACGCAGTTGGATTGCTGATAACGAAAAGACCGATATCTTAGCCAGGAGGGGCTCACTGTAGTGAGGCACCTAAGGTGAAATCACCACCCATTATTTTTCTTTGATATTTTATTATGAAGTTATTAGGATATACGTAGCTCCACTATACAAGTTAAGTAGTTTTGATAGGAAATATATATTACATCATATAAGTACACACTTTCACCAGCTGTTACTTCCTTTTTCCTTTCTCGCTATATTGAATTTAGCTAGAGCAAGGTATTGTTTCATTTAAGTAAGTAACCAATTAATTAAATAAAGATTGTTTACATTTCATGGATATTTAAGATATGTTAAAAATATTCAGATTATTTGGCGCCGGCTTTTATATTTCCCCACGGGTGCTCAAATAGTTTCTTGCAAAACTTCCTAGGTGCATTTTCTTTAAGATAACTAACGAAATAATGAAAATTGAATCAAGTTTGTGCTGTATTTGTGTAATAATAGCTGACTAGAGAAAGAGTTCATATACATTTTTACTATAAAATGATCCAGAACAAAAAATTTTCGTTAAAATTTAATAAGTAAACAAAAACCATGGGCGTACTCAAACCAGTTAAGTTATATGTTGCACAATTTTGCAAGGTTGTTACAACTGCAATATTTGAGAAACTTCGTGTCGTTCAAAAATATTTTAGCAATTTTATAAAATTGTTTCGTGTATTACTTTTAAAACCTATGACTATGCATATTCTACTCTTATCAACTCCGTTATAAAATAGCTCGTGATAATAAACCAGCTGGCCACAAGAATAACACGTATCTAAACAAGCTCCTGAGGTCAAACATGTGGATGTGTTGCTCTTTTAAGCCCGTAAATAATTCGTTTAGAAATTGCGCCAACTGTATAGAAAGGAATTATGTTAGAATTCAATGGTAATTAATTACTCCATAATTTAAATACTGCGTAAATACTAGACTAGAAATCCAGAACTTAATGCAATCTATCTATCTGTAATTTTATGCTGGACGTATTTCCCAATAGTTATAGCACAAATGAATTAAAAAGTATTCTAGTTAAAAATTACAAAAACTTGTTGCTTTTTACTCTTCTGATTATTTTTGAATTCGGGAGTGGTACCGACTTTACTTTACAGTTTTACTCAAAAACGAGTCATCAGAGTGGGATGAAATTTGACATTGAAAATGCTCTAAAGGTACACAATGCTGCAGGCTACTAAAACTTTTGGAACTACTAAAACTGTGAAATGAAAAAAATATCAAAATTTTGAGTTTTTCAAAAACATACTGCTAAAAAACTGGAGACATGATTTTTTTTTTAAATTGTATACACTTAGAGAGCTATGAACACAATTATCAATGTGGTTCGTATCCCAGTCCAGTAACCTCTTTGTCACACCTTCTATAAGTTTTTGAAAATCGAAAATTCCTACCCCCCTATTTAATAAACTAGGGCCGATAAAAATGTTTGTTCGGGTTAAGCTGCTACAAACTACAAACTATAAACTCGTGCGGCATGACAACAATCTTGTAAAAAGACTATCTAATGAACCCAAAGTCCACGCCCCAAAAAACGCATAGGCGTCGGATAGAGAGAGAGCGAGTGATAGTGAAGTAAACTTATAGTAGGCTGAATTTTTTCAAGTTTTTTGTGAAGGCAGTCGATTTATCGGTTATTTGGAAAAATATTGCTTGGATTTAAAAGAAACTCAAAAACGAAAAGTCAAATTTGTCCACCAAAATTTGGTTAGGAGAGGGAAAACTATCTCCCCCCCCCCTAAATATTGCCGTATTTAAAAAGTAAATAGACAACTTTATTCTACTATCACTCATAAGCAGCTTAACCCGAACAAACATTTTTATCGGCCCTAGTTTATTAAATAGGGGGGTAGGAATTTTCGATTTTCAAAAACTTATAGAAGGTGTGACAAAGAGGTTACTGGACTGGGATACAGATGCTAGTTGTTGACTTATGTCGGTTACACAACGTATCCCCAGGTCTTCATGAAGTGTTTGATGCACTAAACCATCTAATACGAAAATCCTGTAAACGTTCCAATCTAAAACGGTTCGTTCAATAGCCGACGCACCATGGTACATTTAAAAGTAAAGAATAATAATAAGATACTTTTTAATATTTGATAAGTAACAATATCTAAAGTATAAGAAAGTTCGGGCGAAGTGTTTTATTAATTTTTTTCATAGCAACCATTTTTGAAAAAAAAAACTTATTTAGTGATAATTAGACAGGTTCTTGTTACATTACTACTGACAATTGAATGTTTTTTACATTACTTCTGATAATACTTTGCATTGTACTGTATTTTTAAAACTAGCAAACAAAACATAAATAAATTACATAAATTGCATAAATTTACATTGGTATTATGTATACACTGTGTCCATAAAGTACCCCACCCCCCTAACTAACTTTTGAACGACTTAATATTTTACTAAAAAATTTGGTGTGCGTTAATGGGAAATTAAATACTATTTTTTAGCTCATAATTAACTAACGTATCATTCAAAATGGCGGCTGAGCGCCATTTTGAAATTTTTTTTTAAATAGAAAGGGGGGTCGAGTGACACCTCATTTGAAAGGTCTTTTAGTTCTGCGTCTGATCCTAGAGTTTCAAAGAAAAATATTTAGCCATAACAAAATGACAAACTTTTGAAGTAAAGAAGTCTATTAAAAAAAACTAAGAATTAAAGCAAAAACAAATGAAATTAAGTGTTCGAAATGTTCACCATTCACTTCTTGGCACATAAAAAGTCGGTTATGACATTCCTGCCTTACATTTTCATAAGATTCTGGAGTGATATTTCTGCAAACTTCTGTAATGCGTTTTTTACAGAAATGTCACTCCAGAAACTTATGAAAATGTAAGGCAGGAATGTCATAACCGACTTTTTATGTGCCAAGAAGTGAATGGTGAACATTTCGAACACTTAATTTCATTTGTTTTTGCTTTAATTCTTAGTTTTTTGTAATAGACTTCTTTACTTCAAATGCTTGTCATTTTGTTATGGCTAAATATTTTTTTTTGAAACTCTAGGATCAGACGCAGAACTAAAAGACCTTTTAAATGAGGTGTCACTCGACCGCCCTTTCTATTTCAAAAAAAAATTCAAAATGGCGCCCAGCCGCCATTTTGAATGATACATTATTTAATTATGAGCTAAAAAATAGTATTTAATTTCTAATTAAAGCACACCAAATTTTGTAGTAAAATATTAAGTCGTTCAAAAGTTAGTTAGGGGGGGGTTACTTTATGGACACAGTGTATAAAAAATTTAAATCCGAGTCGGCCTTTTAATTTCGGGATTTAGAAGAATATTGCACTTCTGGACAACTTTGTAGATTTAAACAATATTTAAATTTTATTTATTTGACTATTTTTTCGGAGGTGCTCAGCACACCTGATTCGGCTTCCAAGGTTGCTCGTACCCGAGCACCCCCGCACTCGGCGCTTATGGATACGGTAATATGACAAAGCAATAGGCCTGATTTTTATACTGATTGATTATTGAATGTGGGATGATCTCAACAAATTTATTCAAGGCTTTTAGAATAAAAATTCCTCTGAGTGTACTATCCATAAATGACTCGTATTTCATCGGAATCCATTATAAATGTCCGTTAAATTGCAGTGTAAATAAATCATATCTGACAGCGCAAATCAATTAACTGTAGATATTATTAGTTTTAATAACATTAAAAATTTTTAACTTTTACGTAAACCTAGTACGCTGGTAGTACCATTTATTAATAAATAAGGGTAAAATATTGAGTAAACTTGCAATACTTTATTTTTTAACAATATGTTTACATGCCATTATCAAAGTTATATGAAAAAGTAAACAGTTAGTGTTGTTATAGCGACAATAGAACTTCTGCAGATGCCTTGATTTCTTATTCCAAAAGGTCCAATAGCGGCGAATTTAAGAGACCAATTTGCTCGTTTATTAACGGTACAGTTTTTTAATGTTGTGAATTTCAAAAGCTTCTAGTATATCTAATTTACGTTCATCATCACAAAAGTGTAAACATTTTATAGTGTTATTAGTAGAGCAAGGATAATTATGCATTTACATATTGCATGCATAAATGCATATTTTTCACTCTTTTTTGTCAAAATGCATATTTAGCAAGAATAAGCACAATGTAGTATATTTCGTGACATTTTTGTTTCTTTATGTAATTTTAGAGAAAAGTTACTAAGCTTGTTTTTAAATTAGGATTTCTCAAAAACCATTTATCATTTTTACCTACAACAAGTTACTCATTAACAGATAAGAGGATTAGGCTTAGAAAAATTATTTAAAATTCTCATTTGAAATTCCTAAAATGTTTTCCCTTTAGAAAGGGGTTGGTTTGTTTTAAACATTAGTTTAGTACTAGTTTGGTTATTGAAAGGTGATCGACAAGTTAGAACTGTACAGTGTGCACGATGGGGAAAGAAAAACGATCCTTGGGAGTTACTCTACGTTCATACGCGGCTGAATACAATGGCGACTTTACCACCGACGGAAGTGTTTTGTTTTGTAAAGTGTGCGATGTTACTATTGCCGTAACAAAAAGTTTCAAGTTGACCAACACGTTAAAACGGCTAAACACATAAAACTAAAAATTATTAAAAATACTGCGCCCCAGCAAACTTTGCTAAGTGCAGCTTCATTTAAATCAGGACCTAAGCTTTCTGAATTTAATAAAGATTTGTGTTGTGCATTTGTCTCTGCTGGTATACCATTGTACAAGTTAAAGAATGGGAAGTTAAAGGAGTTTTTGGAGCATCATACAAAACAGTTAGTTCCAGATGAATCAACATTGAGGAAACATTATGTACCAATAATGTATCAACAATCGATTGAAGAAATAAGAGCGAAAATTAGGGAAAACTGCATTTGGGTAATACTTGACGAAACAACGGATGTATGTGGAAGATATGTGGCAAATTTTGTAGTTGGCGTGCTAGCAGCAGAAGAAGAGCAGTGCCGTTCATATTTACTTATTTTAGACGTGTTACCTAAAGTAAATCATTCCACTATTGCAGTTTTTTTTAATGATGCGCTTAGCTTGCTATGGCCTTCTGGTATAAAGTACCATAAAGTTTTACTGGTCTGCACGGACTTCATACATGGTCAAAGCTATGGAAGGATTAAAAATTTTATATTCTAAAATGATTCATGTAACTTGCTTAGCTCACGGCCTACATCGAGTTGCCGTTCAGAGAATCCAGAAGTCAATGAATTGATATCTGTAGTCAAGAAGATTTTTGTAAAGGCTCCAAGCAGAATTACAACTTTTCAAGAAAAGGCTCCTAATATACCGTTGCCACCCGAACCAGTTGTAACTCGCTGGGAAACTTGGTTGACAGCAGCTGAGTACTATGCAGATAATTTTGAAATTGTGAAAACCGTTATTGACAGTCTGGATCCTTCTGAGGCAAAAGCTGTAGAAACGGCTCAAGAAATTTTCAAGAAGAAGCGGGTTCGAGAAAAATTAATTTTTATAAAAACTCATTTTATGTGCATTCGGCCAGCAATAGTTAAATTAGAAAAACGTGGAGTGTTGTTAAGCGAAAATTTAAAAATTGTGAAAAGTGTAGTAGATAAAATTAAAACCGTTCCCAAGACAACGGCTGCGGTTACACAAAAACTTTCTTTTGTTTTAGATAAGAACAGTGGGTTTAGGGAACTTCAGGATATATGTTGTGTTTTGAATGGCAACAGTAAAAAATCAAATAATTCTGTAATAGAAAACTACGATATTGCAGAAATCGTTAAATTTAAATTTGCTCCTATAGCATCGTGTGATGTTGAGCGCATTTTTTCCGAATATAAATATGTTTTAAATGAGAGAAGACAAGGACTTTTGTTCGAAAACTTAAAACAACTTTTAATTGTAAAATGTTTAAATAATGTTACAGAATAATTAAATAATAGTTTAAATGTAGTAATTAGCTTAGAAATAATTATAGTTGAATTTTTACTTGTTTCTTTAATATGTATTATGCAAGTGCAAATAAAGAAGTTAATATTTACTGAAAATTTGAATTTTTAAAGTGCATATCAAAGTGCATATTTTACATGTTTTTCGTGCATAAATGCATGCATATTTTTGTATTTTAAAGTGCATAATTATCCTTGCTCTAGTTATTAGGTGTCATTAAATGATTGTGTTCTCGTAAGTGTTTAGCGTTATTGGTTTTATGTGGGTCTTTGTATTTGTAACAACGCACGTGTTCTTTATAATACCTAATATCAAAATTTCTAATTATCTGGCCTATATAAACCGAATCACAATGCGAACAATTTAATTTCTAAATGCCTGGTTTTAGACGATTACCGACATCAAGTCGCCAAGTTCTATTGCTATAACAACACTAACTGTTTACTTTTTAATATAATCTTTGATAATGCATGTCGAAGGAATAAGAATAGTGAAATTTTAACCAATATTGTTTATAGTTTAAAAAGAAAGATACTGAACATTATTATAATTTTATAATTATGCTTTTCTTGTCTTTTAATCGTATTTATGGTAGCTTACTATTTTACAGTGTCATTTCTCGTATCTCATACAAGCAAATATACAGGGTGTTTCATAACATGTCAAATGCACTTTTAGAATTGATTCAGAATTCAAAATCATGGGAACGGAAGTTATAGTTTTCGAAAGTAGGAATGTTTTCGGCATTTTAGATTGCTGCCTTTTGTGAAGGCTGTAACTCTGTACGAAAGCGTTTCCAGACTTATATTAATGGAAATCTATTTATTGATTAGATCTGTAGAGCTTATCCTCAAGTTTGTATGAACCAATTTCGCTTCTTCGGGAAATACTCAGAGTTTTCTGGCAACTTTGCGACGTAATTGTCGTATAAACAAAACTGACCAGGTATAATTGGAAGTACGCAACTAACATTTTGTTGTCCAAAAACTTAAATTTCAGAAAAAGAAAATAATTAACGGAAAATGTATTTTTACTTAACAATTTTTAAAGCTGCGTTTTGGTGCGGCAATGGTAACAGGTGACTTACGAATTCAGCGCTCAAGTTCTGAATACACCATCAGTGTGTGCGTTGAGATGTTACAAAGTATATTCGTACAAGGCTATTTACGGAACAGAAATATATTTTGGTTTATCTATAATACAGGTCAAAATAACTTAACTAAGTATTTTAAAAAGAAAACAAATTAGAACCCATAGACCGCTAAAACGACGGCGCGGCTACAGACATAAGTGTATCGGAGTTATTGCTCTTGTTCAGTGTGATATAGCTGGGAGCAAAAGTTGGAAAAAAGAAACAACAGGGTAGGCACTAAAACATACATGTCAAATTTGTGCCTTCATGACCGCTACTGCTACATTTCGTAGTCTATGGGCGTTAATATGTTTTTTTTTTATATTTTCATATATTTAGCCGCGCTATTTTCTATCATCTGATTATTCATACTTTTCCTAGTGGTGTGGTCCTTGGCATGGTATTCTCATCTAGGTAGAATGGTTTTATGACCTGCGAAATGTAGGTGTTAGTCATCAAGGCACAAATTTGGGTTGTCTGTCTTGGTACCTACCCTATTGTGTTTTTTTTCAATTTTTCCTTTTGGCTACGCTACACTGAAGAAGAGCAATAACTCCGCAACATCGATGTCTGTAGCTGCGTCGTCATTTTAATTTTTAGCGGTTTATGGGCGATAATTTCTTTTCTTTATAATTTACCGCGTTATTATTATCTTTTTTTGTATTAACTTGCCCCAGTAGGTTTGTTCTTGGCGCAGTATTCCCATCCGGGTCTATTGGTTTTTTGATTTGCGAAATGTAGGTGTTACTGGTACCAAGTTCCGTAGACCACTCTCTCGTCAAAATTCAACAAAACGATACACTTCTCAGTTTTACCAAATTAACCACGCTTTGTTGATCACACAGCTGGAAACAAATTAAATAAAAACCGGATAGGTAAACAAACTTTTCAATTTTTTCACGGGGTTGCATAAACGTTTAAATTATCAATGAATATCTCGGGAACTCTAAATATGAAATAAAAGTGACTGTTACGGACCTTAAACTTTTATTCGGGGTCTATTATATGAATTATGCTTTTCATAACTCATGCTTAAGTGTGTCACAAACTATTCTAAGTATTGATTCTAAGAGGCAGTGATTTTCCCCATAGCTCACTTTAGAAAAAACTTTGTTCGTAAATAATACTATAGATAAGCAAGTAATTTTCTCAACAACTAGCTCGAATTTGCAGTAAGTTCAGCATGGTAGGTAATGTCTAACTTTTGGTTTGAATAAAAGATGAAAAATGTTTGACGGGTTTACTGGAATTATGACAAAAAGACAAACGGATTTTCTCCAATGCTTAAATCCGCTATACGACCAGATATAGAAGGCTGGTTTACTGTTTGAGGTTTGGTTGTAAGGTTCTTCTGATTCTGACTGGGGAACACTATTTAAAAGAAAACGGATTTTGGAGAGGGAACTACTCCTACTCTTACTAAATCACGGTGTACGCGATGAAGCTAAGAATACTACGGTTGGAGATAGGTTAGCAAACTAGTTTTTAGTTAAATTCTGTGGGTTACCAAAATCACAATAAAAGTACTTTAACATCATAAAACAAGTTCGTAACAACTTGATTTAAACACAAATTAAAGTATCTCGAAAACTGTTACATTTAGGGACTTTAAAAAAAGTACCTTTGTATGAAAAATTAATTTTTAATTTTAGTGCAACAACTACGAAAGTTATCGACAAAAACGTATTAAACAGTTCCATCTTCAGGAGGTTATAGCTCCGTAAGGAAGCGATTCTATACTCATGTTTATAAGAACATTTTTATAGTCAGCTGATTCTAAACTCATCCTAAAAGTGCGTCCCACATGTTATGGAACAACCAGCATGCTCGCATTTAAAGAAATTAATTATAAAAAGAAACTTTAGTAGATGCTCAAAGCATTGCGTTTTATAACTGCTGATCCTCATCTCAGTAACGAAGTTTATAGATAGAATGCTGTAGCTGTAACTGTGCTTGTCGGTCAGTGAACATGAAACATTCTTTTACCAATAATTCTTCATTCATGTTTCCGCTTTTTTGTACGTTTACTGCAAACGGTTGTTTTTCCAGTTTATCATTAGCCTTCTCTGTAATTATGTGGCGAGGAATAATGTCATCATTGTTTAGAAAATACTTATAAGAACATTATGCAATGCGTTACAAGATGTATAGGGTGATTCAGAAATATACAGGGTTGGGCAAAAGTACGCAAATATCTTTAATACGACAACCGCGATTTCGACAAAATTTTCTACATGAGGGTTTCGATATACGGCGGATACAATGAAGGTATTGGCGGCTTAAAGAAACTTCCGGTTTAGCCGGAAATGATATCAACTTTTTTTATTTTAAATAGAACACCCTATATATTTTTTGATATAACAATAGTACTCTTGTTTGCGAGTTCAGTGATATAAGGTTTCATGCTATTATATTTAATAATTCTAGATATAGTGAACAATAGTGTTTTGTAATAGTAATGTAAATGTAACAGCTCATGAAAACAAAAGAATGTGAGAAGCCTAAACAGTTATGTAATGCTGTCAAATATGCTTGGTTCGTGTCTTGATGTTTGATAGATTGACCAGTGTGGTTGCAGTAATCAATTAATTAACCAAAACTAATTCAAACTGCTGAATTTAACATCAGAAATGGATCAATGAACAGAAAGAGAACAAATTCAAATTTTAGTTATAGTTGGTTTTGGTGAGCGTCGTAGAACTCAGCAAGAAGTTTGTACTTTGTTTAACAATTTGCAATGTTTCTGTTAATTGAACTATTTTTGATGTTAAATTCAGCAGTTTTAATTAATTTGGGTAATTAATTGATTACTACAACCATGACTGCTCAATCTAGTGAACATCAAAACAACACAACACGAACCAAGCATATTTGACAACATTACATAACTGTTTAGGCTTCTCACATTCTTTTGTTGTCATGAGCTGCTAGATAACAATTACGAAACATTATTGCTCACTATCTACAGAATTATTGAAAATAAAGGCATAAAACCTTATATCACTGAACTCGCAGTAAAAAGTACTATTGATATATCAAAAAATACACAGGGTGTTCCATTAAAATAAAAATTTGATATCATTTCTGGCTAAACCGGTAGTTTTTTTTAAACCGCCGGAACTTTCATTCTATCCGCCGCAATTTCGGAACCTTCATGTAGGAAATTTTGGCAAAATCGCGGTTGCCGTATTGAAGATATTTGCATTGCTCTGTACTTTTGCCCAACCCTGTATGTCATAAAATCAATCGCGTACTCCCTGAATAAAAATAGGTGCATTGAACTCAACTCACTTACATGGTATTTATTTATATTTGAGATATGTAAAAATAAATTAATGCAAATATTGGCGCCCCCAATTGTTTTAGAGCAAATCGGTGATGAGATAATTTGTTCACCATTAGAAACTACATCTGATGTATAAGATACTGTTTTAAATTTTACAACAATTGTTCATAAAAATGAGAGAAAAACGGTTGAAAAAGTAAATCAAATTATTGGCGTGTAGCTGACTTTAGCAACTAAAAGCATTCATTGTTATGACAATTATAATTATTACTAAGTTTAATGTGCCAATAGTTATTAAATATTAAATTATTAAATATTATTAAACATAATAATAATTATTATCATCAAAACAATAATAATTGCTTACAGCTGTGAAAGTTATGGCTAGCCGCTGTGAACTTTGTTAAGTTTTTAAACGGTTTTTTCTCATTGTTATAGAAAACGGTTATAAAATTTGTAAAAGTGAATAATGCACCAGATGCAGTGGTTAATACTGACCAATGTTTTTCTCTGAAATAATCGGAAGAGCCAATATTTGCATAGCTTATTTAACTTTACATGCTAAAATCTTTTCTCTATTCTAAATCAACACCGTGTATATAATATTCTTTTAAGTGAATAAAATAAAATTATTTTTAATTTATTTTCTGGTAAGATTGAGGTAGGATGTTGATGTTTGGTATCCTACTAATATTGACTAAATACATTACATATTAAAATTTGAAGCTTACAGTTGTTAGCGGATTGACAACAGCTATTTATTTCTGTTGCTTATTTATTAAATCATGTTGTAGCAAATTTAAAAATTAGCATATTCTCAAACTGCGGAGAAAACTATGATTATCTAACAAATAAATTTAAAAAGCCGTCGGGCAATTTATTGAAATTTGAAATTATCTAAATAATTTATCTGACAATTAATTAAATACGCTTTATTACATATATTGTCGATAAATGTCAGAAAACTGCTAAAATTAGAAACAAAACAAATAAATCTAAACTTTTGAAATAACTAAAAACATTTTTAACACTTTGTCTAATGCTAAAGAACAAACAGGTGATTTGGTAAAATCAGGCATTTACAAATTAAATTGCTACCACTGTAATTCGGTTTATATAGCCTAGACAGTAAGAAATTTCAGCATTATGTACAAATAACACATACGTTGTTACTAGAGATGGGCAAATTCTTCTATGTGGATCACTGGATCTCGGTCACTCAAATGAGCCGGTTTATTGAACCGAATCAAATGAGCCGAATTACGTAAGTGTTTAGACTAGGAACTGACAACCCAACTCACATGTCCTTTGTCCTGTCTAGCCGTTTCATGTACTTTATCGAGTAATTCCTCAAATTTCTGTTGAATCTGCTAATCTGCTATGCTCAGCAATCGTGTCGTCAGTTGTTACAACTTAACTAATACTTCTGAGCTAGTGTGCGCTGTAACACTCTGTACTAAGAGTTGATTTGAGGTGAGCCGCGAACCAAAGCTGTTGTAATTCGCGAACCGATTCATCTAGTTCAGTGCCGTGAGCCGGCTCATCTGAACCGGTCGTTCACGAACCACTCATCTCTAGTTGTTACAAATATAAACACCCACATATAGAACATTGTAACTATGATGATACTAATAATGAAAGGGGAAAACGTACCCAATAACATCCTAAAAATAATACAAAACTGAAACTCAGACAGCACAACTACGATCAGGGTTAATACACAATGACCATCTCAACGAATAAAACAAAATGCCTTACAATCTCAAAAGAATTCGTAAGATGCAAATTAATCGTTGATATGACATAAATCGAGCAAGTAACCTATAAAAATTGAACTTTGGAAACTGTATGTAACTGTTATAATTGTATATGCACTCCGCCAGTTAATTTTTCCATGCAAATTAGAAGCAGTGATTTCTTTTTCAGTAAGCACGCTCTATTTGTGTGTTTGTATGTATCTTAACTCTCCAACTCCATTCTCCTAATGTTTACACTATAAGCTATACAATATTACAGATTAGTTACTACATCTGACATGATATACTATTTCATTGAGATAAAACAGGTACGTCTGCGTAAGAAATTTATAAACATTGATTTGCCATGGCATACAGATTACAAAATTATTTAATTTATAAAAGTAATCGCAAATTAATTTATAAAATTTTCTTTACAAACCACTGCTAACTGCAATTGATTTTGTTGCTAATATAATATTACTTTGTTAAGCGCGTATTCAACTTTACAATAAAATAGCAAAATCCGTAGGTTACGCCCCACGCTTTTCTTTACATAGAATTGCTAAAAACCTTATTTCTTTGTTAAACGCATCTTAAAATTTACAATATAGTAGCAGAAGTCGTGTAGTACGCCACATGCTTTCCTTCACAAACAATTGCTGCGGCTGAATATATTGCAAATATGATATATCTTTGTTAAGTGCGCCTTAAACTTTACATTAAAATAGCAGAACCCGTGGGCTACGCAACAGGCTTTTTTTAGAACTAATTACTAGCAAATTCATTAGAAGAGATATATTGATGTAATTCATACTTGTACTGCGGTCAGTACCAAAAATAGAAATGCAGGTCAGATCATGCAAACGATGCCGTGCGCAAATACAATTATAAATAACTCAAATCAGATTTACAAATTGCATTGCAGCTGAGATTTCAAGAGATATCAGCAGATATCTGGATATGTTGTTTTATTGCCTACAATTATTTTATTACCCTCGGGTACTGAGTTGTCATTTACAGTTTAAAAACACAAAATTTTAGATGAAATTAACCTTACCTTACCGAACCTGCCATACACAATCACTATTAATAGGAATCAAGGATGGACATTCATTTTTAAAATTGTTTATAATTTGAAAATTTAAATTGGTAACTTTAATCAACAGCGCCAATTTGAAGGAAATGTGGATACTTTTATTTTAAAGATTATTTTATGTTGATCACGATAGATAGGGATATAAATACAAAATAATAAACATTTGCATGGTTACTTAGTAGTTACGTATGTTCAGTTTAGTTACAGCGTGTTTGAGAATATACAATACTGCGGGTCGCAGTAGGTACATGTCGTGCAATTCGACACAGTTGATTTATTACATTAAAAAAAAAGCCAATTTGGCGTGGGTGGGTCGTAGACCCCGGATTCCGATAGTGTCATTTAATTATCTAGGGGTCGACATATCACGCTATTGAGATCTCACAAAAAAGTCACACACAAACCAACAAGGCAGCAGTAGTATCGGGCTGCCTAAGAAACATTGTTATGGGGAAACAAAAATATGAACACCGAGAGCAAGGTACCCATATAAAAGTCGAGTCAGACCAATTATGACCTACGCTGCGGATAGAAGAGCGAAGTCGTCTAAAACCAGAAGAATAATGATGACAACCGCATCGAATTGCTACGCTCAATAACCAAAACATCGCTAACAGATAGGCTGAGTAATGAAAACATTAAAACAATCTGCGAAACCAAAGACGTTGTTAAATGGGTGCGAAAAAGAAGAAGATAGAGCAGTTTACTCCATGATATACTTTAAATCACCAGAATTAGCAGATGTTACACCTACAATATGAAAAAGAAGAAGAAGAAGAAGAATAGTGAATAAAACATACAGTGGAAAACAAAGTCCATGTCGGAATTTTATTCAATCAGACACAAGCTATCATATGGAAAATAATTTTTTGTGTTGCAGTTTTTAGCCCTGTTTATTAAGTTAATTAAGCTTTGACATGAGCTTTGTTTTCCATGACCAGTTGACCAAGCCTTATGAGCAGAAACTGGAAAATATGCACCAAAAAATCAGAAAATAAGTATGCAAATATGCACTAAAAACTACCAAAATATGCACTATTATATACAAAATAAAAATTCTTATTTTGTTAGAAATAAAAATCAAATACAATTTTTAGACATAATACACTACTCAAAAGAATTAAGGGGTCACTTTTTTCAGAAGGTATATTTTCCTTATGATATAAGCTATAGTGTTCAATGATGTGGTAGATGTTAAGATGATATTTAATTTTTATAGCAATTCATTAAAATAAATGTTTTGCCAATGCGTATACCAAGTTTCATTAATATGCCATCCGCCCTAAAAAAGCTTCAAGCATTTGAAATTTTGATCCCCTAATTCTTTTGTGTAGTTTATATTGCTTTAAATAATGGCATGTAAAAATTTAAACATTTACAATATAGACTTAATTACTAAATTATATTAAGAGAATGATATGAATAGGTAATCAAATATTTCTCAATATTTTCTTCCATTGTCAAATTGTGTCTGCGGTCATTAAATACATGTTTGTACATAGAATATGTACGCTCAACTTCGCAAGAGGTAATAGGTGCGTACTTAAAATTACATATAAATTGGGGATCTGCTGCATTAAGTAGAGGTTGATTAAAGCCAATACCACTCAAAACGCTGTTAATTTCTTTTAATTTTGTAAACCCTTCATTCTTCTTTAAAACAAATTCAAACTTTTCTTTTATTTTTTTCCCACGGGGCCCTTGGCACTGCTAATTTTAGTTTTTAACGTTTCAACTACGCAAATACTTTCTTCTAAAGAAAGTTGCCTGTCTTGTAGTTTTTCTATTGAAGATGCAATGCAGGCGAATGTTGATTTGATGTATGTTAGCTGGTTTACAGCAGATTGCGACTTAAAAATATCTTTACATTTTTCAACTGCAATTGAACAGTCTGAATCAAATTCTGAAATAACATTTTTAATACCATTAAAAAGGCCGGCAAGAAATATTACACAATTCAACCAGGTTCCCCATCTGGTCAAGACTGGTTCTAGTGGCAGAGGAACCCCAGGAAGTTTTTCTTTATATCTTTGCACTCTAAGAGGTGCTCTAACAAATACTTTTTTTACATTAGATATTAACTTATTTACTATGGGAAAATCTAACCTAACTAACCCTATTTAACCCGTGCGCTAGACATGTGCAATGTATTAAATTAGGGAAAATATTATTAAATTATCTGCAAATTTTATTATGTACGGTGCGGCATCGCTAACCAATAATAAAACTTTATCCGTTGGAACTCTATCGGGCAGATACAAATTGATTAATGAATCATTAACAAACCTAGTTACGGATACATTGTTAGTTTTTTCTAACTCCTTAACGCTAACAAGAAAACCATTCGGTGTTTAAAACTCCTACAACTACATGAGCAATGTAGCGTCCTTTTTTGTTTGTTGTTTCGTCCACTGAGATCCAGATAGGTTTATCCCTAATTTGTTCTTTGATGTTTTTAATAACGTCTAGATAATTTAAATCGACATGCTTTTTTCTTAAAGTCGAAGAACTGGACACATTTGCAAATTTTTCAGGATTACAGTATGTTTTCGAAAAAAATTGAAAAATTGGCTTATCCAGTTTATGAAGCGGAATGTTGCATCCTAAGAAAAGATTGCACAAGTCTTTTGAAAATGCGTGTTGTGGGTTGGGACGTGGAGCATCGCTAAGAAGTTGCTGGACGAAGTTGTTTGAATTTTTCTTTTTGGTAGTATGCATTGAAGTTGCTAAAAGCTGATCTATTTGGAACTTTTTATCGGAGACAATCTGTAAAACATTAAACATTATTATTTCCATTGCGACGGCGATTAACAAGGTAATATCGTAAAATTTAAAATGATCAACAAGTATTTATAGATATCTTTCACATCTGCTAAATAAAAAACACTGTTAATCGTACATTTTTAATTTAATGAAAAAGAAAAGTTTATATTCAATTTAAATTTAGCTTCTACATTTTATAAAAAAATAAAATTTATTAGACTTACTCGCTTGTTGCAAACTACGCAAAATGCATGGGTTTGATCAATAATTTTCAAATCATTTTTGTTGTTGATCCATTTTTTAATAACAAGGACGCTTCTTCCAGTTGATTCCTTAGGCATCTTGATGAAAAGGCAACCACTTAAGACCAACACAACACTATTTGACTACTACTGAACTCTGTCTTTAATGTATTTGTCACTGGCGTTTTCTTAAGTAATTTCCATACTTCTTAGAGGGAGCTCTCTATTGTTGCAGGTATGACGCATACCCTTTACTTGACAAATAAATACCCAGTTATAATCTTATATCCTAATCCCCGTAATGCCTTTCTAGGAAAATTTCATGAAGTAAAGAAGAATTTTGTTTGGAAAGTTTACCAAGAAGTAAGAAACTATTTAAAATTTGTATATGATTTGATTTTATACAAGCATTTATAAAAGATAAATGCTTAATATGCATCAAAATGACCGCAAAGAACCGATATATGTACTATACATTTTGCATATGCTCTATCCAATATAATGGTAATATATGCAAATATGCACTAAACATGCACTTGCATATTTTCCAGTCTCTGCTTATGAGTTTATTTTTTGATCATTTCATACTTCATACAGAATTAATTCAAGAAAGATGTTGGCCACCAACTGCTTAGCAACTGAAAATTACAAGTATTGTTTTACTCGCCCAATCACTATGTGGCATTTGCCGCGTTTCAGCAGCCAATAAAAAAAATTTAATTAGGGTATATTTGACGTACAAAATATTACCGCGTATCAATTTAAGCATCTCCTCATATGTTTTATTTGCTAGTTTTAAAAGATACAATTAATTTACAATTCGATATATTTTGCAAAAAATAATTCACTCACATACATCTAGTGAATTTAAAAAATCAATCGGGGTAAGTTACTCAAACTTCCTGTATAGCAAATCCTTATTATTTGGCTTTAAATTATTTTTTGTGCAAATAAATTTAATCAATGTACTCATTTGTTTCGTTTGTTTTATAAATCAATTTGGTTTGACAGTTAGATATATTAATCTTGAAATAAGCCAATCACGTACCACTTGTGAATTAATAAGTAACAGGGAAATTTACTCGAACTTCCTACTTAGCAACATGTGTTTTTTTGCTCAAGAATATAATTGTCGGCTCCGAAAACAACTTTCAAATAAAACTAGCACTCATTGCTACGCAACAATTTGTTCGTATTTTTTTAACCTGATTATAGTTTAATTCACTCGTGGTATAACTGTTGAATTACATTAAATATAGTTAATGTAGTTAACAGTAATATCAGTGAAAATGGTCAGATTTGACAGTGTATAGAAAGCTCCATAGAAAACTGTTAAAAATAAGAAGCTATCTTTTCAGTACAAAGAAATTTATTTCAGGTAGCACAAAATTAGTTTATATATAAAAATAAAATTACATGAATATAATCAACATTCAAACCAACTATTCGAAACTTCTTTTATACACAATTTACATAAAAACAAGACTATATCTTATGTATTAGCTTATCTAGTAAATATTATGGATATTATACTAATTTCTACTTACTTAACAATAAATACTAGTAAAATCTATCTAGGTACCTACTATGTCACAAAAGTAGTATAAAATTTAAATTAATTGGTAAAGTATTAGATTTTTTTCAAAAGTCAGTACATCGATAAAATATAAGAAAAAACGCAAAGTTAAGAAGCAAAGACAATTTGATGTTGCCAGATTTGTTACAATAATCACTATAGCAAACATTGCATTTGGTTAATTTGAAACCCTGAAAATTTCCAAAATTTTCCATCTCTCTACAGAAATTTGGGCTTTGGTTCTTTCCCTGACATCTTCTTACATACAGTCTTCTATTATCACTGGTATCTAAAAATTACATAAAAAATAATTGCGTTCTATATCTACGTACAATACACTAAAATGTAAATTTTTGAAAATACCGTTACCTACAAAAAATCAGAGTTGCCGTACTACTAATTGTTCTTAATGCACCTGTCATTTTGTGCATTTCAACTATCTTTTATACCATTTTGTACAGAACAGTATTTTATGACACGCGCTAATTTGCTGTAACGTTTCCTTTTAAAGCTCGCAAGTTCGAGTTAATTTTATTAAAGGAGTTTGCGTTTCTTAAATTTCTTTTCGGCCATTATAGTTGTGACTGCAGAAAACGTTACGAAAGTGGTAGCATTACTCGAAGACGGCAGAAGAGAACGTTATGTCTCCAACCAGTTAAGAATTTCTACGATTTCAGAATATTTGAGGAGATTTGAGAATACACAGCGGCCGTAGCTCAGTGGTAAGCGCGCGGGCTACCAATGCAGCGGATCCGGGTTCTATCCCCGGCCCGGTCATTCTCCCTCGCAAGGCAACGGGAAACCAGTGCGGTAGATTTTTCCCCAGAAAAACCTTTCTGGAGAAGAAGTACATGCACTTCCTGTGGTTCGGAGCCCACGTCAAACTGTAGATGCTTTATGTCTGTCTGTGCAAGTTATCTATCGCCGCGCACCAAACACAGACAGGAGAAAGGTAGCCAATGCCCTGAACAGGGTATGGCACTATAATAAGAAGAAGAGAATACACACGCAGTCCCAGATTGCGTCGTAATTACAGCACTTCGCGTCGGTGTGGTAACACCGCTTTATCCTGGTGACTGCTCTTACTAGCTGCTACTTTATGACCACAGAATAATAGTATCTTCTAGAAGCGTCACGTGGGTATTTTGTGGTTCTTAGTCGTCTATATTGTAAATGATTTTCTGGTCAATCTGACAGACAAGTGTGGTTGGCTTACGCTTGCGCTATTTTGAAGTGCGCGATGGCAGGTGGCACACATTGTGCGCTTATTTTATGTGTACTTTGTCTTTCTGTGAAATCCCTTTAGCAACATAGTTTAGTTGTACATGGTTCTAAGTCTACAAATTACATTGAAAATTGGCGACATTGCAATTTCACGTTTAAAAAATTTTCAGTATGGCGAAGGTCATCCAAATTGATGTTAAAATCGACATAAATGACGTTTCTGGAAGTATTTATTATTCTGTGGCATGACTGTCCAAGTCAAAAATAAATTCCAGCGTAATATGCATAATGTCCATTGATCAAACAGAACAGTTAGATGAAAGTTAAATAAAAGTGTCTTGCTGGCAAGACGACCAGCACAAGGCCCAGAATTGCTGTGATAATACCGAATGGCAGACTGGTTTTCAGTCAAGGTTCTTGAAAGGGGTAACGGAGATCTTCGAAGAATCACAGGGTGGAAACAGCTTTCCGACCTTTCTCTATATAGTAGGGTGCTCGCGGAACCAAAAGTCGCTTAATTAAGGAGTTAGTGGGCACTTCGAGGTTAAAATGTTTGACCTAGCCAGAATTGTTGCTTATACCTCAAGGATTCCAAATCCACAATTCGTCAAAAAATCGTCCTGTGCATAAGGGCACAAAACAAAAAATTAAAACTAACAACATGCCGAGAAACCTCAGGTCCTAAAGCATATTCCTGCCAAATATCAAAATTTTTTCTGTACTAGTTATATTTAAAAAAAATATTTAATGTATGAAATTAACGCATGCCATATGGGCAACTAAAACACAAAATCGTCGTTTTCTCGATTCGAGGTACGCCAAAAATTGGTTATTTTTCCGACTTTTTTAGCTCTACAATCGATTATGTCCGTAATGGCGGCCTATAGCGGGAAAACTTACTCTTTATAAAATGTGCGTCATTCTGTCTGGAAGGCGATGGTTTTTAAATTATATTTTTAGAACGTATATTAACCGATATATTAAACTAAATGTAGAATAGTGCAAAAATTAGCAATATTTATCCGCTCCCGTACTCGATCATATGATTCACGCTTCGTCGCTTATCCCACTCCTCTCGACTACCCAATGCACACTCCACTACACCCCGCAATGACTATTCACAGTATAGAATCGCCATACGTAATACTTTTTATGAGGAATTATTATTAATATTAGAGAAAACGTTGAGAATAATATTGTTATTATTGTTGTTCTAGACATGTTGTCATGAAAAATAGATATAATAATATTTAAAAAATACTTCTGTGTACAATTGGTGACGACAAAGCTGATGCTATTTATGCTGTTAATAATTGATTTAATCACTATTATATACAAACATGACATCTTCAGGGAAAACAGTTGATAATTTCCGACTACGCTTAGATGTTGTACTATTTCTACATGATTTTTGCCCCATGCAATAACAGGCACCAATACAAGGCATGTTTTTCTTTTTGCAGGAACATACCTTACTTGTACAGTCTGAAACATTATTTATTTTTTAATAGTCATTAGTTGAGGTAAATACATTAAAAGTTAATCAATTCGTACCTTTTTTGCAACTACAAGTAGCTAATATGCTGAGATCCTCAGGAAGCGCGGGTTGAGTTTGTAAAACAGGTAAGATTTGATCCTGCTCAATCTTCCATCCATACTCTAAAATGTTAGGCAGTATGGGCTGTAGTTCCAAGCTGCTAAGCCAAATTTTGGTTTGATAATGTGCTCTCAAACAATGCTGTTTTAAACTATTTTCTGTAGGAGGCAATTTATCTATTGTTTGGGACACTGCATTTCATACATTAAATATTTTTTTTAAACATAACAAGTACAGAAAAAATTTTGATATTTGGCAGGAATATGCTTTAGGACCTGAGGTTTCTCGGCATGTTGTTAGTTTTAATTTTTTGTTTTGTGCCCTTATGCACAGGACAATTTTTTGACGAATTGTGGATTTGGAATCCTTGAGGTATAAGCAACAATTCTGGCTAGGTCAAACATTTTAACCTCGAAGTGCCCACAAAAGTCAAAATAGAAACCGCTTAGCACTCTACTAATACTGGTTCTCGTTAATCTGAAAATCTCAGGTTAAAGCTGAACTCGCCCGTCAATACGACCTTGTCCCATTCGACCATTTTGCAGTTTCTAACACATTAAGCGAGTAATTAGGTGGTTACGCAGCAATTCCGGTCGTCTTTCCAGCAAACCGCTCTTGTTTAACCTTCTCCAAACTGTTCTTTTTGATACATTGACATCCGCATACGGCGCGGTACGTTGCTGGTTTAGACAGTTGTGAGTTAGTGGTTTCTGAGAACAGCCACCAGGATAAAAGTGTCATTACTTGCCGACGCGACATGCTACGATTGCGTTTGTCAATTTAGTTTCTCTAAATCTTTTGCAAACATACTGCATTGTTGAAGGTGACATTTCTAGCTGTTTGAGTACACGCAGGTGAGAGGTGTGAACAAAGACATATTTAGCGGGGCAGGTTACACCTTTCCTCGGAGAGGTTCAAGGTTTACCTTAATTGGAATCATGGAGAACTGTGTTAGTGATTTCACGAGGTAGAGTGTTAGTAGCCCTCATTATGAATACCTAGCACCTGAGCGACATCGACAGCGCGTCCTCTGAAACCAAATCCCCGCTTTATGGCCGGGGTTATTCATGTGCCTACGTTCCAGTCACTACGCCTGGGTTACCTTTTGGGTTTTTAATTTTGCCGAGGCGCTAAAGTTGGTGGTTGGAGGTCGATGATCTAGGCATGTGAAGGTGAGCTTCAGAAAAGAGTGGCGTGGCTGCTAATATTAGAGACTTGGGCCCTAGAAATGAGTTGCAGTTTACCTTCTTACGGCACCATCAAAGTGTTGACCCAGGGGGCTTGTTCGCTTGTACACACCACGTTGTTAAGGTACCGGTCACTAAAATCACACCGGCTACCGACCTATGAGGGCGGTGCAAAGTTGCGCAGCACTGACTTAATTAAATGGTACGTGCGAGCCCGTGGGGGAATAGCAGCCCCCGTGTTGGTCACGGCGTAGGACTTGTGGTGGTGGTAGTAAGCCTGCGCATGTGTAGGCCAGGGTTGTTTTGGTGGGGTGAGCTGCGTGTCAGCTTGTGAACTGAACTGCGACCAGTAGGGACTCGCATCCTGGTTTTCTTTTGTTCTCGTTGAATCGTTGTTAATTGGGACATGCGCACTGATTAAGCTTATCTCAATCCGACCTGAAGAAGACCGTGCGGATAAAGATCATGCTAGGTGCGGTACAATGGCCACCTCACAGATTACGTGGTTGACGACATAGCGTTAACTTCCGCCGTCTTAGACTAATGCTACTTCTTTCGCAATTTTTTTTGCAGTCACAACCATAACGGTTAATCAGATTCAAAAAAATTAAATTCTTTTTAATGCAATCAACCTGAACCTGCATGTTTTGTAAAAAATAATTTACAACAAATTAGCGTGCGGCATACGCTTTAATAATACAATTTTGTACAAAATGATGCAAAAGACAGAAGTATATAGAGTACGGCAGTTAAAGTAATCATGCATCACATGCACGAAATTATAAACACAAAGTGTTGCTGAATTTGTTGACGGTGAGTGTATGTACACCGGGTGATTCAGCCTAAATGTTCTAACTCTAAGCTAATATTTTAATCATTTTTAAGTTATCAAAAATAGCTTTAGGACCGTCTACGGTACTTAGAAACCTTTAAATTCGAATTATAATCATATCACTACTTCGGATTAAATCGACAGTGACGCCAATTTTTGCTTTTTAATAGCACTTTATATTTTTTCTGACAAATTTTGATAGACAATTATATTATCAATTCAGTCATGAAACAAATTAATCAAACAGTTAAACGGTTTTATTTAATTATAATGATGTTTATAGTCAGAGTCGGTGCTCTTTTAAAATTGCAATTTGTTTTTCATTTTTTTTAATAAGTGCACCAGTCCAGTGGTGTCTCATATGAAAGGGTCATATAATATTTTATTTAATATATTTTAGACTTTTGCATTTTTTAAATGTTTGTCTTTAAAACCTTTCTCTGTGCAAAAATACACAAAATGGTACTCTTCTTGAAGCGGCTTGATCTTTAAAAGCATTTACAACAAATTCTAAAACAAAAACGTTCATGTGAACACAAGTTTCTTATTAGCTACTTTTTAGGCATAGTTTCTCCCGTAGGGTTTATTTTACAAACTAATTTCACATCTTGGGGAAACACTCAGACTTGCATGGCAATTTGATATTTCAAAAGGACTGCATTATCATAAAAATGAATCTAGTAAAGACGACTCCCCGAAAAACACAGAAATGTTAGTTTAATTTTGTTATACTTAAATAATTGGTATTCGTATAATCTAACCCATAAAATTTTTAGAAACTTATACTAAAATATAACATTATGAATTTATGACAAACGGATTTAGGTAGAAATACAACAGAAGATATTTGAGGCCTTTCATTAAAGATTATATTCCACAGTGATAGGTGATAAGGATAAAAGGTTTTAAACTAAAACTTGTGTGAAACATTGACCCTTAATAATTATGACAGTATGCAACATTTTTGTAATTTTATACAGGGTGTTTGAATTAATATGTGATTTTTAGCTGTTGTTTTTGAATGTCCATATGTCCGATGTCCTAAAATATTTTAGGACCTTATGTTTATAAAAGCGTTTGTTCTTATTCTAGATGCTTTTATATGCGCTCTAAATTTGTTGATCACCAAGGGACGTCTTTGTCATAAAAACACAAATTCTGAAAACATTTTTTGTGAAGATTTCCTTTTGTATATTACATTTCTCCAAAACAAATGAACGTCGTAGAAATAAATTTAGATGACAATCTAAAGACGTCTCAAAATGTTTTACAACTGTGTTATTAAACAATATTTTTTTTAAAACTACATTTCCGGGCTATTTCTTCAACAGTTATCTATTAAAACACCTAACCAAAATTTTGTAAAAATAAAACCGGAATGAAATGTCTTTGGAAACAAATCACAAAGAAATTGTGCTTGAAAACATGTTTTACCGGTTATGCTCTAAATTTTTTTTCTGCATATTGTTTACAGTTTGCTGCAATTTTAATTACGAGCTAATACAAACTAGACATATTCGAAGATTTTAGCATATGAATAACTTTTTTTTTGTCCAATAAACAGTACACGGAATTTTTTGCGATTTTATTGTGGATTTTTGCCAGACGCTTTTGCAACAGTTGTTTTTCCACATTCAAAACACGACTTTCATTGTTTGTTTTATGTAAGCACAAAATAATTTTTTAAATTTTATTATAATTAATTGAAACGTAGGAAAAAAACGAGGAAAAAAACCGCGCAAACAATCGGACGAAAAATAGCCGACGATTTGAAAAATTAACTTCAAAATCGAGTGTTTCTGAATCACAATTAAAGCGAGAAAAACATAACAGCAAATAGTTGACATGTTAAAACAAAAAATAAACTTTGACTGTTAAGAATAAGAGTTTTTTTCTCCTTTTCCTTAATGAGAAAACAAACCCTTCTCTGTCGGAAAGAACAGTGGTTCTGAAAAATACCTAAGTAAAACCCCCAAAAAGGCTTGAAATTGCCATTTTTAACAAGTAGGTCACTAAACAGTATGAAAAGTTGAAACAAAAACAAGTTTCCGTTAACTATTTAGTTTTTAATGACACCGACCAACTTAAACTTTTACTTCAACTCCCTCTAGCGGCTAGATGTTTAAGCTTTTGAGCAACTATTATACATAACTGAATAAAGAATTGAATGCTCTATCAGAATCTACCAGAAAAAATATAAGGTGATATTTATTTAAAAAAAAGCTTGACCTCACTTCCGGTGTTTCCGGTTTCTAAGTGCCTACCATCAACGCTTGCAAAAGCTAATTTTGGGAACTTAACAAATTATTGAAATATTAGCTTTGAACATCTAGACTGAATCACCCGGTATAGAATATAGTAGATATCGTGAAGTACTTACATAGTTGTTCGTATTGAACGCACTCAAATTCAGTAGGTTGGGAATAGACGTTAGGATTCCAGTTAGGAATCGTATTTGGATTCCAGTTAGGATTCATATTCGGATTCCACCCTTGCAGTTTTTGTGGCTGTTTGAAATCAAAAGTATCCCCTTCCGAATTAGAACTGCCTATATGTCTTTGATACTTATATACATCTTTGCAATCCAATGCTTTAACATTACTTTCATCTAATGGTTCGTAACAAGAAGGTCCATGTAGGGCAGAATCACAAACGTAACATTTCAAAGCGTTGACTGAAATCAGTGTTAAAGTTAGTGTTTTATTGGGCAATGCACATAGGAGTAATTTTACAATTATATTGTTAAACGTAATAAAAATTTATCAGATATTATCAAATTAGGCGAGCAGCAATGTTCCCATTACGTGGGGCGACTCAGAGATTATCCTTATCAAATTTTGGTAGATCTCAATTTGGGATTAACAGCTGTGTAAATAAATTTATCAGGTCGACTTAGTTACAAATTTGCAGTACACCCGAGAATAAAAGCAATAAAAAATAAATAAAATATATATTAAACAATTGGGGGATTTTAAAACTTTAGAAAATACCAAACGTTTATAATAATACGTATTTTTTCAAGTACTAATAAATAACTGACAACCTTTCTGAACATTAACTAAATTAATAATTTTTTTATTATTTTAACATATTAATTAAATGACAGAAATTTATTTAATTATTCAACGTTAGACACTTATAATTTCAAACCGACTATTTTACTTTATTTCACTACGAAAACAAAACTAACAATATATTATCACAAAAACATTGACTCACCTTTAGCATAAATTGCAAAAGTTATCAAAACAATTACTAGTGCCCTCATAATTCCTTATTTTTATTGTTTAATTATATCAGTAAAATATAAAATACTAAAACAAACACTGCTAGCTTTATTACTATGCTTCGACTGAGTCCGCACTAAAACACAATCGGAAATAAGCAGGACGCACCTTCTGCATTTAAAAAAATCTTTATATGAGCAAAACATACAAATAACTCATTTATTTGTACTACATATCAAGTGCGTTATCTGTTGATTTTTTAAATATTTATTATTTGCTCGTACCTTTTTAAGTATTTAAAGTAAACCCAAACCTTACTATTGTTCGCAAATACACCTATCTGCGATATCCGTTTCCAGGAAACTACAATAAGCGCTAACACAATTATATCTTAACTGGGAGGTGTTCCGGAATTACCTTTTTGTATTTTTTTCTAACAGTCACAGATTATCAGTATTATAAAAATGACTCATATTCAATAACTAACTTGTTAGAAAGAAAATTATTTGTACCTATTTATTGATTCGTTTTAATTTTTCTTTAAGATTTAATTTAGTAATATTTTTATTGGTTATTTCTTGTATAACAATATTTATACTGCTGGTTTGAAATCTTCCAAATAGTTTCATTATATTATCTTAATATTTTATTTCATAATGTTCATAAGATCAGAATACTCCTAACATGCTCGGTTACATAAGGTCAGAGTTGTAGCGTATAATATAAGTATAAAAAAACGTATTATACGTACGTATAAAACGTATAATACATATCGTATTAAACCTCTACTTTTATGAATTTTATACAGTATAAAACTACATTTTTTTTATTTTAGGTTTTCACTGTTGTAACAAAATCAGCTGTTGTGGAAGTCATTGTGGGGAACTTCAGGCCGAACATTTTCTTTCGCACAAAACAACCCCCCCGAGTTAACAGCTTTTGCAAAAAAAATAATTTTACCGGCATCAAAAGCACAATTAAAAAATCAAGCCAATATGTCAAGTAAATCTCGAGATATTACGTTATATTTGTTAAAAAACGCTTAATTTGAAAATTGTCGATTTGGGAATTTTTTCGTTTTGTTACTTCCGTGACGCAACTTTCGAGGTTACTCCTGCCGGCAAATAGGTTTTACTTCAAAGAGTGTTCTTTAATGTGTCGTTTATTAAATATTAAACTAATCCTTTTGATGAATACTGTAATTTCAATAAAATGGAATTTAGTATTTAATATTCCATTTCCTCAGAATGATTGTTACTCTGTATATTTATATGTAAAAATTAAAAATATGTATTGCAATGAAAAAAGTAATATTGTTTTTTCCGTTTCTCTATTACTCATTATTCGATTAACCAATCGTTTTAGTATGTGTACGTTATAAATTTTAATTTTTAATACAAATGTATTAAAATGACCACAAACAGAATTAGAGAGGAAGTTTTATACATTTCATATGTTTTATACGTTTTATACTCAACGTATTATACGTCACGACGTATAAAACTATTATACGTCAATTTAAGCAACCCTGCATAAGGTACCGACTTGTTGCTTCACCTGCCTGAATTCAGAACGACCGACAGTACAAATACAGAGTAGGCCAAAAGTTAGTTTACCGATTTGGTTGAAATAACCAACAAGCAAGTATGTGGAAAATAATTTTATGTCACAGAAGTAAGAAGAAAAAAGTACTAATACTAGCGATGATTTTCAAAATAGCGGCCCTCGTGGTCAATACAAGCTTGAGATCTGTCTGCTATGGAGCTGCAGATGCGTCGGATTAATTAATTATTATGTTTGTTATTTAAACCAAATCGGTAAACTGATTTTTGGCCCACCCTGTATGTTACGCTTTCACAGGCTGCTTTACCATTGCATTTTAGAAGAAGGTAAATAGTATTAGTTTTTAAAAAATCACTAACTCAATTACCTTGTACTCTACTTTCAATTCAAAGAAATTTATTAACACATAATACATACAAGCCACACCTAACTAAGAACTAACCTATATATATATTACATGTCAAAAGCTGTTTAGGAGCTGTCTCCTCTTCAGCCAGGTTACTCTAATTACTTATGGTTAAAAAAAAATCCAAAAAAATCAAAGTCAAAAAACAGTGTTTACGTTAATGTGAGTTAAAAAAAATCATTACTTATTTATGAGTACAATATATGTGCTACTATGCTACTTATACTGCTGCTGTTGGTGTTGGTGTCTTCTTCTCGTCGATTCTCTTAAGGGTGACGTGGATTTTGTTGCCGGCGTAGGAGATCATTGGGTATTCTAGAAAAAAAGAGATTGTTTGTGTTAGAATCTTGGTGGTAAATTCACGTTGTTGAGGGAAAAGGTTAAGGAGGGTGGTAATAAGGAACCTCAGCCACTCGGTTCCATTCTCTTCTGTTGTTGTGGCGACGGTAACATCCTTCAGTGGAATGGTGGCTTCGGGGGCGGCGGCTTCCTTGGGTCGTGTGGGACACCGCAAAGAGACACATGGTTTCCCTCGCAGTTTCCACACTTGACTTCTGTTCCTGGCTTGCACGAGGAGGTGGTGTGGTTGGCTCCGCAGATCCCGCAGGTCGGCTTCTTCTCGGGGCAGTTGGCGGCGGTGTGGTCGTACTTGAGGCACCGGGGACATTGGCTAGGTTGTGGTTTGGTTGGGTGGGATGGTTCAACGGAATACATGTGGGAGAATATACACAGTCCGCGGCTCAGGAGAGCATCCAGCGAGGCCTGACAAGTGGTAATCACTCGCAGTAACCTCGTGTCGCGGTCCGTTGCCTTGGAGCGAATTCTCCACACGTTTGTGAAGGAGATGGATTGGAGGGTGAGGGCGTGCTTCGCGTCTTCGGTGGCATTTCCGTTAGGGAAAACAGAAATGTTGGAGGGAACCAGTCCAGGAATTTTCATCATGGCCTGGTGGACGGCCTAGGGTAGGGGTGGTTAGAGGCGGCGGAGTGGTTGGAGGCGATGGAGCGGTTGGAAGCGGCGGAGTGGTTGGAAGCGGGGGAGTGGTTGGAGGCAATGGAGTTGGTTCTGGAGCGGCGGTGATGAACGGTAACCCATTCGGAGGTGGGAAGGTCGGACAGAGGAACAAGGGGTGGAATATGTGGTGTGGACGATCCGGGGAGCGGGTTCTTGAGGAAGTACTCGGTGGTGCCGATTTCTTCTAGGGTGGTGATGGGTGGTCCAGGCGGTGGCGTGGGGGAGGCGGCGACGGTGATCTTCGGCTTTCTCTTCTTGTTCTTCGTGGAGCGGGTCTGCGCCGGGGAAGGTTGTTCGGACGGGGGCTGCTTCTGTTGTCTGCTTGTGGTAGAGATCTTGGTCGCCATGGTGGTGAGGTTGTTTGGTGAGAGTCGGAGAATCGGTGAGATTCCCCGGACCCGAGGTAGATGTTCTGCTGGAGCTGGCTGGTTGGTGGTGTTCTCGGTGCGAGACCTCGAACGAGAAAATGTGTACTCTACTCTAGCCACCAAAACTAGGGGAAATTCCCGAATTTCCGAATTCGCGGATTACTTTCTAAATGATTGTCAACCGGCACCAGCGCAAAGATAAAAAAAAGCTAAGCAGCTGGGGGGGGGGGGGGGGCAATTGATAACGACATAATTAATTTAATAAGATAAACGGAGCAGTTTATTAAAGATAATAACACTCATTTAGTATTTTAGTTGATCTTTTCAATAATAATTTGATTAACATATTTGAAAAATGGATAAACAAAGAAAAAGCAGTGGCAGCCTAACAAGTGGTTATCAAAAAAGAAAAAATAGAGAAGAACTCAAGACCAAATTGAAAAAGCAGTTCGAAACGATTCTCAAACTGGCATCATTTTTCACAAGTCCGGGTTCTCCTAAAGTTTTGAAAGTAGAGGAAAATGTTAGTAGTACTCTTGATGTTGTGACTATAAATTTCCATCACTTTCCTGAACCGTCGACTTCCATCAAACAACGGCTACCACAGAAAATAAGGAACATGGATGGATCATCTGAGGAGGAGAATGGCAAAACAATGATGGATTAGAAAACAAATTATACGATGTAGATATGCTGGATAACGATCTTGCTCTTATCGAGAAATACTACCCAAATGACATCATTTCCAAAATTAACGGCGGAATTAAAAAAACAATTTTGCTTTTTGATTCCAGTCGTCCCAAAGGATGCAAAAAGTAAATCATTCTCTACAAAACATCACAAAACAACATCAAAATCTGGAGTTGACGTAGAAAACTTGTGGTTGTGTTAATTATCAAAATTGGAAGGCCTACTGTGAACCATGTTGGTTATTTTCAAAAACTATTAGAGATCTGTCACGATGGATCAAAGGTACAACTGATTGGCAGGGTTTTCCTATAAAAATTAGAAACATGTGAACATGCAGCTTGTTTCTTTATCACGAAGCAATAGATTGACGGTGATTTAGGAAAAATATCAAAAAGGAAGTAACATTTTGGGCCCAGGTTTTAGAAAGAGTTGTAATCAATCGGCCTTTTGTTCTGGAAAAAGGCCCTTTGTGAATTTTGTACAGTCCAGACGTATTCTCCGTACCTCTAAAGTTAGTGTTTTAATTATTAAAAATGGACATACGTGAGTTAAAAGTGCTCAAACTAAAACGTATAATTTTTAAGTTTGGACTAGGAACTCGTAATTTAAAAAAAACTGGATCTTATCGAACTACTCATCAAGTTAAGAAACAATAGCATTATAAGTTCCACTCAAAAGCTAATGCAAGTATCATTGCCAAGTAAAAATCCTTGTGACGCAGGTCATACCTTATAATTAGAATTAGCGGAAAACAAAAATGAACTTGATAATCTTGCACTGCTAATTAAAAATCTACAAGTTAACATAGATAAATTAAAAAGTGAATCAGATGAAATATTGAGCAAATTGCGTTCGTTGAATGATTCCTATGACGGTACTTTAAATACCAATTTTCACACAAATGTAGCAGTGAAGCAAAAACTACTTGTCTTGGGAACACATGTGCTAATACAAGAAAGCACGAAGTGCTCCCTAGTGGTCGGAAACTGCGTTTTTGCAAGGAATTCGGGGGTGCCCCAGGGCAGCGTTGTTGGTCCAATTTTATACCTGATATACACAGCAGACATTCCAACAAATCAGCGCTTATCTTGGCTTACACCTTGATAAAGGGCTAACTTGGAAACCCCACATTTGGAAAAAACGAAAACAGCTCGGCCTAATGTTTAATACGCACTACTAGTTACTCGGCAGGAAATCCAAATTGTCCTTAACAAGTAAGCTACTAGTCTACAATGCAATATTCAAACCCCTATGGACGTATGGTATTCAGCTATGGGGTACAACAGCCAACTTCAATGTACAAATCATCGAGAGATTTCCATCTAAAATGCTACGTACCATGTGTGATGCCCCCTACTTTATAAGAAATAAAGACATTTTAAGCGACTTAAAAGTTGACACCGTAAAAGAAGTGATAGTGAAGTTAAGTGACAAATATTTTAAAAAAACTAGAATATCATCTAAATGCCTTAGCTCTTAACTTACTTGATAATAGTGAAAGGATAAATAGATTAAAAAGACACAAACCTTTAGACCTTCCGCACAGATTTGACAGACTCCTGTATTGTATACAACACAGTATGTAGAAACTTATAAGCTGTAAATCGTTGGATTTCATCCACGCCACTGTCTCATGCCCTGTATTTACTAATATATGTTTTGCTTATTGTTAAATACAGATTGCAACAAGAAATATAAATAAAACAATAAAAAAATTTCTGAAACATTCTTTTCCTGTGATGAATTTTGGAATGTGATTTAAGTGTTTGGTGACTCTGTAGCTGCTACTTATTTATTATGTAGTTTTGTGTGCTTTTTAGTAATTTTCTGCATGACGTGTGTAAGTACCAAGTACGTTTAGCACCAATAAATAAATTTATTTATTTATTTATTTAATTATACGACCAAATGATTATTTATGTGCAAGACCACACTTATTTGAAAGAGATACCTAATATACTGTAAAACACCACTTACAATATTAATTCTAGAAGAAAACTTGTAGAATAATTAAAACCAAGAAATAAATCACAACATCATATTAAAAAACTGACACAAAAATCAAATACAAAAATACAATTAATACGATGAAAATCTAAACTTAAACCCTTACAAAAATTATTTAGTTTTACACTGTTTATTTAATACTTTTTGATCACACTCCAACTGGAACTTGTTTAATCTTTAAATTGATGTGCAACTGCCCAACTTAACTCATCTAGAACTGGAACTTAACTACCCTCCAATGCCTATTGCTTTAACACAAAATAAATAACAAAAGTGGCTTCATGAAAATATGTATAATATGGACGAGACTGGTATCCACCGTCCATACACCTGCCAGAGTAATTCCTACAAAAGGTGGTTCCAAATCCGGTCTAACACCAGAACAGATTCGTTTCTTCTCAAAAGCACAGCCAAGAAAAATACAAAATAATGGTGATAGAAAAACAGGAAGGTATTGAATAGTAACAGATACCCTTACGAAATTGGATATAGAATTGCTTGCTAAAATGAAAAAAAAAAGGAATAACAGAAAAAGGCACGATTCTTCTAGAACGTAGCTTTGAAGAAGAAATAGAAGAAGCTGAGTAAGATTTGTCTGATTAATTTGAAGACGTAGAATTCGCAGAAGATGTAGGAACAGAAAATTTAGAACATAAGAAAATAGGAAAATAGTTAGTGTTGAAACAGACTACCTTTTAGTAGGGTATCTTTAAAAAAATGGCTTGCAAATTTATTCCCAGAAGCGATGTTGTATATGAATTACCATTGGCGGGTGTTGTTTCAAAATTGGTGCCACAAGACATTCCGCAGAAATTACTTTTGGTGTGGATTTATCGATGTACAATGTTGAATAAAGTGAAGTTAGTGATATTCCAAAGTACAAACCCGCTTGTTGCATAGCAAAGTACTAGGCTTGTACTTTGGGACGTCTGCACCACATTTTATGAAAATATATAATTATGTTACATTCGGGTATTACAATACGTTTATATCTTTAATACCATGCAAAATATTTTCTTCGTTACATTACTTGTTTATTTTTTTTTTAATAAAACAATCATTATTGTTTTTATATGTATATAAAAGTAAAAATAGTCACAAAGTACAAGGAAAAAAGGAAAATTGGTGCTGGTTGATTTCCCGCGAAGGAGCGGGCCGCTATAGGGGTCTTCGGACTCCGCACCGGAGGCCTAAGCCCCTTTTCAGCAGAGAAAAGAAGGCAAGGAAAGGTTAGAACAAGGAATTTGAATGAAGGAGGTAGTTCCGCGGAAAGTACTGTCCCAGTATTCACCATTTGGCTTAGGAAAACCGCGGCAAAACCTAAGCCAGGACAGTCGGCCGGGCCGAGAATCGAATCCAGGGCCTCCCGAATGAAAGGTGGACGCGTATAAGAATTTCCCCTGCTATTATTTAGGGCAACAGTCTGGGTCTTCCCCTCATAATTTGGGAAACATACTGTTTTTTGGTTTTGGTTTTTTAGTCCCAACTCTCCAGTATGTTCCTTCAAAACTTCAAAATCGCGTCTATTCATGGGTTTTCGCTTAAGATATTCTGCTTCTAAGAACTACCCTACTGTCGTACTTGCCTACATCAGCAAACTACCCAATGAAATCCCTGTGAAAAAAGGACTTCCTCGATCCCCATGGTATTTTTCTGTATCGTTCTGAAGCTGTGCATTCATTCAGGGAATCACCGTTCTTTTCCCGACTTCCCCTACAGGCATATGCATCGCATTGTTCTGTCATGACCCACGCACGCATTTGATAATACAAAACGCGCGGATATCTAGTTATTTTGCCTTAGTAATTGTATTTTTTTGAGTAGGTACTCATTATTAATTTTGATTATAATAAGTACATTTTTTAACGTAATATTTTTAACAATGTACATTTAAAAGAAGTTTGCGCGTTTGTAATATTAGTTTAATAATGATTTTGTATTTAAGCGTTTTTGATTAAAAATAATCATTAAAATCGACATCGTACCTATCCAAAAATAATTATGTGATCTACTAACAGTTTACCTCATTCTTTAAAATAACAAGCAAGTAGCTGCAATTTAGAATTTATACGACAAATTTTTTTTTAGACAGGCAAGTGATGTAAGGAAGAGTATGGTGTTGCAACTCCTACCATTTGCCTATACAAAAAATTCATCCTAAAAGTTTGATAATCTCAGGACTCTTTATAAGAATTGCGCTTAGATGGCGCTCTTAACACTTCAAATTTAAGGTATAGTACAATTTGTCGCGGTTTGATAATTATTTGATCACTACTTGACCATGTTTGACACCTATCCTGTATACAACTCTTATTTACTACGGTTAGGTTTATTAGTTACTTTCGTTTTTACTCTTATTAATGAAATATACGCAAGTAAGTGAAACATTTAGTCAGCATTTTTACGTAATGTTTATAGATTATTGCAGTTAATTTTGTAAGAAATCGCCACAATAAGCTGGTTTTAAACTGTATTCATAACAGAAGTAGTCACTAGAACAATAGGACTCGTTACTTACTACTGCGAAATGTACGCGTTACTTCCAGTCCCTGCATAAACTTAAGTTGGTGCAAACCATAATTTTATTAAAAACTGTGTTCTCATTATTGTACATACGCATTGGTTTTCTCTGCAGTGCACATTCTGAAATTTATTTGTAAACTAGTTTTATCGTATAGGACTGCCGATGGAAGTCGTACAAATTTCTTTTATTAAAGAGTATCCGTCATTTTCATTTATGTTTAAATTGAATGGTGTCATTAAAATGCTTACTACAAATAAAACCATTTTTGGGAATTTTCTTTTTAAAATTTGTACTTCGATTCTCGCGCTCTGTTTTAGTCTGCAATTCCATCAAAATTCGCAATTATAGATAAACAAAATAGGTAAATTCACCTTCAGAACAGCATACAATGATAAATCTTTGTTATCGCCTTTTGCTAGGCCGCACAAACAACAAATTATGGCATTTTTGCCTAGAATATTACCGTGGTAATAAATAAATAAAAACATTTCCTACTTGTCAAATTTATTTTAAATGAAAATTGACATTTACAGTTGCGCCATCTGTTGATACAATTTACAAGGAGCCCTGAGATTGTCAAAGTTTGGAGATGAAGACAATTGGATAGAGTGCAAACACCAGTCTTTATTACATCACTGACAGACACATATTCAACTTTTAATATATACCTTAATAAAAGAGATGTTATTCAAAAAATTATTTTTATGTGCAAGTGTAAATTACATCTTTATATCAGTGGCGTAGATAAGAAGGGGGAAGAGTTTAGGGGGTCCGAACCCCTCCCAGAGGCCAGTTTTTTTATTAAATACAAATGAGTTACGACCATTTCGGCGCAAGTGCAAACCTAAATAAATATTATAATAATTATTTTTTTTTTTATTGTTTGTCCTGTGGCTGAAGGTGAAGGCACAATAAATAAATCAGAAAAATAGCTAATTTGGTGCGTAAAATTATTTATTTTTTCTTCGATTTTTTTTAAATTTTCCGAAAAAGAAACCCCTAACCCCCCCTCTAAGGCACTACGTACGATGGGGACGCCAAAATAAAAGGCTTGCGGGGGCACCTAAAGCTCTAGAGGTGCGGGCTTGTATTCACATCCCGAGCTTAAGGTAGCAGTCACATTACGTAATACCTAGCTCAGGGTGGGAGAAATATATTGTTAAATGTAGTTCCATTTAACTTTTAGTGCTAAAAAGTTATGTTACACAATTTTTTGAAAAAGTTCAAATGTGTATTATTCTTTTATAATAATATGAGTATGATATTATTTGTAACTACATTTTAAAATATCTATCACTGTTGTAGGTATGAATTTAATCTCGAAATTCTTGTTTCAGAATCGAACTAACCGAGCCATACAGAAACTAACTCGTAAAATGCAAAAATAATTAAAAATGGGTAAAAGCTTTAGCAGTTTATCGAGATGTTCAGATAAAAGTCAAGAAAAACCCAGCAAAGTCCTTTTTCTCTTGCACCGTACTTGGGCGGTTGTCGTGACAGACAGATGGACGAAAGCTCGACTATCTAGACCGCATGCTGGAACTGAAGATACTTTCAGTGAATTTGATTCTCAATATTCCTTCTGTAGCTGTACTCAGTGTCAATGGCAAGATACTATCGGCAGCGATTATGAAAGGTAAGATTCTATTTAATTTTCTCGTTTCGCAATGCAAGAACCTTGAAAATAATAAGTAAACAGATGATTTATTTCCAACGTGTTTGTAACTAAATAAATTTGTCGTGATGGGTTGGTGGCGTGTTTTAAGTTAGTCATTTATTTTTCACTTATCAGTCAGTAGTTTTGTTCCAGTTTTGCTATAGTTAAACACTGCGCTTAAGGATCAAATTGGTAGGCTAGACAAATGATGAAATTACATGTGCACCTACTGTTGTTTTAGCCAAATTCCTTTTTCTTTTATTACTATTCATAAATTCTATAACTATTCATTGTTTTCTATAGAAAAATTAACAATTTAAAAATAAAATTATATTTTGTAAAGTTTTTGAATTAGCATTGAAAATAAGTATAACAAAGTAACGGGTGTCCAGAAAGTCTTTCAGTCCTGGACGGCTATGGATTGTATAACGTATGTCTTTGGATATCTTTGTCGAAATACTTGTTTACCCGCATTGATGGAATAATTCCAATTTCCGTTTTCTAATTGTTGACCATTGCGAAAATAAGATTTCACAATAAATGTTTTTTGTTCTTGCGTAAACATTTTATAACAAGAAATATGCAGAAAGTAAATAATTCAAAATAAATACCTTTTAATTTAAATTGACTTTGATTTATGTCAAATAAATTAAATCAAGAAAAAGATTTTGGTTTCAACTACAGCTAGGATAGACCACGACATGTTTCGTTCTATTGGAACTCATCAGGTGGACGCAAACCTAGCTACAGTTGAAACCAAAACAGACAGGCAGAAATATACCCAGAAGACAAAATCATGACAGGGGAATTACAAAGTAATGCCCTCTAATGTGCGGCGAGAAAAGTTGCAAAGCAACAAACCGATATATAGTTGTGAAAGGAACCCGCTAAGCGAGTATCTACAATCACTAGCGGCCTCTAGGCACAGCACACGAAACGCCGTGTTGCAAAAGTAAATCAAGAAAAAGATTTTGGTTTCAACTATAGCTAGGATAGACCACGACATGTTTCGTTCTATTGGAACTCATCAGGTGGACGCAAATCTAGCTACAGTTGAAACCAAAACAGACAGGCAGAAATATACCCAGAAGACAAAATCATGACACAACTATATATCGGTTTGTTGCTTTGCAACTTTTCTCGCCGCACATTAGAGGGCATTACTTTGTAATTACCCTGTCATGATTTCAAATAAATTACTTAGATATGACTGAATAAAAGACATGCGTTATACAATCCATAGCCGCCCAGGACTGAAAGACTTTCTGGACACCCGTTATATATTTTCTTACCCGCAAAACAGATGCCTTTTTAATGAAGTCACAGCTAACTATGGTTTCCATTTAAAAACCATCAGCTCGTATTATAACTCAAAAACAAGTAACTGATTTTAACATTTGTTTCGATATTTAAATTCTTTATAAAAATATGTATCAAAAGTATCTGTACACTTTCCTTCTATCTTTTCAGATAACTGAAATATAAGACCTTCTCATATTTTTAAAAAATTCAATTTTGGCGCCTAACTCGAAAACAAAAGAAGATAGCTAAAATCCATTTTTACTATCAAACTACTTAAAAAAAGGCCCATAACATGTCTATCAGTTTTTTTCTAACTGCAATAATAACCGAGATAGCCTGCAAAACCAACGAATTCAGGCCACCCTGTACATAGACATTCAAAGTATCATTAAGACCGATCCTGCAATTTTTGCACGCAGGCTGACACATACATAGCAAAAATCCAATTTATTAAATTAAGTTTCCAACGATGTACTACATGAGGACAAACAATAAATGTTACTACCCCCTCTCCTCCTCAAAAAGCGGAAACATTCAAAAAATATTATTTCAAAAATCTTAAATGGGGCAAAGGGACATGTAACATTTTATTTTTAAGGTCCCATTAAACTGAACAATTTTGTATTTAAAGTTTTTCGATATCTCTCACCGTTACAAAATGGCGGCTTAACTTCTAAAAACCGACTTCCTATTATCGGATGAATCGCTCTCTTTACCGCATCTAAGGCAGTTAAACGGAAACTTTTTTTGCCGATTTAAATTCACGTGCGAGTTGGAGTTGAACAACTCAACATCGCACTCGCACTAAACCTTTGTTTTACCCGGTAGGAAACTATTAATGCGTGTGTTGGTGTTTTAGTCGAATAGAAATTGCACCGTGTCCTGATTGTTTTAAATATAACATGAAGAGGCGGGTGATGGTGGTGTCACAACTTGTTAGTCGGAAGGGGAAAATAAGAGTACGTGGTGAAAACAGGAAAGGACAGGGTACAATAAAGGTGTAGTGCGAGTGCGATGTTGAGTTGTCCAACTCTAACTCGCACGTAGATTGAACTTTTATGCGAATAGACTTTATAAATCAGCAAAATATTTTTGTTTCACTGTCTTAGATGCGGTAGAGGGAGCGATTCATTCTATAATAGGAAGTGAATTTTTATAAATTTCATTAATTCCAAGGAATTCTTTTCCGAACCATTAAAACACTATTTTTTATCAAAACCAAATTTCGGATGTGACTTAAGTAAAGAATAGTGACCAGAAACTAAACAAAAAGCAATTTTCTTGAACATAGGAAAGTCCAGACGAAGTGATTTGCCGGTTTCCTAATGTACTCGTATGTTAATGTATCTCAAAATACTCTATCATTGCTTATAATGTTGTGCAGGTTTTAATAAGGTGGCAAAATTTTATTTATACGAAACAACTTATTAATAAATAATCGAATGTATTACGATTAAAGATATTATAGATAAACTCAATAAAATTACTTTTCTGCTCGCCTTCCTCGCATGTTTTATATTAAATTTAGCAACAGCGTTTTTAAAGTGGAATACATGCTGATTATATTTCCTGTAATGCAGTCTTCTATCTGCCTTTCTCTACAGTATCTTAATTAACGAGTTATACATTAGTAATAAGTATTCACGGTTGGTTCACTCACAAGCCATCCGCGAATTGATGGTCTTAAGGATGGCAAATCAGTGGAATAATATTTTTTTAAACAACTTAAACAAATTTTAGTACAAATTTTTACTATTTTTAATTATACAACTTGCACCTACGGTTTTAAAATTTAATTTGAAGCAAATAAGAATTTTTAATACTGTTATTAGTTCGCCTCGATATGATTTCCTTCATAAAAAAATGACGATTTTCCATTGGTTAATGCTTTTCTAGATTTTTTTGGCATACAAAAATAAGAATATTATTTAAAGCAGAAGAGAAAAGAACCTTTGAAAGACTATACAACATATACAGGGTTGGGAAAAAGTACGGAACAATGCAAATATCTTTAATACGGCAACCGCGATTTTGACAAGATCTTCTACATAAAGGTATACGGCAAGGTATACAATGCAAGTATCGGCGGTTTAAAAGGACTTCCGGTTTAGCCGGAAATGATATCAATTTTGTTATTTTAAACGGAACACCCTGTATATTTTTGATATATCGATAGAACTCTTTTTTTGCGTGATATAAAATTATATGCCTTTATTTTCAATAGTTTTAGAGATATTAAACAATCATGTTTCGTACTTGTTATCTAGCAGCTCATGAAAACAAAAGAATGTGAGAAGCTTAAACAATTATGTAATGTTGTTAAATATGCTTGGTTCGTGTTGTGTTGTTTTGATGTTCGATAGATTGAGCAGTGTGATTGCAGTAAACAATTAATTAACCAAAATTAATTAAAACTGCTGAATTTAACATCAGAAATCGTTGTATTAACAGAAAGATTGCAGATTGTTAAATAAAGTACAAACTTCTTGCTGAGTTCTACGACGGTCACCAAAACCAACCATAATTAAAATTTAAATTCGTTCTCTTTCTGTTAATTGAACCATTTCTGATGTTAAATTCAGCAGTTTTAATTAATTTTGGTTAATTAATTGATTACTGCAACCACACTGCTCAATCTATCAAACATCAAAACAACACAACACGAACCAAGCATATTTGACAACTTTACAAAACTGTTTAGGCTTCTCACATTCTTTTGTTTTCATGAGCTGCTAGATAACAATTACGAAACATTATTGTTCAATATCTCGAGAATTATTGAAAATAAAGGCATGAAACCTTATATCACTGAACTCGCAAAAAAGATTTCTATCAACATATCAAAAAATATACAGGGTGTTCTAGTTAAAATAAAAAAGTTGATATCATTTCCCGCTAAACCTTTTTAAACCTTTATGTAAAACATTTTGTCAAAATCGCGGTTGCGGTATTAAAGATAATTGCATTGTTCCGCACTTTTACCCAACCCTGTATATAGCTCGCAAGCTTACTATCAGACATCCCCATTAGGTGTTATCGAAAATCTGTGTAATTAAGTTGAATGTTGAGACTTCTTAAATAATAAATACCTACATTGTTCGGAATGCAAGATTAAGAGATAATAATCGATTTTTTATAATACAATTTAGGTTCTTATACTTGTTGATTAAGCACTCGATGATACTAATGAAATAATTATGAAATATGATATTTATCTGTTTAGGAATAATCTTCCGCTACAGCAAATGTACGCCGATGCCGATTTGATTGATTGGAGTTTTTATTACCTGTATAATATATTTAGATAAAGTATTATTTATGTAATTGGACTCTGTCTATATAAGAACAAACTATTAATAAAACAAACAGATAAACAATAAATCAATTTTTGATATACTGTGATCGTGCAGTTCCGTAGATATTTTTATTTACAAATTTGAAATGTATTGTTTAATATTTATCAAGTATTTATGCTTGATTAATTATTTATTTGCGATGATCGGTGTCGGACCTACATTGTGTTTTAATTATTTCCTCATGTTTGATTTGCCCTGTCGCTATCGAGGTTAAAAAGGATAAGATTTTAAGCTGATTTAAACAACAGAAAACTGTTGGTGTTATGAGTGCGGGGCCCATTTATGTAGAATTTTCACGTCAGTTGTGTCGAGTAAAGTTGTCAATCCAAATTTTTACCGCAGGTTTACTTATACTGATACTTCGTTTTTGGACTGCTTATAAAAGTCGAGCGTTGTACAGGTTACGCATGTAACTGAGTACTCTTTACAGGAACGCCGTTGGCTATCATCATTTGTACGCAATACTCTCGGCCTGATTAGGTCTCATCTTAACAGCGCCTTGGCTGCTACGCCTAATGGCCGACAGATAATAGCGCCGCTTGCCAATACGCCTGAGAATTTCACCCAATAACAGTGATGGATTACGTAGAAATGGGCAACAGCAACACATGAAAAGAGCGTTTTGCCGCCACCAAAGTGGAAATAGCGCCCGTCAGTCACTCCAATCGGCTTCCCTGCAATAGCGCCTCAATTGTTATTTTTAGTTTTTGATTTTGATTTTAGTAAATTATTTCTTTAATCTTTGCAATTTTATCATCTTGCAGTTGAGCGGCTATGGACCTTCTTAATTTTTTATTGGTTAGCGACAGTACAAATCTGTATTAATGCAGCAGCTCTATAAGTTAGTATATTTCGGTAGCTGAAAGGAAAGAAAATTGACCTAAGCCGCAAGCCAAACGCCTAAGTTCACAATTTCCAGTGCCCTAGCAGGTTGATTGATGATTGATTTGGTTGATCCAGAAAGGTGTGTCCTATTACTAATTCCGTTGGTAAAAAACGTATTGGAAGATACTCATATCTAAAGTAGCGCTGGTCGCATCTATGTTCATAGTAGAGGTCGCCTTAGCATAAGAGTTAATCACCTCACCGGTAAAACATTTTAATTGGAAGGGTACGTCCACAGGTTTAATTAAAATTGAATTACCGTTCGTAGTAAGCCCCTGTTAATCCCTGCCTTGCAAGTTTGCAAACTTTTTTATTGCCGGCGATCCTTCGGTGAACTGGGACCCTGTGTTCTACTCTGCCAGGTCATTGAGTTCTTCGCGACATTCCCATACCATCCTGGAAGAGGCTTTGGTGCTCCAAAGAGCCTTTAAGGCAGCCTGGCTATCGGGTTTTTGAAAGAATATAGATGTGCTTATTATTATAAGCCATTCTTTTGTTTTCCCGCGCATATTGTAGAATTGCGTAAATTTGCCTTCAAAATACGAAGGAGTACTTTCCCAGAGGATAGCTAAGATTCTTCTTTGGTTTTTCACCGTATATGCCTGCTCTAATACCCGTCTCTAATTTTGAACCGTCTGTCTGTCTGTATACCAGATTTAAGGAAAAAAACCTTGTCTAGGTTCTGTCCACTCTTTGTGGTCCTGGATTATTACCTCAAAGAGTGTGTATCTTACAAGATATTTTGGAGTCATGTGGTCTTTCCTCATTTCGAATAGAGAACCCCCTATGCTACCAATCAAGCTTGTATGCTCTGAACTTTTACTTAATTTGTACGTTCAATTTTGCAGTCTATGCAGTCTGCCCTCTCCCCTTCTTAGAATATGAAGTAAGGCGAGTTCCAGAAGAGTCTCCATAGCCGCGGTAGGTGTTTTCATTCCCCTCGTAATACCAAGACAAGCAAGCCTTTAAGTCTTGCTTAATCTTAATTTGGTGGGGAAGTTGTATTGGCAAATTACATTTCTGTTTGCTCTGTGTTTACGAAGTACAGGTTTGCGTACTATTAATTTTTCCATTTATTCTACATCAGTAAGTAAGTAATTATACTATCCCGCTTGACGGTATAAATAAAACATTTAATCTTAAACTGCCATTTCTAGGGCCAGCGGGTGGTCTAGTGGTTAAAGTCCCAGGCTTTGAAACTAGACTCTCAACGGCAGTAGGTTCGAGTCCTCTGCCCGTCGGACATTTTTCTAAATAAGTTAACTCCGGCGTGTCCTTGGATGTTGTGGTGGTGTGTATGTTGGGTTGCATGTCTTTCAGGGGTGGGGCATGTTAGACCGGTGTATAGCACTTAGTGTGCTGAGCCCGGGTAAGGGGGTGGGATGGGAATCATGGAGTCGTGCTCACGTACGGCCTCATGGTTTTTTAAAAAAACTGACATTTCTGTACGCTTACCAACCAGCTATGAGCTAATGCGAGAAAAAAAAAGGGTTTCGTTTATTTAAACACACTAAGATTGTTTACATATTGAAAGATTTGAAATAATTGTTTTATTTAAATTAAATACACAGAACCTGTGAACCACGCTCCACCGTTATCACAGAGCGTAATATATGTATACTTAAGAGTATGTACAAACCCTGGTTGGTATGGCCGTATTCTGTAGTGTTTTAGAGAGAGAGAGAGAAAGATCGCCGAGACAAAGAAACTACTAAATGTACTATTTCAAGGTTGTGCGGATACAAATCTCTCAACGAATTTAATTGTAATTACAAAAATTTATAATTTTTAACAATGGTTAAAACTAAAACATGTTCTGCCCTGATAGATCCAATATCGGCAAGAAATCAACTGACATAACCTAAGAGATACGGTCCTTATCGGCATTTAAAATAAAATATTGAGTACTTTTTATACTTTCTTGTCTCGGATCTCTCTGTCACATGTACAGTAAAATTGAGACCTGCATATCATAGCAACAGGCGGCTTTGATCTTAATGTATTTTGTTTGGCAGGACAGGAATACTTAATCAGCTTATGCCTGTCCGCTGTTTGTGAACCCATACAAACTAACGTTTCGCAAGACATTGCAGCTTGCATCTTCAGAGTGAATAGAGCACTGAATTCAAATTCGAAAAGCGGAAGTATTTAAACCCCTTTGAGCCAACCGGCAGAATGGCAGAGTTGTGGTTGGCTGTCACCGTTAGGCGAAGACGAATCCGGTGGAGCGTGATCGTGAGATCGATGATGCTTACGAGTTCTTAGAGGATAAACTACCGGAGTCCAAGCTTTACTGAGTCTAAAACCAACCCCCATTTCAATTGCTTCTTGTATGATACGAGGTGATAGCTTGTATGGGTTCACAAACAGCGAAGAAGCATAAGCCGATTAAGTATTCTTGTCTTGCCAAACAAAACACATTTAGATCAAATTTTTGTCCGCCCCAAGGTTTAAATAATCTAAGGACACGGCCCTCTTTAGGCAGGAAGGGCCTACAAACAAATATGGCTCAAACTTTTAGAGCAAATGCTTGTAAAGGCAGACAAGCTACAGGTCGGTCCTTACCTGATTAAGTTGGGCATAATCTCCAAATGACAACGCGGCCGAAAGTAAATTGTAATATTGACAGTGCGAGAAACCGCGAAAATCTCAAAGAAGATAAATGCTACAATCATTGAAATAAGCATATTCTAATTAATTATTGCATTTAAATCAAAATACCGTAAAATATTGTCTTCCAGTTCTAGTTTCCAGTTATTATTTTACTGATGCAAATCTTCCATATTATCAAATAGTTATTACACCTGCTCACATAAAATTTACAAATGTTAGCCAACAAAACCAAAATTTGTTATTTTATACATAGTTATTTAAAAAATCGGCAACGAATTTCTCTTGATATTTCCATACTGTAAACATAATTACCTTTTATGTTCAAAAATATTTAACGTTTATATAGGTATAAGACGCATAAGATGTCTAAAAATTAGCTGTACATAAGATCTGATGCTTCGGGCATGCGGCATGGTCCTCGCCGGCATAATGGATCACCAAAGCGCTTGCTATACCTACGGGTAGCATTTCTTTGAGAACAATAATTAATTTTTTTTTTTACTTTTTTCAAATGCAATTGTTTGCAATTACAGAACACCAGAGACCAGTTCAATCTGGTGTTTTGGAAGAGCTAATTCAATCCACAAAAAAATATGTTAAAAAAAAGGTTTTCTTAAGAATTGTGTTCTTTTAAAATCACAGTTCAGAGTCGCCTAATGGTTATTTTTATTTTACATTAAAAGTACTAACAATTAAACGTTTTTTCCGTATTTTTTTCTCTGCTTTTTCCGCCGGCTGTTGTTAGCACGGCTATTTCCGGCTTTTTTACGTTTTTTTTATGATCGTCTTTTTTTCCCTAGATTGTTACAATCAGACAATCCATTCGGATGTTATGAGATACACGACATACTTATCCACAGACAGATATTTTTTGAAAAGTATTTGTTGAGGTTCCTAGAGGTCTAAAGATATATTTCCGTCAAAACCTCCATATCAATAAATTTTTGGGAAGCAATGCTACCTACAGAAAATACAGGAAAGAACATTAAAACATTTATTGGCTTTTTACTGCAAAGACGGTGCCTGCGCTAGCAAAAAGCAAGGCCCTGTCCGTTTGTAGTTCTCAATTTAACAATATTTAATTTTGTAGCATTATTAGTATTTTTTACAGCTACATGTTTATTGAAATATTAAATAATTGCTATTGTGCACAATTGAGTTTCTTAAACAAATATTTGCATCCCGTGAATGATTTCATGTTACAACAAGATAACATTATACGTACAACTCTTACACTCCCAATGCTTTGGGTTTTCACAATAATAGCGGGGTTAGTTTTGCATAAGACGAAATGTTCCTTAGATTAGAAAAAAAAACATTTCTTTCGTGAAAATAAAACATACGTATATAAAATTAACAGAATTAGTAGCAGTAAAAGTGCACAACAATTTTTTTTAACATACATGTATTTATTTATACCTTATCAATTATATACCAAACTAAAAGGCAAATTACGAGCTACATGTTTAAAAAAATACAAGTCAGTCGGTCTTTTAATTATCAACCTAGAACTTTGAGAGCGCTACTAACAAAGTATCCTTTATTCCTTTCTTCGGACTACGCAAACGCGTACAACCCATTTCGCGATCATCAGTATACTGATTGATGCTAAAAGCTTGTACAGTTGGTTCCCAGAAATATGACCGAAGCTGGGTATCCGTTAGATCACGTTATACCCATTTCCGTTATAGTGCGTGATCCCACGATCGTATGTTGCGCCCCCTGTCAAAGGAGTTTCACTTCCAAAAAAAAATTTTTTTAAGAATACTTGATATAAATATTATGAACAGTTTCGTTTAAATTTATAACATTGTTAGCTCAACATAAGTGTGACAGCTGCCACTGAACTTATACCACACCTTAATTAGGTAATTGCAACTACACAGCTATTAATTTCCAATTATTTATATTAATATGTAAACTTCAATTCAATTGAGATAAATATAAAAAACTAGCAAATATTATTTCACAACAATGCATTACTTGTTCATAATAATTAAAGTAATTAAAAAACAAATTAAAGTAATTTACTGTAATACTGTATAAAATTATGTTATGAGCTTGTGATTTACGATATGTATTAAAAATTGATTTATATTTTAATCATCTTAAAAATATAAATTTTTATTGCGTATTACAAAATGACCGATGAGGTTAGCACTGTCACCGCACGTTAAACTTTCTAGAACTTGCATTCAAAGTTTAAGGACAGCTATTAATTTTTCTAATTTCAAAACCAGTTTTTTCGCAAATTATTCGTGTCAATAATTTAAAAAAAAGACTGTTAGAGTAACCGTAATTTTTAGTTAACTTACATGCGTATAATATTTCGAAACAGCAAAGTTAAAGTTTAATTACGACACTCATTCAAAAATGCCGAAATAAAACTTTTTAGATTAATTTGATAGCACCTAAATTTTTATTGCTGTAATCAAATTACATTTTCTGCATCATCAAACCCCCCAATTTATTCCAAAAATAGAATTCATTAATAATGAATAGATTACTTAATTAATATTGCACTTAACGGCTTCTAGTTCTATACATTCATTAAAATTAGGATAGTTTGTAAATTAAAATACCTAACTGTAACTTACAATGCCAAAAAAACCTGAGTAATTTGTGTGTTGAATGAGTAAAATTATAATCATTAGTATTCACTATTATTTATTAATAATGGTCCACTAGTAATATGTATCGATGACCGTGGCATATTTAAATTAAAATTGTTTAAATACTTTGTGGAATTTGATTAGCGGATTCTGAGGTATATAGAAATTGTACTTCTTAGACGACCGTCATTTTAATGAAAGGTTTGCCTGCTTTAAATTAATTATGCTGTAAATTTGCCGCTGTAAGGAGCTGCTTACCATGCTTAATGACTAATCCGGCGCTGGTAACAAGCTACAGAACACAAAATTTGGCCAAATACTTTTTTTTTTCGAGAAAACTACGCCTAAAGTTGTAATTTGAAATTAATCACTTATAACATTTTTGAGCTAATTTACTAATATTTTAACTTTTCTGCGAGTTTGTTGATAACTGGGTTGTGGTGATAGACAAAGAAGTTTACAGGATAATTGTAATCTTAGTGGCGTAGCTACCATACCGCCATTTGCAAAAGTGCCATTTTTTTTATGATAAATTTTCAAAATTGTGAAGAAGCGGAATTGCAATCGTTTTCAGATTTTCGAAATTAGTTTTGTTTCATCGTATACCACCCACAAAGGGCTCTTAATCAAGTTGTACCTGATGCCGGTCAGACGACTACTTTTTGAGTAAGTGGGAGTTATATAGGCAACCCTACGATGTCGCATACCGAATAAGAATAGTAAGAACAGAACCGCTCGCCCTACAGCTGATTACATGCGCTTCGGATTTGGGCTAAAATTCTATATACATGATTTATTTAAAGAGTTATCAAAAATATGCTAGTAATGAAAAATATATCTTTTAACCAGAGCTAATTGATAGCCGTTGTTATAATCACGTAACTGCCGCAAACGCTTTGTTGATATTATTAAAAAGTATCTTTTTTTCTTAATTATTTAAATAGTTTAAAATATCTTGCTGGTCCTAATAAAGTACTTTAAATAATCTATCAAACTGTTAAAAGTTTAATAACGACTGGCGTTTGCGTTTTGAATAAATAATTAATCAATTTCAAATTTTTCAAACATTCTTGAAGGCGTCAGAGTAAAACTTGGGAGATTAGTAACAAATAAATTTGTAATTCACTGCAAGTTCTATTGGCTCAGAAAGTTTCAAAAACATCGTGTGTGCAGTTTTTGAAAATTTTTTTTTCAAAGTTATTGAAGTTGCGCCGTTGCTGCTGTTTTTGGATTTTCAAAATTAAATTTACTTTATCGTATACTACCCACAAAAAGCTCTCAAACAAGTTGTAGCTGATCCCGATCAGATAATTATTTTTTGAGTAAATGGGCGTTAAAGTCGAGATTTTTAGAAAGTTGCAGCACCCGCCATTTTTGGTGAGTTCGGTAAAACAATTTTCGATTTGCTTTAAGTTCTCCTCTCAGATTCCGTCAATTTTCCGAAATTTAGTGTGGTAATAAAACCTACCTAAAAAACATGTGTAACTTCCGTTTCCGGTTATGGTTTTTTTTTTGAAAAGATTAATTAAAACTACAATTTCAACCTCTGATCATATTGTATGCTGTATGCCCCTATTATTTAATTGATCACTTTCATGTTGTGAAAAAACACAAATTGTTTTTTTAAGGAAAAAGCTGTATTAACAAAAACGAGTTTTTTACATCTCCATCACAAACACACATACATTTTGGGAAAAACATGTTTTTGTAATCGTGGCACCTCAAAAGTCAAAACCCGCATATCTGTCAAAATTTAAACCTCCGAAATTTTGACGACTACATAACCTGCCTCTAACTATGCTAGGAAGAAAAAAATATATATCGATTTAAAAAATCAAAGGTACAATTTGCATGTATTTGGCGTTGTGATCACGGTTGGCGTTATGATCAGAGGTTGATAGTTCCCTTTATAATCACGGTTGGCATTATGAAAACTCAAAATAATCGGTTGGCGTTGTGATCACGGTTGGCGTTGTGATCGCGGTTGGCGTTATGATCAGAGGTTGATAGTTGGCTTTATGATCACGGTTGACGTTATGAACAGAGGTTCATAGTTGGCTTTATGATCACGGTTGGCATTATGAAAACTAAAAATAATCAGTTAGCATTCTGATCAGTTGGCGTTGTGATCACGGTTGGCGTTATGACCAGAGCTCGATTGTTGGCTTTATGATCACCATTGGCGTTGTGATCAGAGGTTGATAGTTGGCTTTATGATCACGGTTGGCGTTATGAACAGCAGCGTATAGTTGGCTTTATGATCACGGTTGGCGTTATGAACACACAAAACCATCGGTTGGCGTTGTGAACAGTTGGCGTTGTGATCAGGTCCCGTGGATGTTGTGTCCACGATGGACGTTATAATAATAATAATAATATTTATTTCCATAGACTTTACAGTATCGGAAATGTCATTGACGGCGTGTGAAAAAAATATAAACAAACGAAAACAATTTAAAATACATGTTTAAAACACACTAAATATATCTAATCTACTATAATATTACTATTAAAATATTCGTGGAGTGAGTAGAAACTTTTTTCTTTGAGAATATATTTTATATTTGTTTTAAATTGTTTTAGATTTTGAATGCTTTTCAGGCTCTTGGGCAGATGATTATAAAGTTTTATTGACATGGTATTTGGACCTTTAGTGACTTTATTTAATCTATGAGAAGGCATGTAGATATTGTTTGCAGTCCGTGTATTATAACTATTTACTTCACCGCATTTCACGTACTTGTCGATGTTTTTATGTACATGGCATACACATTGCAAAATGTCTAGACAGTGGATAGTTAAAATTCCATGCTGTTTAAAATACGGCCGACATGATTCTCTGTACGGTACTTGAAACATGCTTCTAATTATTCTTTTTTGTAATGTAAATATTTTTGTAATGTGTACACTGTTACCCCAACACATCAATCCATAAGATAAGACACTATTTACGCAACCATAATAATATATTTTTAATGTGACGATATTTACTGATTTTTTTAGTTGAAGTATTGAATAATTTAATCCTGCTAGCTTTTTTGACAAGTTATGTATATGAAGTTCCCAATTTAAAGATTTGTCTAGCAAGATTCCTAAAAATTTAGTGTTACGTGTTGCTTTATGCTTTTGTTGCCGGACCTAACTAAAACACTGCACTCTTGTTTTGACTGATTTTGATCAAATAATATTAAGTCTGTCTTTCCGTTATTTAATGCGACTCCATTTTCCTGACACCAAGTTGTAATTGTAAGTAAATTTAAGTTATCTGCAGTTATTATGCTAGATGTATCATCTGCGTACAGTGTAAGAAAACCTGTATCAACATAATGTATTATATCATTAATATAAATAATAAAGAAGACAGGCCCAAGTATGCTGCCTTGAGGCACACCCGTATCTACTACCACACTGTTTGATACAGATTCGATACCTTCCTGGATAATGCGAACAATTTGGGTTCTATTGGATAGGTAAGATTCGATCCAATTCAATGCTGGCCCCCGTATTCCAAAGACTTCCAGTTTTTTTAGCAACATCTCTTTATTTACAGTTTCAAAAGCACGCGTGAAGTCAAAAAATATACCTGCTGACAGAAGTTTGTCATCGAGATTTGTTAATATTTTATCGTTGAATGATAATAGTGCATCTTGAGTTGACTTACTTGTTTGAAATCCAAATTGTCCATCTGTAATTAATTTGTATTTTGATAAAAAATGTGTTAATTTTATATAAAAAGCTTTTTCAAAAATCTTTGAAAAGATCGATAATAATGCTATTGGCCTATAATTTTCCAATTTATTAGGTGTACCTTTTTTATACACGGGAACGATTTGTGCTTGTTTTAGATGAGCAGGAAAATAACCCATTTCAAACGATAAATTTATTAGATACGTTAACGGTTCGGTGATATATTCAGCAACCTTTTTGATTAAACAACATGGAATTTGATCAAAACCAAAAGATTTTTTATCTGAAGCAGATAGAATAATATCCTTTACCTCTACGGAATCTTATTTCCATTAGAACCATTGTATTACAGACGGTAGTTGGTTGTTGTAGGGGGGTAATTTTTGGATTATATTTTGATGTTATGGACTTAATGGACTCAGTGAAGTAATTATTAAACGCGTTTGCAATTTCATATTTATTTTTGACTATTGTATTTTCTAGGGTTATCAGAGAGTCCGTATTTTTTTTATGCTTATTTTTTAAGTTTGCGTTTTGTTTAATTATATCCCATGCCGTTCTTAATTTATTTTTGGAATTTATAATCATTTTGCTGTAATAATCCTTTTTTGCGGCTTCAATATTTTTAACATGCCGATTTTTAAGTATCTTATATCGTGCTTTAATTACAGGATCTTGACTTGGTTTACAGAAATGATAAAAATTTCTTACAGTGTTGATCCAAGGCGTCTTTTTTTGACCTGACTTTTGTTTTAAAAATTTAATTGGGAAAGCTATATCAAAGAGACTACTAAAAGTCTTAAAAAACATATCAAATTTTTTTACATTTGATGGTTCAATATACATTTCCAACCATTCTTCTTTAGATAAGGAGAACTTAAATTGATTTAAATTTTCATCTGAGAATATTCGTTTATTGATTTTTTTATCACATTTATTTTGCTTGAGCTCTGATAGATAATAAGCTATTTGTGCATTATGGTCCGACATTATTGTATCAATAGTCTGAGTTTTTAAAATATTATTATCTACATTTGAAAAAATATTGTCAATAAGAGTTTTTGAATTACACTGTATGCGGGAGTATTCGTAAACATAGAAACAGAAACCATATGAATAAAACAAATTTACAATATCCGATGCCTTCCACTTTGTATCTAAAAAGTTATAATTAAAATCGCCACAGACAAACGTGACGCTGCTGATTTTACTTTCCAAAAGTATGTTTTCTAGAGTATTTATAAAATAACTATCATTTGAGCCTGGAGACCTGTACAAGCAGACAACACAAATAGCATCTTCTTTATATAATACATTGACCGCGGCTGCTTCAAAGATTTGATGAGCCGTTTTAACATTTGCTAACTGATTATGAATAAATTGGAGATCTTCCCTTACGAATATCGCCACACCACCTCCACGAATATAAGTTCTACAATAACAGCTTCCAATGTTATATTTTTCAATTTTTATTGTTTTTAACTCATCTATAGTGAGCCATGTTTCTGTAAGACAGATAATTTCTGGATATTATAAAGATTGCAAAAACAAATGTAACATATTTAATTTATTGCGAATACTACGTATATTTAAGTTTACGATGCGGATGGTGGTATGACCTTGATCTTTCGCCTGCAAACTACCACTTATTTTTGGATCCTGACTGTCTAAGTTTTTATAGGACTTATTTTCAGGTATTGAAAATTTGACGTATTATCCATTTTTAAGTCGGTAGTTTCAGGCAACGGCGTATTATCTATTGTTTTAGTGCTAGAACTAGATAGATTTAACGTTAAATTATTACAACTGTTATATAAACTATTATTTAAGTCGGTAGTTTCAGGTAATAACATTTCTTGTTGATCAGTATTTATTTCACTGAAACCATCGCATTAACTTTTATTTGAACACAGAAAATTTGATACTTGAAAATTTTGTTTTTGTACATCAATCAGATTACATATACTCGAAGAGTCAGCCTTCAATTTTTGCAGGCACTGCACTAAATTTTTACACATTTGTATTTTGCCACGTTTATTTAAATGTATCCCCCCCCCCCAGGTGTAGTCTGTTCTGGACATTCCACAATTGAAATCAAAATCTTCATATTGTTGTATCTATGGATTTTTTGAATAATATCACAGATTTTTTTATTGGTGTTATATATGTTGTTATATTTAAAGCTATCGTATCTATACGGGACGGTCGATATGATCACATTTGATTTAAATAATCTGTTTGTAATACTTGAAATAGTGCTTAGCAAAGATTTGTGCTCCTTGTCATTTGTACCACCTACAATAACTAAATAATCATTATCTGTGAAATGTTTAGTCATATCATGTATATCTTCGGCAACTTGCTCCAGTGTTGCACCCGGCTTGAAGAACACTTGTATGTCGAACGTATCCCCACAAAATTGGTTTAAAAAGTTATAAAGACCACGACCATGACTATCACATACAAGAAACAATTTCTGGTTACCCTTTTTGCTTGATTTGGGGCGTAATTGTTCTTTCACACTTTTATCATCTTGTAACACACCATCGTCTTGTTGCAGCTCTCTGTTTTCCACGTCCATGCGGCTCTTCTTGTTGCTCAGAATATTTAACTGCATAAGCAATTTTTAATTAATTTCCCCCGAAGAATTAATTTCTTCAAGCTGCTCCTTAACTTTGTTATTTAAATCGAGACAATTATCACACAATTTTCCGAATTCCATGATCTTTTTGTTAACTAGCGTTTTTTGACTGTCGGGTTTTGTGATATTAGAACACGAATTTTCGTTGAATACACCGCTGTTTTCATTGCGGCCTTGCTCTGCTCTGCTGAAACCAGTACTATTTTTGTTTGGAATCTTGGATTTATAATTTTTTGGGTTACTAAGTTTTTGATAAGTTTAGACATTTTGCTAAGCCTAGTTTTTAAATAAATTATTTTATCACTTAGTAAATTAATTTCATTAGTTTTTCGAAAACCTTTTTATTCAGGTTTCGTTGTTGTATGTAAATTTCAGATAGAGACACTTTTACTTCTTTTAGACCATTGTCATCGTCTTCGTCGTTCACATGGCGTTGGAGTCTTTTTATAAGATCTAATTTTTTGCCGATTCCGTTTTTCCCTCTTTTTCTTAGTTCACATTGCAGTTCTTTATAATTTAACTTGGAGGGATCCATAGCCAGTAATTAATTCACGGAAAAAAGAAAAGAAAATTGTACCTTTGGTTACACACAATGTAAAACACACTTTTACTAAACAAAAACCACCATCTAGCGAAGAACTGTATTTCACGTGCGGCTTGACCGGCGGTCGAATGTAACTTATGACCACTTTCAGCGGTGGTAAAACGCCCGTCGACTTTGAGTTCTCACAAGAACTGTCATTTGTACGTTCAGATGTACTGTTTTGCTGCTAAGATAAGCAACTAATAACGTAAGTAATAAAAATACACCAAAGTGGAAAAACACAACATATAAGTAAGTCTGATCACCAGGCGTAACAGTTACTTGTCTGCTTCGTTGTGGTTTTCCAGTTATGTGTAGTTTTTGTTACTTACGTTTTTAGTTCACTGAAGATGGCTGCTTAGCAGCTGAAATGTACATCTGAACATACAAATAAAAGCTTTTGTGAGAACTGTAGTGTCTTTTTCCTCAGATGTGCGTTATTTTTCAACAGTGGTTCACCTTTTCTTAGTTTCGGCCATTCTTGATTAATATTTTGATATTTTAAAAATATGAAAAGCTCTAATTTTGACAGCTCTTAAAGTTTTAAAATTAGATACTATTATTTTACATTTTACCATAATACCACAATTATAACACTAATACCAAAGACAATAGTATTTGCTAAAGCTATGTCCCAACTCATTTTTAAGAAAACTCTACAGATACTTCAAAAATCTTTAAAGATCGTAGAAACCGCTATTTTGAAGCTAACTAATTTGGCAGTTTTATAAATATCCGTTGTCGAGTTTACAGGATTATAAAACTGAATTAAATGATGGAAATAAAATCTAACTTCAGTTCACCTATATTTCAAGTTGAATAAAGACTAAACCAGTGGTTCCTGTAGTTTCAATGCATAACACAGTATTTTCAAAATTACATTGTTTTGGGTTATTAGAAGTTCGTCAAAATCTCGGAAAGCGCGGAAAGGAAGACTTGTAATTTTAATTACATAGACAGAATTTAAAGCATACTAAAACTTCATGGTTAGTGTGACCAACCGAAGTGTCATAAAATTATAAAACTAAAATGGTACATTATAATCTAGATTTATGTTTTTTTAATAACGATGCTGTAATAGATGCAGATATTTTAATGATTATAGGTATATAAAATAGTTAATTACTTCAACAATATTTATTTATTTTAACCTTATACCCATTTCAACATGTTTACATGCCATTGTCAAATGTTATATTAGAAAGTAAACAGTTAGTGTTGTTATAGCAATAGAACTTGGCGACTTGATCACGATAATCGTCTGCAGGTGACTTGATTTCGTATTCCAAAATATCCAATAGAGGAGAATTTAAGACATCAATTTGCTCGTTCGTTAACGGTGCAGTTTTTAAATGTTTATGATTTTAAATTACTTTTATGCTTGTAATGTATAAGAAAAGCGCTTCTTTTAGTGAAAATTTAATTAGATATTTTTTAGTGTGTTTAAATTACTCTATATATTACCGTATCCATTACCGCCTACGGTTAGGCAACACAGCTGACAGTCAAGATTGATATTTAACAGATAAAGCATCTGGATTTAGCAGTACGTTTAAAGATCATTCATTATTACACTATTACGCTACCTAAGATACAAGAATAGCAATGGTTTTGTTCTAATTCTTATATTACTTTTAATTCAGTTTCATTGATAACATTTATTTTATTTAAAATATTGTATAAGTATTGTGTATTGTGTAAGTATTAAAAATAATACGGGCTTTCTCAAAATCTTAAATCAAATAAATCTTAAATTAAAAAAATTAGTATATGTTTATTTATCAATTCTAGCTTTACTTCGTTGAAGTCCATATTTATTGATTATAGGTTATTCTTGTATCTTAGGTAGCGTAATAGTGTAATAATGAATGATCTTTAAACGTACTGCTAAATACAGATTCTTTATCTGTTAAATATCAATCTTGACTCCACTGTCAGCTGTGTTGCCTAACCGTAGGCGGTATGGGATACTGTAATATATAGAGTAATTTAATTACACTAAAATATATCCAATTAAATTTTTACTACAAATAGCGCTTTTCTTATACATTACAAGCAGGAAAAGTAAAAAAAATGTAATTTCTGGGTACGTAAGAGTGTAAGAAGAATGAAAACCTTTAAATAATGCAAACTGGGGGATTTTACTGAGTAATTTAAAATTTGCAATTGAAGAAATTGAAAACTACTTCTGTACTATCTCTTGTTTACTATTAACAACAAAAACTTGTATATCTATGCAACTTCAACAGAAATATATTGTAAAATAGCATTTATTACCGAAAATGTTTAAAATATACATTTAGATATGCATGCATGCAAACGCACAACTATCCTAAGCTTCTTCCTAAAAATCACGAAGAATAGCTCAATGCAAGAACAAGTAGTGGTGTGTGAATCACCTTTTCATTGATAACATTGAAGAACAAACGTTTCCACTACCTTTCCGTTGTTTATATCTCTTTTACTATTCCTTGTATATACGATACATTATAACGAGCTTATTATATCCGTTCAAATATGATAATATGTATTAAAGATTAAAACATGTTTGAAAATAAAATAGTTGTTGCAAGAAATTCAAACTCAAATTATTGAATTATCTAAATTCCAGAAAATTGTGTTTTGTTCCCATATTTCAAAAAACTTTAATTTTTACATATTTATATATTTCAGTAGTTTACATTATCGTTCTAGCTCCTAACATTTTACCGTCAGCAAGAGACAACAATATACCGGCTCTGGGAAATCATCCAAACAGGCCTCGCTAGTAGCTAGCAGCGCAACACAGAAACATATTTTTTACACAATTTTAATTTACAATTAGACAGCATTTTTGTTTAAAAGTAATTAGAACAGCATTTCATCTAACCCAACACTTTATACATTTTCACAATTTAAATGGTCAATAATATTGTATATTCAAACACTCTAGTTTCTACAACCAGAACACTCTTAACATGCTTAGCCACAGGCATAGTGACTCATCGTCCTCGCTTATATTTAAGTCACCTACAGGGTTATTCAAAAGTAAAGAATAAAATTCGTATTTCTGTAGCGCGTTGGTTTTTCAATAAATGCTCGGACACTTAAATTGGTTAATATATAACTGCATCTTTATGTGATATCTTTTGTTTTTCAACGTCAACTTCCGCACCCCCAGCCACCTTGACTTAATTTTTTCACATAGCGACCTATACTCTGTGTGGGTTCGCTGGAAAGCTTGCAGAAAACTGCATTCAAATCTACTATCATAAATAAACTGGAATCGCTGGTTTTTAAGTTACAGCGATTAAAACAAAAAATGCACTTTTTTCGTATTTTCTTAAGACATTAATACAAAGCAACTAAAGCCATAACAATAATTTATAAGATGGTTCATGTCATGTTTATAAATTATTGTTCAATTGCTTTTAATGCCACTTTGTTTGCCAAATACAATGTGTTGTAACTTTTCAATATAGCAAAACCTAACAGAAAAAATTGCCTCGATTATCAGAAAGACAGAGAATTGCTGAAATAAAACACTTCTAACATTGGTTATAAATTGTTATGTTTTTGGTTATTTGATATTAACGTCTTAATAACAAAATATGGAAAAAGTGCATATTTTCTTTCAATCGCTGTAACTTAAAAACCCAACCCATCCCATCCCAGTTCATTTATGATGGTAGATTTAAATACGGCTATAAAAATACAAGTGCAATTAGAATTGACATAAGACAATTTTGTTTTTATATTTTGTCGGAATGAATCATTTTTGAGATTTAAGAACATCGTAAATAATAAAACAGAATTTTTCAATCCAAAAATAGGGAGAAAGGGAGAAATAACTACGTAATTATGATGACTGATGACTAATGAGTAATTCAGCTTAAATACGTTTCTTTATTATCCGCTTTTTATTGAGAAACTTATTTTTTGAACATTTTTAAAATTCAAATGAAAAAAATTGTTATGACAGTTTCGAAAAATATCGTTTTATTATACGGTCTACGGAAAACCCTCATGAATTCGTGGAAACTGAGTTACATCCCCTTAAGGTTGGAATCTGGATAGCGATGTCAAGGAGACGTATAATAGGGCCGATATTTTTTAACGAAACAATAAATGGGGAACGATACCGCACCATTATTTTACAACAATTTTTCGAGCAGCTGCATTATGATGAAATACAATATGGATATCTCCAACAGGATGGAGCTACTGCACAGACTGCTCAACCATCTCTACGATACATACAAGAGTTTTTAGTCGAGGATTGTGGGCACCTCGAAGTCCAGATCTTACTCCCCCAGATTTTTATTTATTTGGACGATAGAAAAACAGTATCTTTAAAATGCAACAAGCAATTGAAATGAACATTAGAAACGTGTTTGAGAATATGAAACGGCGAGTAAATTTATGTCTGAACACGGGTGGCAAACATTTCCAACATTTATTGTAATTAAACTATTGACTTGTTTTGGTAGTGTATCCTAATTTTAACAATTTTCACATATCTTGATTTGAACGAACTTGTAAGATATAATTTCTAAATAATTTTTTTTAAATCAGAATCATGAAGCCGTGCGTGAGCACGACCCCATGATTCCCATGCCACCCCCTTACCCGGGCTCAGCACACTCAGCGCTATACACCGGTCTAACATGCACCCCACCCCTAAAGACATGCAACCCAACATACACACCTACATACACCATCCATGGACCCGTCGGATTTAACTTGTTCAGAAAAATTACCGACCAGCAGTGGACTCGAACCAACTGCCATTGGGAGTCTAGTTTCAAAGCCTGGGACTTTAACCACTAGACCACCCGCCGGACCCCAAATAATTTGAGATGTTATATTGCAATGCTGAGTTCCACTATTATGTAAAAATATACATAATATTAAACGTTATTTAAACGAAAAACAAACAAATTCTAAGAATTTATATTTTTGAAGGTTTTCTGCATCATGTGCCGAACACCCAAAGTGAGCTTATGCATGTAAACAAGCAAGCCTTGATAAGCAATAGCGTCTAGTCTCTTCCCAACAATCGATCCCAACAAAGTGAGACTTTTTATTTGTGCGTTTCTATTGCGCACGCATTCAATAGGCACTTATTTAGCGATAACCGGCAGGTTCGTAGTGGCACAGATGGATATGCGGGTGTGTTTGGGTGTACTGCCGTTTTACTGCATAAGTAGTTGTGGGATCGAGTCTCGGTTGGGTCCAAATTTTTTTTTACTTTATAGTTTTTTTGAAACACTGTTGTTGCGTTTTACTGTTTACGCGAGGTTATTTGTTAATAGCAGTTATATTTTTAAAGAAAAAATACGAAGATAAATTTGCATTCACTCACTGATTGACGGCATATACTGTTTACGCGAAGTTATTTGTTAATAGCAGTTATATTTTTAAAGAAAAAATACGAAGATAAGTTTGCATTCACTCACTGATTGACGGCATACTAACACGCAAGTCTGACCTTGATGAGGTAGGATCGATTGTTGGCTCAGGGGCTAGACGCTAGTTTGATAAGATAACAAACGGCTTGGGAATTTTGTGTAAGTTGGGTTGCCTATAGTTTGCGGTCACGTGGGTATCAGTATTTAATGAAGGCATTTTTTAAGAAAGCATAATAATCTTTTTTTTATACAAATACATCGGGTTAGTGTAACTAATGTTATAATACACTACATTTAATACATTGTTCTTATAATATGAAAATGACTGCAGTATCTAGAAAACGTCAACAAAACTTGAAAATGTACAAAAGTAACTTTTATCAACATTTGAATCAAGATAAGGACGATACTTGAAAAAACGATTTTAAGTTACGTCAGTTACATGATATATTTCAAGACAAAATATTTTATACATTATCTAGGTACTTGTTTTAATCTCTAATTGTTTCCCATCATTGTTAATTACAAGTATTTGTATTATAAGATGCTGATCATAATTATTAGATAAAACGTCAAAAATGGACGTAAAGTAACATGTTTCTGTCATTAACGCATCTTGATTAGCTATCTTCATTAAACCGTTCGTAGTTAATTAAAATTTAGATCACTATAAAAATAACCTCAGAATCGGTAATTTTTTTTAAAGTAAAGAACTTAAACGAATAAGCTTAAAAAGACAAAATTGGAGCTCCGTATTCAAACGTTTTACATCTCCTTTGATATCAAAAAAAATGTTTATTTTTATGCACCAAAACATTTTGATTTTGCTATTGTGTTTAGTGTCGGTGCTTGCCCAGCCTGAACCTGGATTGTTTTATGACGATGGTGAGTACAATCTAGAATATTTAATTTTTTGAAAATGTTTGTATTGTTTAGCCAATTTGTATTTAAAGGTGATGAGAGCCGTTTAATGTTAATTGTTTTAATAATTATTCGAAAAACGCTTTCTTTGTTATGGATTACATTATAATATTTTAATAATACTGTTAGTACACATTTCCAGAACTAAAAGATGATATACATAGCTATATAAATGAAGAAGATACTGATGGCATCGCATACTATAATCCAAAAGAAGAAATTGCCGACTACTGGATTAGCCAAGCACAGCTTTCGTTAAAGGCAAAACTCTCCAGACCACTCAATACTGGTTAGCCAAAAAAAAACTTTGCCTACATTTAAAATTTTACAAAAATTATTCTCAATTAAATTAAATATATACTGTTTACATTTTTAGGTATTGCAAAAAACGTAATTATGTTTCTGGGAGATGGAATGTCTATTCCCACTTTAACGGCCGCCAGGACATATCTGGGCCAAGAAAGCGGAAACCCTGGAGAGGAATCTCAGCTATCGTTTGAAAAGTTTCCTTATGCAGGGTTGTCTAAGGTAAATTATTTTGGATTTACATTTGACTACATCACACGCATTTGAATTAGCTAATAAGAGTGCTCAATTTTCATACCAATAACCAATACAATTAATTTCATGGTGGTGTTTACTAAGTGAAATAATGAGCGAAGCACGTCGCTAGTGTTTTTCCATACCGTTTACGTTTTAAATGTGTCAATAAGTAATTGAAATTTACATCTACATCTGGTACTAAGAGGGGGCAGAGAAACGGGACCCACTCGTCCGACAGTGCGCGTCTTTGGGGATTTACTACTTACTCGTTGGGATTCGGACTTCGGACCAAAAATCGTTATAAATAGTTTTATTTAAAAAATGCAAAGATTGAAAAATATATTTTATAACTAGAGCTAATTGATAGGCGGAGTTAAATTACGTAACTTGTGGTAAACGCATTGTTGATATTACGAGTAAAAGTAAATTTTTCTAAATTTTTTAGTTTGTTTAAATTTTTTTCCATTTAAGAAACTGCTTTAAAAAGCTTATTGAACTGTTTAACGTTTATAACGATTGACGTTTGCGTTTTTGAATAAATCATCAATCAATACTAAATTTTTCAAAATTCAGGGAGGACCCCACAGTTAAATCTGTGGGAGTAGTAACCAATAAATAAACAGTTTACTGCAAGCTCCATCGGCCAGAAAGTTTTAAAAAAGTGATGTGAACAGACTTTTCTAGAACATTGATTTGGGTTTCTTGGGCTCCAAAATGTGCAATGCAGGTTAATTACGCACCTTTGCTGCAACAAAAAGGAAGCAGCTTAGGTACCACATTCTGTTAAAATAATTGTTATTGGTAGAACCTGTAATGAAAATTGGCCGCCAAGATCCCCCGAAAGTAATCCTGTTGATTTTATAAAAGTTACTGCATCATAAAGTAATTTATACTCTAAAGTTACACACAACTGATATATTTTCCTTTTTTGTATACATATCAGCTATGTATACTTTTATAAAAAAACATGTTAATGTATTGTTTTACTGCAATCTGTAGGCAACCAACTGTACAGAAAATAATAGAGAGAGGAAGGTTATTCCTCATAGTGTGAGGTTATGTTCAATGAGTATGTTTGTGAATAAAACGCAAAAGTATTTGAATATCAAATTTTTTTTTAATAAAACTATTATTTTAAAAACATAAAATATCAACAATACACAAATTTTATGCTAAATTAAAAAAAACCGAATTGCTATTAATTTGACATTAAACAATTTGATTACTGTTTCCACAGCAGACTATTCTTTTCAAAAATTGAAGCTTCGAAAAGTAGTGTATAGTTGGTTGCCTACAGATTGCAGTAATACAATGCATTGACATGGTTTTTATAAAAGTATACATAGCTGGTATGTATAAAAAAAAGGAAAACTCACTGTATGTAGCAACTAAGTTAGAATTATACATTCTTTTTAACGTAATATTTTAGACCTACTGTGTGGACAACCAAGTCGCAGACTCAGCCTGTTCTGCAACAGCATACTTATCTGGCGTAAAAGCTAACAAAGGCACCATAGGAGTGACCGCAGCTGTAAAGTTAGGAGATTGTAAAGCAATGCAAAACAGCAGTAACCACGTGTACTCTATTGCCCGATGGTCACAACTCAAAGGCAAACGTACAGGAGTGGTAACAACAACCACAGTTACTCATGCTTCGCCAGCTGGTAAGCATATCTTACTAATTTAAAATTAAAATAAAATAAAGAAAACCAAAGGCTTTAAGTGAATTCTTATAAATTATAGGTAATTATGCACATACTGCAAACCGCAAGTGGCAAACCAGCAGAGATGTTTATGAAGCAGGTTTAAAACCAAAAGACTGTCCCGACAATGCAGTGCAACTGGTTCATGGCGAAACGGGGAAAAACTTAAACGTAATCCTTGGAGGAGGAAGGGGTATGTTATTACCAATATCCCAAAAAGACGATGAAGGTCTCAGAGGATTTCGACGTGATAAACGCAATTTAATTAACGAATGGAAGTCTCAAAAGGCAGACACCCCTTATGAATATGTCTGGAATAGAACTGGGCTTCTAGATGTATCCACTAATACCGAGTTTCTTCTGGGCCTGTTTGATAGATCCAATTCCAAATTTAATGTGAATCGGGATCCTATCAAAACGCCATCGTTAGCTGAAATGACTGAAGCCGCAATTAATGTGTTGTCACAAGGCGACAAAGGATACTTTCTTTTTGTAGAAGGTGGTCTTATTGATATAGCTCATCATTCTTCATATGCACGGATAGCGTTAAACGAAACTGTAGAGTTTCATAAAGCAGTTCAGGCTGCTGTTGACATGACAAATCCTGAAGACACCTTAATTGTTGTTACTTCTGACCATTCACATACCATGAGTATCAGTGGTTACCCGAAAAGGGGAAATGATGTTTTAGGTATTGCAGGACACGGATTTGACAACCTACCTTACACCACATTAAATTACGCTAATGGTCGTGGTTATAGGAAGGAAAGAAACGGACATAGACATAACATCTCCAACGATAACTTGAGTAAGTAAAATAACGAACCTTTTGTCATTCAGGTGACAGTGTTATCTAATTCCGTTTACTTGGTTAACAACTACATTCGTTTCTTTAATTTTAAAGGTAGAAACAGATACAGATACCCAGCTCTTGTCCCAAGAATAACTGAAACTCATGGAGGTGACGATGTAGGAATATTTGCACGCGGACCATGGGCTCACCTTTTCAGTGGTGTAAATGAACAGAATGTTTTACCGCACATTATGGCGTATGCATCTTGTGTCGGGGAAGGTGCTACTGTATGCGATGGTGTTTGATATAATCTAGGAAATATAATATGTTTTGATAATTATAAATTATACAAAGATTAAACAAACAAACGTGATTACTAAAGTGAATGTTTACCCTCGCACAGTGTGAAATTGTTTATAATATTTTGTGTTACCGATCTGCTGTAATATCAAAGTATATTTATATAATAAACCATATACTTGGATATATTTTGTCCCCGCCGTTAAAATATTGATTTTTTAATGTTTAATATAGGAACAAAGTCTACATACCGTCCGGAGGTATGTAATATTTCTGTTTTATTAATTTCCATTATGTACCTGTTTTTATTTATTTTTAAATGTTGTCTAGAGATTGTACCAGTTTTTTACTATTTTCCTACAACTCTAAGCGTTCTAATTATCAGTTCGACAATTGCTAGTTAATGACTCATTGTTAATGAATGTTACAAAATTTATCGATTTCTTTCTTCAATCAAAACTTTCATAATTACTAAACGCTAGCGCTCCTAATATTGGGTCAAGTTGAGTTTTAGACTAATTCTATAGCAAGAAGAGCTGCCTTTTTAATTTCGAATTTCTAACATGTTTTTGTACGCATGGATTGGTAATTTAATTGCCAATAACTATTTGTCTAATTATTGGTTTTACTTGTTAGTATTTATATCTATATCTGAAAGAATTTCTGATTTTTCAGTAACATTGTATGACATTTTGTAATACAGTTTTGTAAGTGCGTATTTAAAGGGCACGTGTTCTCGAATTCCTTTGAGCGACTTAATATGCATCCGCCAGCTGCGATGCTCGATGTGCTAATGAAGGATGTCAAATCATTTTGCTGCAATCATCCAGTCATACCTTGTAAACCTAATTTTCTTATTTGCATCTAGAACGATACTTACCCGATATACAGCACTACATAGGAATATGCGCCTTATATAATAGACGAGTAAAAATAATGTTGGTTGCTCGGCGAGAACTGCGGATGCCGATCACACGGTATTCAAAGTTAAGCACAGTCCGCTCTGGTCCCCACTCGTATGGGTGACCAATGTAGGGGTATATCTGCAACCAACCGTGCTTTGGAGGGCATGTTAAACCGTCGGTACCGGTTGTCATACTAACATCTTTGGCAATCGTAAATCATTTAGTGGAACTTCTTCTTCTTTCGACGGGTAAGGCATACCTGCCCGGCATACGTGCAAAGAGGGCTCACAGAACCCGCACTAGTTGTGGGTATTAAACAAGCCATTGGTCTATAACAAGAGGAAGAAGAGAAGAAGAGTAAACATACTGCTTCTAGTAGCGGAACTCTGTTGTTACTAAAAGTTTAGACAAGTGGAATAGATCCAGATTTAATATATAGATTGCATATATTATTGACGATAGTTTCTTGTTCATGGGATTGTTATGCATCCAATTTTTGCGCCTGATGTATATCTGTGCCTTATTATTCTGTTCAGTACATATACATATAATAAAACAATTTTGTTCAAATATCATCATTTCCTTTTTGTTCTATCTTTGTAAATTGAGAACACTTTTTTTATTCGCTATTTTCTGTACTAACATAACGTTACAATAATTTTATTTTTTGAGTTTAAATTAAATACTTTTTACTTCAACAGCATTTTTTTTTATTTTAACCCTATACCTATTTAATGACATCTAATAACATTATAAAATGTTTACACTTTTGTGATGATAAACGTAAATTAGATATACCAGAAGCTTTTGAAATTCACAAACATTTAAAAACTGTACCGTTAATGAACGAGCAAATTGATTTTTTAAATTCACCTCTATTATAATTTTGGAATAAGAAATCAAGTCATCTGTAGACGATTGCGAGTTCATGTCACCAATATTGTTGAAGTAAGAAGTATTTTATTTATGCTTAATAAATATGAACTGTACGAAGTAAAGCTAGAACTTATGAATAAATGTTATATTTGTTTTACCGACTACTATTAATATACGATATTTGCAATTTGGTATAAATTTGCTTTAGTAAAGTAGTTTCGAAATATCGTTTACTATTACGTAGATTTTACACAGGTTTAACATATCCATGATATAGGAATATAGAAAACAGGGCAGTACTGTGTAGTGCATTAATAAAAGCTTGGTTCAATAGATGTAAAAACTGCATTCAAAATCGATCACTTATTTTGTTCAGTTTCATTTGCTCTTAATAGCAGTAGTACGTAACACCAATCACGTGTACTTAAGTTGTCTATACTAACTATTATCAATGTAATTTTTGTATCAAGCAAAAAACCTATTAAATTAAACATTTCATGTTTCTTAATTTTATTGCAAATCTGTGCAATCGATTATTGTTTCTTGAAATCTGCCGGCAGCGTTCATTCGAAAACGAATATTTACTGTAAAAATGTTTTAGAAAGTAAATAGTTTACTTAGAATTTCCAAATTATCTGTAAAATTTAACAACAGCCTGATTCGACCTACTTCTGCAATATGTCGGATTGTATACAAAAAGTTTCCCAATTATATTAAATATCTAGAAGTTTCAGAAATGTAAAAACAAACTGGCCGATTTTAAGAAACAGTATTTAAAGTTAAGAACAACCATATTGTAGGAATTGAACACATGTGAAATTGTTTTAATAGCGGTATGACTTTAAAAAATAAATAAACTGGTAACATTTAAAAGATAAAACTTTTCTTTTCGATTGATACCATTGCATTCCTGGAAATTTACAGGAAATGTTTGCGGGAGGTCACGGAATTTGTAGTTACGCCACTGGTACTTATATCTTTTGAAATGTTAAAAATTTCTCTTTTATATTTTTCGAATTAATGCATGGGAATAAAATATTTTAGTTAATGATTCTCCTTCAGATGGATAGATATACAACAAACACATTTAATTGATTTTGATTCTTGACCTGCTTTTCTTTTTTCTTGGCATAATGTATATGTGCACTTCAATAGCAATACTGATTTATGACTACTTTTAATGAGATTTATTTATCTACAAAACTTTCTGTATATTTGGTTGCATAGCTTCAGGAGCTAACTTCTGCTAACGCGAAATTAATTTCAATCGTTTCTCAACAATTTTAGTAGTTCAAAAATATTTTATTGCGATATTATTTAAGAGCATTGGTACGTAAAGCATATATGATGTTTTCCACTTTTAAGTATGCGGATCTTACAACTCAAGTTTTATTCTTTTTATAGAAAATCCACTTCCATTATAAAGAAAGTTAATACGGAAAAAATGCATTTTGTTCATTTATCCTACAATCCGTTTGTTATCACAAAATCCTTCGACGCGGAAAGATATCAAGGAAACATTTATTTACCAGTTCTAGTTCTGCTTTTTCCCATCTAATTTTTAACATAAAGTTTCCTTGACTACACTCAATACTGAGAAATAATGGATGTATTCAAAACAGTGACCTTTAATTATATTTTAATTGGTTTCAGTTTTTTTTTTGAAATTTAATGCCTACGCGATCACGGTTAAACGCATTTATATACACAATTTTAAATGTTTTGTGGTAAATAGATTTTGTTCTTACGGCACATTTCTTTTTTATATTCTAAATATTACTAGATAAGGTAGATTGCAAAAAAAAGATCAAGAATTCACAGCATTTTAGTACCTACATCTTTTTGTGCAGCGTTTTAATTTTTTAGTTCAACAGTTATACCATGAATCAATTGAAAATTAATCAGGTTATTAAATTACTCAAACTTCTGGTTAAGCAAATCGTGTTTATTACGCTGGAACATTATATTCGAATAGAATTTTCTTAAGCAAAACACACACGAGTTGCTATGAAGAAAGTTTGAGTAATTTACTGCAAGTGTCTTTAAATTTACGATTGGTCCATATGATTGCAGTATTTCACGAATAATATAGAAGTGATTATAATTTTGTCAGATAAAATTCGTTGATATTGATTAGCATAATTTTGCTTGGCTAACTGACACGAGACGTTTTGACTAGACGTAAAACCTCCGCCCTAAGGTCTTTTTCCAAAATTGTCAAAACGTCAAGTGCGGTGCGAAGCAATATCCATGAAATTTATCTTGAAGAAATTGTATTCAGGAATAGTATTTGCATAGTTATTTCATGGTTTAAAAATAAATCCTACAATAATTGTTTGCTTAATTGTTTAGTGCCGTTTCTATTATAAGGAAACTGTATTTTTCATGCACAGTTGCTAAAATTGACTAACACGAGTAAACAATCAACACAAGTTTACTACAAAAACAAACGCGTCCACGTGTTGTATTTGTAATGACTACATAACACACAATCAATTACAACGTATTTTAAATAAAGGGATCGTATCCGAAACGGTCGTCAATTTTCGCGTGCTGTTGATCTTAACTTGTCGCCCTTATAGCTAACAAACGCAGACATAGCAACGAGGATTTTGATCGTAATTTTATCATGTTTTTTTAGTTATTAAAATCCACTAGTGATATATTCACCTTCTAATTAATTTGATTGCGCGTTGACACGGAAATCGAGCACTCCGAGTGGCTAAATAAAATGTGTGTGATATAGTCAGCTGAAAGCACCAAGATACAGTTTTCTCAGTTGAAAACGGCATGTTTGTGTTTTATCAGTTAAAAACGAATGTGATTGGCAAAAATTGTACTAATTGTGAATTCTGATTGGCGCATTATAGTACAAGTGAAATACTATCTATAATATACTTTGTTGTACACTCTCCTGCTATGTCCACTAATGCACAAAGCACGATTCCAAGCTTAAGGTTTAAGGAGAAAAACATGAACGTAGTTAATAATTGAAAGTATGAGTTTCGATTAGCTTTGTGCTTTGCTTATTTATTCGTAGCAGTAATAACTCCTTCATAAAGACACTATAGAGAGTAAAATTTAAGAGACCTAATAAATATCGTTCTGTCTGCCTATGGAATATTATTCGGAATGGGACATTTGAACGCGGCCGGTTGAACGCTACCGTATGGACGCGGCCGTTATGGCGCGGGGATGTGTAAACGCAGGGACGTTTAGACGCAGGGACGTTTGAACGCAGCGACGCAAACAATTACAAATTAAAATAGGTGTGCTATGAAAGCAAATCAAAAATTCTTATTTTTTTTTGTAACGGCCGCGTTCAAACGGGCGAGTTCAATCGGCCGAGTTCAAAAGTAGTAGACCCAATTATATTCGCGTCTTCCATTATAGAGGAAATCGCCATTATTATCTATTTCCGTAATTTTCTTTCATATATCGAATAGAAGCTATCCGGGCGGAATATTTGAGATTATGAACAAGTTTTTATTGCTTTAACTTAAGCCTACACTTATAAAATGAAATTTACAACAACGGAAAATTTAACGAGTGCAGCAGTAATTGCAAATTCCTTATTACGGTTTTTCCTACATTGATTTCATGCTTAGTATGTGATACAAATTAACATACAAAACAGTAATATTTTAAATTAGTTTTTTGCTGCATCACAAGCTTAATATCGCAATTCGCGATGGACATAAAAGGAATATGACGAAACATGAATGCTTTATTTTATGTACAACAACAACATGAAAACAAATTCATATACAGGGTGCATTAAAACGTGCGGCTAATAATTACCGCACGCAATTCTACGTTGAAAAACAAGCAAAAAACTTTAACACCAATTTGTCTTAGACGAAGAGTCTTTAAATTATAAGCACTTAATAGTTATTTAAGTATCAAGGAATGTAAGGACGTAATAACATCCGAGGTAGGCGAATACGAGCTGAGGCGGAGCCGAAGCTTGTCGCCTGCCGAGGGAGTTTTCGTAGGGAGTTTTCTATTATGGTGTGCAGTATAGTTGGACATTTGATATCACAATTCTATGAGCAGGAGTTACTAGCTTTCTTGTTCCAACAATTGCGTTTCCTACTTTAATTTGCTTATGGTGGGTTACAAACTCGACAGCTAATTGTTTATTTATAAAGTGGACACATATTCTATTGTTGTTTATGTTAGAATCAAAAGTAATGTTTTTAGGATTTGTAATTGTAGCTATGGCTGTTAAGTATTCCTGCCTTTAATAGCGCTGAGTACTATTACCTGCTTTTTGTTCGGAAACATTGGAGTATTTGAACGATTTGTTGAGTGTGTTCGTGCTGTTGCAAAGCTTTGATGGAGTGCATTACGTTCATTTTCGTTCTGCATGTTTTGTTTGCTTGTGTGTGTGATTGTGGTGATGTTCATCATTGTATGTTAAGTTGACTAAGTTAGCAGAGGGGCCGAGCCCTCGCCTTCTTCAAGCGAAAATGATCGTTAGATACAAACCACGTAGACAGGAAATAAGTCTTAATTTTTGTTTATTGGAGTTATGTAAATAGTGATGTATCAGGGGTAGACAGCTTTAAGGAGCTTTGAGCTGAGAAATGTAATTTATTTTAGGTAAAATATGGAAAAAACCACAATATCTCCAAATTTCTCGAAGCATATCGCTTAACTTTTTACTTTCATTGTCGACACTAAGTTTTAAACGAGAGTCAATCTAACCACATTACCACAACAAAAATTATATAATATTTCTATGCAGTGGGTGTTTATTAAAGACTGGCCATAGGATTTTACATGGTAATGTTTCAACCTGTTCACTGTTGTCTTCATGAGAGTATTCAACCCAATTTTGAAATAAAGCTATGATTTGATACAGTATTGAAACAGTTTTAATTTATCTATCTAGAAGCAACGAAGAAGCTACCAAAGTAATATTTTTTGTATTCCGTTTGATTTTAATTGCTGCTGTTTTTTAATTTCTAGTAGGCTGAAATTTCAATTGACGTTTGTAATTTTGTTCTGAAAATAGAAAGGTGTTTTTTCTTACAAAAATGTCCCTTTATACCGTTGACGAACGTGTGCAAATAATTACGACACACATAAGAGGCGCTTCTGGTTGTGAAGTTTCGACAACATGTCATTAACGATTTATCATAAAATGAAATGAGTAGCTAACGTTAATATGTCATCTAAAAATAGCGCAAAGCGTTGTACTTTTTACAAAAATTAAAGTTAACAGAAGGTTGAAACATTAACATATAAAAACCTATAGCCAGTCTTAAAAAAAACTCATGGTATACTTATATTTTTATATTTCTGGGATTTATTGTGTTCTCTGTTTCTATTTTTCCATTTGTTTAAAAGCAAATATTTGAAATATATTAGTGACTTACGCCTTTGAGAACTTTACAATACCACACGATTTTTGTTATCGTAAAATAAATAAATTAGCAGGGTACAGATCTATGATACACAGTAGGGTGGAACGAAAATGAAGGAAAAATTAAAAATATCTTAGTAAGAAGTGTCATAATAATCAAAAGGTGCCTTTTGGCAACTTAAAACATTTCCCAAAAATCCAAGGTGATGTATTAATATCTTCAGGTTCCTCAGTGTGCCCAAAAACGGAAATAAAGGGAAAAAATTGAAATGTTTTAAAATCATGTGTCATATTGGTCAAATGGTGCCTTTTATTGTCTTGAAGCATTTTACAAAAAATCTTCGTCATATTTTAATATTTTCAGGTTCCTCAGCCGGTCTTAAGAAAGAAAAATATGTCAATTTTTGTGAAAAAAAGTTTTTATTTTTTAATTTTTAGGTTCAAAGAGAAAAATCAAACATCAACTAAAATTACAAAAAACTTACTCTGTACTGAGCATAAGAAAACAAAAATAAACCTTACATTTTAAATACTACTTAAAATCTTACAATACAAACTATATTATTCTTTAAAATATTCGGATTTTGTTTCAAATGATGGTAATTCTGCTCTTGACTTTATTCGAGCAAGTATAAAGCCTTCCCGGTTTTCGTGCCCACAAACAGACATTGACGCTTCTGTAACCAGACGAATACATCGTTCAACCGCTTGGGTATTAGATGGAAAATTCGATCGTCATGCTGGGACTATCTTTTGATATTAAACCAACGTCTTTTAAAACCGCACTGGCAATTATAGCTGCTGCTCGGTCCGATACACCCATTCTGTCACATGCAAAAGCTACAGAGGGTAATTTAATCCTCATTTGCGAGAAAGGTCCTGCTTGTGGTTCTTGCGGGTCTAAAAAAGAAAACAATGCATTTTTAAAAGTAGACTACGGCAAAGACGACGACAAAGTACCTGTTGGATTATTAGACGAAAAAGGATTCAAAGACAAAGTACTTGGTGGTTCAAACCGTTTCCATTCATCTTCGCTACTGATAGTAATGGT